>OY730193.1:112586200-112845153 GCA_963422505.1 Pseudognaphalium luteoalbum | reverse complement strand
GTATCTCAATTTCAAGAATAGAGGATATTATCATCTTAAAATCACTCATGATTTAATCCATGAAGTGATCTTTTTAAGTACATGTCTCTCCTATACTTAAATCCCCATTAGGTACCCATGAGTGTTGCAGCATTCTCCATGCCATGTCTAATCTCCATAGACAATCTACTAACACTCCATGACAGTCTTGGTTCATCACTTACTTCCAAGAGTGGGAACGATTGAGGAGGTCTAAGTAAAACTGTTTTACTCGGGACGTGGTGTCTAAACATGCAAAACTTGAAACACAATGACAAACAATAGTAAATGGCAGGCTTCCTTCCAATAAATAAATCTCCATTATTTAATCACCAAGTCTATTACAATTTCTATCATTGTTTAAAATGTTTCAAAAATCAAACTAACAACTAAAACTTTACATTATCTCTTAAGCCTATGCTCCTAGCATGCTTATCATGTTTGGACTTTCCAAGTGGCTTTGTGAATGGATCAGCCGGAGTATCCTTTGATCTTATGCTCTTCACAATCACGTAGCCTTCTTCTACTTTTCACCGAACAAAATGGTACATTCTTTCAATGTGCTTTGACTTTCCATGATCCTTGGGTTCTCTACTCAAGGTGACCGCACTTTCGTTATCACAGAATATTTCAATGGGGTCTTGAACCGTTGGAACAACTCCAAGATCTCCAATGAAATTCTTAATCCAGATGGCTTCCTTTGAAGCCTCGCAAGCCGCTATGTACTCAGACTCACACATTGAGTCTGCCACCGTATCGTGCTTGGAACTTTTCCATGTCACCACTCCCCCATTCAGTAAGTATACCCAACCAGACTGTGAACGGCTATCATCTCTATCTGTTTGTAAACTTGCATCACTATAACCCGTTACTCTGAGTTCTTCTTCTCCACTATAAACCAAGAACCCGTCCTTAGTATTTCTCGAATACTTAAGAATATTCTTTACAGCTGTCCAATGACCTTCATAAGGATTCTGCTGATGTCGAATCACTAAGCTCAAAGCAAATGAGATATCAGGCCTTGTATACGTCATGGCATACATGATCGATCCTATAGCCGAAGCATATGGAATTCGACTCATTCTATCCGATTCTTCCTTAGATTTCGGATAAAGATCTTTGCTAATCTTTATGCCATGATGTAAGGGCAAATTCCCTCTCTTAGAGTTATCCATTTTGAATCTTTTTAAAATTTTATCTAAGTACGTATCCTGGCTAAGTCCTATGAGACGCTTCGACCTATCTCTGTAAATCTTTATACCAAGAATATATGTTGCATCTCCCAAGTCTTTCATAGCGAAACATTTTCCCAACCAATCTTTTACACCTTGTAAAGTTGGGATATCATTTCCTATGAGTAGTATATCATCCACATATAATACTAGGGAAGACTACAACGCTCCCATTGAACTTGACATATATACAGGACTCATCTTCGCTTCTAGAAAATCCAAACTCTGTGACTTTCGCATGGAAGTAGCGATTCCAGCTACAAGAGGCTTGTTTAAGTCCATAAATAGCCTTTTGAAGCTTACACACTCTATTAGGATACTTTGCATTTTCAAAACCTTTCGGTTGTGCCATGAACACATCCTCTGTTAGTTTACCGTTAAGGAAAGCGGTTTTGACATCCATCTGCCAAATTTCATAACCATGAAATGCATCTATGGCTAGCATAATCCTAATTGACTTTATCTTAGATACTGGTGAGAAGGTTTCCTCATAATCAATCCTGTGGGTTTGAGTATAGCCCTTCGCTACCAACCTAGCTTTATAAGTGTGTACTTTCCCATCCATATTTGTCTTCTTCTTGAAGATCCACTTACAAACCACCGTCTTAAGACCGGGTGTAGTGTCAACCAAATTCCAAACTTGATTGTCATACATAGACTGATTTTTTCTTTTCGTAGCTTCCTTCCACTTAGCAGCCTCAGGGCCTGCCATCGCTTCCTTGTAGTTAGCAGGCTCATCTAAGTCATTTAGTGTACCATCACTAATTTTACCCTCTTCTTCAATATGGAAACCATAGAAATGAGGAGGCTTTCTAAATCTACTACTGGTTCTGCGAGCGGGTAAGGATATGTCTTCAGGTTCAACAGGTATTTCTACCTCTTATTGGACATCAGTGTTTACTGTAAGTTCTTCATTGGTTGTCTCTTGAATTTCTTCAAGATCAATTTTACTCCCACTGTTCTCTTTAGATATCATTTCTCTCTCAAGAAACACTCCTCTTCGAGCTACAAAGACCACATTATCTATCGGTTTGTAGAATAGATATCCAAATGACTCTTGTGGATAACCGACGAAAAGACACTTTTCAGATCTAGAGTCTAGTTTGTCCTGAGTTTCTCATCTAACGAAAACTTCACAAACCCAGATTTTGATGTGACCAAGAGAAGGATGTTTTCCCTTCCACATCTCATAAGGTGTCTTTGAAACCTTCTTGGTGGGTAAAAGATTTAAGATGGGAGCAGCTGTTTCTAATGCATAACCCCAAAAACTTATCGGAAGTGTAGCCCGACTCATCATAGTCCTAACCATGTCCAACAAGGTTCTATTTCTCCTTTCAGCAACACCATTAAGTTGTGGCATTCTAGGAGGAGTTAATTGTGAAACTATTTCACAATCTCTAAGATGATAGAGAAACTCGATACTAAGGTATTCTCCTCCCCTATCGGATCGGAGAACCTTTATCTTTCTGCCCAGTTGATTCTCTACTTCGCTTTGATATCTTTTAAATATCTCAAAAGTATTCGACTTATGCTTAATCAGATAAACATTTCCAAATCTACTGTAGTTATCAGTAAATGTAATATAATAGCGATTTCCATCTTTTGTGGCACATCGGAATGGTCCACATACATCTGTGTGTACCAAGTCCAATAGTCCTTCACCTCTTTCACAAGATCCCGTGAATGGTGATTTAGTCATCTTGCCCAAAAAGCAAGATTTGCGTACATCATCTGATTTGAGATCGAATGATTCCAACACTCCATCCTTTTGGAGTTGGCCGATGCATTTCTTGTTTACATGCCCAAGACGATAATGCCACAATTTTGATTTATCAAGCTCATTAGACGAATCAACATTTATAATCATATTGCTGGTACATTCAACATTTTCATATATGCCATTGTAAGGAGAAGCTTTAAAAACAAAACAATTATTTAAATAAACCAAAATATCACCATTTTCATTATCAAATGAAAACCGATAACCATCCTTAAACAAAGCGTAAAATGAAATTATGTTTCTAGGTATTTTTAATGAATAACAGCATTTATTCAAATCTATCCTAACTCCAGACTTCAGCACGAGCTCATACTTTCCAATCTTGGTAACAAGCGTGATTCCTCTGTTTCCCATGATTAGGTTGAGCTCTCCATACTTCAACTTTCTACTTTCCTTTAGACCCTGCAATACAGTGCAAATGTGAGTACCACACCCTGTATCCAGAACCCACGAATAAAAAGTTGTAGTATTGTGGAGTTCGATCATGAACATACCTGAGTGAACACTCTTTTCGACCTTTCCATCTTCAAGGTCCTTCAGGTATTTCGGACAGCTACGTTTCCAGTGCCCCTTTGTGTTGCAGTAAAAACACACTGCTTCCTTTGGATCATTTTCTGGTGCAATATCAGAATCAGTCTTTCTTTTTGACCTACGATTGGACTTTCCATTCGCAGTTTTTGCTTTCCAATTTGACCTCTTTCTTTTCTTTGCATTTTGACCAATTGCCAACACAAGAGCTGCTGAGCTATAAGACACATCATCCTTTTTAATTCCTTGCTAAGTGGTTTGCAGTAAATTATGGAGTTCCATTATTGAGCCTTCTCTCTCATTCATATTCATCTGATATGATATTACAAATTGATTGTAGACAGCTGGCAAACATGACAAAATTATGGCAATGAAAAACTCTGTGTCAAACATCATATTTAATGATTCCAACCTATCAAAGTACCCTTTCATCTCCAAAACAAAAGCACAAATAGATGCTTCAGGTTTGGGTTTGCAAATCATGAGTGAATTAACCACATCAAGGCGTTCTTTGCTTGCCTTTGCCTGAAACATTTCCTTAAGCTGTTGGTTCATTTTATAAGCCCAAGTATTCTCAAAAGTCTTTTGCAATTCATGGATCATGGACGATGCCATTATACAAGACACTTTATTCGCATCATCATAATATTTCTGGTGTGCCTTAATCTCCTCTTGGGTTAAATCATCATCAATTATGGGAATCTGCTCATCGAGAACATACTCCTTGTTCTAGTACCTTAGGGTAAACCTTAGGTTACGCATCCAGTCCATATAGTTTGGACCGGTCAGTCTTTCCCTCCCAAGAACTGAGAGTGGTGAGAACTTTGAGTTGTGTGCGGGATTGGGGACGGGAGGATTATTACCATTTATAGAAGACATCTATAATATAAACAGTTTTAGTTAGTTTGAATATTCCTTAACTAATTACCCAATTACCAAATTAAGGCTATGATCCATATTTTAGATTCGTTTTATGAAAAGGTTTGCCGTAATCATATTGCGAATTTATTTTAGGTAGACAATACTTTTGTCAATTTCATTCTCTATGAAACTCCTAGTTCTTTTGAGATTCATTGATTTTTATCAACGGCATGTTAATCTCGGATATGCTCATCTACTATTCACGACTGGTATGCTGAGGATCATGAACAAGACGGTGAACATAACCATGCAAAACCCGCGTGGCCCCCGGCCCGAGTACGCTCGAGAATCGCGAGTTCCACATCACCTCTCAATATGTTCTCATATTAATGTGCCGGTAAACCACACACGCTCCATGAACAAACCATACGAAAGATGTGCGGTTATTATGGGTTAGCATACTATTCAAATTTTAGTATCTAGAATGGGATTTTGTTTTAGTACTTTTAGGTCATACTTTTGATCTTGACATCATCCTATCAAAAGTCATCGGTAGCTCCATTGAACGCACGAAGAAGCGGAGAAGCAGGTCAGCGCGAAGCCTATTAAAAACATGACTTCTTTAGGGAAGCAGAGCGACCCGGATTTTACCTCTCTTATAGTTTGTTCATTATGGGTGAGCCGATTTATCAATTGACTGACGATGTATTTAACTTTAATGATACGTATACTTATAGCTCATAATATATGTAAAGTCTCTCTTAACTTTTAAGGTCTACGGTTCTATTTTAAAATTTAAGGGTATATTTTTAAACAATTTAAAATATAGGGTCTAAAGTGTAAATTCTTTTTACCAATTTAGACAGTTTATTTTCAATTTATCTTTACCTACATACTATTGCAGATAGTTAAATGCTAGTATTTACTTAGCTAAGGCTTTGATACCACTATTAGGTTTTCTATTCCCTAACTAGATTAATATACGGAGCGGAATTATAATAAAATAATTAATCTAGGATAATTAGGAAACTAAAGCCTAAGGGATCTTAACTTGAATAAATAAAAGCAATAAAACAAATAGATAAAGAGGAAAATACTAACCTTTGAGAAAACTAATTTCTCACGCGTAGACGACCTTGCAGAACTTCCTTACTTGGAGGCGAGTGCCCAAACCAGAACACCTCTAATGGCTCACACCCAAGAACTAAGAGAAACTCCCAAACTCTTAGGGTTCCGACTCTAAGTCGTGTAAACTCTCACAGGGAGTAGGAATGAGAAAGAGATAAAGAATTGAACTCTATTCAATTATGGGATACCTTGAAAGCATAGGGTACCCTATTTATAGGGGGAGAAGGCCCAGGGTTTCATCCTCTGGCCGATGTGGGACAGAATCCCAACCGGCGGTTGGATCCGCGTGTTCCACCGCCTCATTCTTTTGACTTCAGCCGCCTGTTGAACCTTCCAACCGGCGATTGGATCATGCTTCTAGAATATTCTTTTAGTTTCAATTAATAAACTAATTATAATATTAATTTCAATTAATATTATCTCTCTATTTATTTCTCTTACTGTTCATTGAGGCCGACCCAAAAAGGACTCTACTTTTAATGATATTCTTACCAATTAGTTATGATCTTGGACACTATTCCAACAATATATACTTCCATAACTTGTATGATTATTTTATCATAAACCAATTTTAATAACATATATAAAGTCATTATGCAAGAACATGCATGAATGTAGGAAAAAGAAAAGAATTACGTAGATCAAGCGTTAAAGTTAAAACAATTTATCAAAAGTAACAAAATTGTTACCTGTATGTGTGTCGCTCAAGCAGAAAAGAAACTAAGTAGAATTCATTGGTGTGTTTTGTATAAAAGAGATAAAACCTAACTAAATCGTAAAATATATACTATTATTACTATTGACTCGGTTTTGATGGTTACAACGATTTGGTGGTTCTAGAACCGCACCACACCGCGAATAATTAAGGAAAATTAATAGAACCGAGAACCGCACTTTTTTACTCCAATACCTTCCATACTCATTCAAACACTCATAACACTCTACCTCATTCTCTTTACTCTCTCCCTCTCTCCCTGAGTTTCCATCCACCCCACAGCCACCCCACAGCCACCACACGCCACCACCATACACCACCATAAAGTCACCATCAAGATCTTCAAGTTTTCAAGCAAGAAACAAGTCTATATTCATCATCTTCCATTCTCGGATCTAGATCTTCGCATTCACTTGTAAGGAAACTCTTTTCTTCACTTTTCTTTCATGGATCTTGTATATAAATATGTTCATAAGTCCACTAAACAAGATCATATCCAAAAATCATGTAAAAAACTTTTTGAAACACAAAAGTACAATATATTTTCTGATCAGAAATTTAACCCGACTTCAACGAGATGTTTGATATCGCTCATTTTGTACATGTCTATCTTTAGCGATATCATTGTTTTGCATTTATATTTGAGTAGATTTTATGAACTTTTGGTACTTATTTCATTCGGAAATGCATCTCAGGTTGAAGCTGGAAAATGGTAAAATCTGGGCTGGAATAAGCCTGATAGCCGTTCGGCTAAAAGGTAACCAGCCGATCGGCTGGAAAGCACTAGATGATCGGCTAAAGTTAGCCGTTCGGCTACTTTAGTTAAAAATCACGACAGCAACTCACCTATGTTCGAGCTGAAGATGAAACCCATGATCAACACCATACCCGTTCGGCTATCATTGCTCAGCCGTTCGGCTAGCCTTGCTCAGCCGATCGGCTAAGTTGGCGGACCACTGTTTATCACTTTCCCTCTTAAACAAAACTTGGGTATCCGGAGTGTAAGAGGGTGTTGTGCGAAAAATGGGTGCTGGGCAGTGGGAAAAAGAAGAAAAAAGGAGGAGAAAGGTGGGAATAAAGGGGGGGCCTTCTTCAACAATTGGAGGAGAGACACACTTACCATTTTTCTTGAGTTTTCTCTCAAGAACAAAAAGTTCCAACCTCACCATTACTCACTCACAAAAATATACTCCATATTCACTTGAAGATCATTTGAAGAAAACCAAGCTAGTGACAACCTCTCAAGAACAATTGCTCTATTTGTGTAACAACTTTGGTACAATTTCAATTTAATCTACTTTCAAGTTATTTATGGATTTGTTTAGTGATCATGAATTTTGCTTGATGATTGTGACCATGTGTGGCTAGTCACTTACATGCTTGCTTGGATGAACTAATTAGTTGATTAGGGGTGTATAACTTGGTGTTTAATTTATGCTTTGAGTTTGTGAATCATCCATGAATGTGTATGGATTTAACTTGTTGTTGTTAGTAAACTTTTGGCATTTTCACTAAGCAATTATAGCGAAATGTTTGTTGCTTATAAAAAATACCTAAAACGGGTTGTTTATCATTTGTGGAACAAAGCATTTGGTGATTGTAACAACAATTAGTCAAATACAAACAAATTAGCGATTTTAGCGAATGTTGATCGTGTGGATGAATTTGTAACAACAATTAGTCAAATACAAACAAATTAGCGATTTTAGCGAATGTTGATCGTGTGGATGAATCATAAACTCATGGAACTTCAACGTATTTTTAATCAAAGAACCTTATGTGATTGAGCTTAATCTCGAGAATTTAACCATTTGGTGATTAACTTATTGATATAGCGAACGTTTTCAACCTAGTGATTTGCTATTGATTTATTTGTCTATGAATGATTGAACAAAATTGCGAACCGTAGTTTTGGAATGTGTTAAATTGGTTTAGCTAAATTGTGCAAGTGTGTAACCATGGCGAGCGTCCGTTACTAGATTAAATAATAGGTTTGTTAATTGATATTGGACAATAGGACTTAGCGGAAGTTGAGCTTATGTTTGGTAAATATTACTTTGGCATTAATATAACCGGTTTTAACTTCACACCCCGAAATCACTAGTGAAATAGTCCAAGCAAGTATTATTTTGAATATTCGAAAGTTCCAACTTATTACTTTGACTCTTAAGAGTCCACTTGCCTATTTTAACTAAAATTTGTAGTTCAAAGCAACGTGACAATTCGGTCACACAAAACCAACTTTTATTTCCCCTTTCTAAATTGTTCACTCTTATCTTGATTACTTGAACTCAAGTTCCCTGTGTTCGAACCCGAACTTACCCAACTATACTACTACACGATAGGGTTCACTGCCCGGTTGTGTTTTGGTATAGCACGGTATTTTCTTGTTTACTTTTCAACGATAAATTTAATAACTAGATTCAACACATCAAGTTTTTGGCGCCGCTGCCGGGGAACTTAGTGTTCGATTGAAATTGATTTAAGTGTGATTGATTGATCCTTTCCTGGAATTATATTCTTTGAAAGTTACTTTTTAAGTTGTGTTGCGCCGGTGCATTTGACGGTTTTATCTTTTGTGCTTTATAGGTTTGATTTGGTAGTGGATGAGCACAAGAAGTTCGGGCCACGAACTGCTTAGTCCTTTGTCCAATCCGGAGAAAGCCACTAAAAAGAAACGAAGGAGGAAGCCAAAGAATAATCCAACGGATTCAACTAGTAGTCGCACGGATTCTGATACATCTTCGGGAAATATCTTGGTTGAAGAGGTTTTTGAAGACGAGCTTGTAACACCGGAGCGTGAGGAAGAAATTATCATAATCGAAGACGATATGGCGGATGAGGATGATACTCCTATTTGCTCGCGGGTAAGAAGCGTAGCGCCGACACCCGAGTCGGCCATACGGATTCGAGATGTTGAAAATGATAACTTCTCCTTGAAGGGGCATCACATGCAACTCATTAGGGATAAACAATTTGACGGAAGGGTGCGGGCCGATCCGCACAAACATATTGCTAGTTTTCTTGAGATTGGGAGCTATTTCAAATATGGGTCAAACATGGATGAGGCAATTCGCCTACGGACTTTTCCTATGTCTCTATGTGGTGAGGCAAAGATATGGTTTCAAGAATTGGAACCAAATACCATTACAACATGGGACGAGATGAGAGAAGCATTTGTTAGACGGTATTACCCTCCGGCTTTGGCCGAAAGGTTATTGAATGAGATTAGAGCCTTCAAACAACAAGAAGGCGAAACTTTGGTTGAAGCATGGTGTCGGATGAAGGAAATATTGAGAGATTGTCATGGCCACGATTTGAAGAAGAGGGAAATTATTGTGTTGTTCTACAATGGTCTTAACATGGATTCGGCTAGTATTCTTGATGCTTCGGGAGGTGGTCAATTTCTTTATAAGACACCAAACCAAGCTTGGAAGGTTCTTGAAGATAAAGTGATCCAAAGCTTGAATTGGGCTAAGGATAAAGGAGGAAAACCGGTGAGAAAGCATGTTGCTTTTGTTGATGGAAATAGTAGTGGGGTTGGAAGCTCCAACGATTCGGCAATGATGAAGGAGATAAAAGCATTGTCTTCAAAGTTTGATGCTCAATTCAAAACAATCAAAGGTGAAATCAAGGAGCTTAGAGAAGGTTGCGGTAATTGTGGTGGTAACCATGCCACGGCGAATTGTGCACAAGATGATTTGCCTATGGTCGAAGATGAGGAAGACGCAAATTTTCTTCAACAAGGAAATTATCAAAGTGGAAACTACCAACGAGGGGGTTACCAAAATAGGAACTCGGGAGGTTATCAAGGAGGAAGCTACAATCAAAACAACCGATTTTCTAGACCAAACCAAAACTACAATCAACACCAAAACCAACACCAAGGTTCTTCAAGGGACAACAACCCACCACCGGTTCAAAAACAAGAACCCACCTTGTCGCCAATGGAACAAATGATGAAAGACTTCATGGCGAAGCAAGACGCTTGCACCGAGAGGTTGAAAACCCAAATGACAAACATAAGGCTTAGTGTGGAACAAGGCCAAAAGAATCATCAAGCTTCCATACAAGACTTAGAGAGGAAGATGGATAGGTTGTCTGAGGGGAAAAGTAGTAGGCCAACCGGTGGCTTACCAAGTAATACACAACAAAATCCAAGACAACAACCATCATCTTCAAGTAGTGGACCCAAACCATACCAACCACCTCCCGCAAGGAATGAGCATGTAAATGCTATCACTACAAGAAGCGGAAAGGAACTTCCACCACCACCTCAAGCCAAGGACAAACACATTTCTAACTCTTTTGTGCAGGATAAGGGGAAGGAGGCGGATGAAGAAAATGTTGATGATTCTACACCAACGGATGCACCGGTGTCACCTACACCGGTTGTAAAAGCGTACAAGCCAAAGATTCCATACCCTCAAAGGCTAAGAAAGGAAAAGATTGCGGCCCAATACGGAAAGTTTGTGGACATGATCAAAGGCATCCGAATCAATGTGCCTTTGGTCGATGTACTAGCCGGGATGCCAAACTACGCCAAATTCATCAAAGATTTGGTGAGCAACAAAGAAAAGCTTTCGGAAGCTTCGGCTATGTTTTTGAATGAAGAATGTTCGGCTCTTATTCAAAACCAAATCCCACCAAAGCTTGGTGATCCTGGGAGTTTCATCATTTCTTGTACTTTGGGTAAATTCATTACGTGTGATGCATTAGCCGACCTAGGGGCTAGTATTAATTTGATGCCTTATTCTTTGTATGCAAAATTGTCCCTAGGATCCCTCACCCCCACACGTATGAGTATTCGTCTTGCCGATAGATCTTTCCAATATCCCATTGGGATTGCGGAAAACATGTTAATTGAAGTTGGCCAATTCACCTTCCCGGTAGATTTTGTCATCCTAGAAATGGAAGAGGATAGTAAGGTACCGTTGATTCTAGGAAGGCCATTTTTACACACCGCGGATGCCATAATAGGAGTCAAAGACAAGAAATTGACTTTAGGAGTAGGTGACGAAAGGATTGCCTTCACGGTCGACAAGGCCATGAAGCATCCTTATTCTAACGATGATTCTTGTTTTAGCATTGATGTGATAGATGATGCGGTAGATGAAGAATTGGAAAGCTTGCTTGGATTGGAATCGGAGCTTGTTGACTTCCTAGAATCACATGTTGAAGCAATGACCGAGGAGGAGTTGGTCATGAGCATGGAAGAGACAAATGATGAAGAAGAGCTCGATGGTGAGGAGGCTTTTGAGGAGCTTAAAAAGGATGACAATATGAGGATCAAAACATCATTGGAGGATCCACCACGTGATTTGGAATTGAAAGAACTTCCAAGCCATTTGGAGTATGCCTATCTCCATGAGGAAAATCTCCTACCCGTAATCATTTCCTCCTCCCTTGTAAATGATGAAAAAGCTAAATTGTTGAATGTACTCAAGGCTCACAAAGGAGCTTTTGCTTGGCGAACATCCGACATACCGGGAATAAGCCCATCCTTTTGTAAGCACAAAATCAATTTTGTTGATGATTTTAAACCCGTTGTTCAAAGACAACGGAGGCTTAATCCCAATATGGTGGATGTAGTCAAGAAAGAAGTGATTAAGCTTCTTGATGCGGGTATCATTTACCCTATTGCGGATAGCTCTTGGGTGAGCCCGGTACATTGTGTGCCAAAAAAGGGGGGCATGACCGCTGTGGCTAACGAGAAAAACGAAATGATACCCACAAGGACGGTCACGGGTTGGCGTGTATGCATTGACTATAGGAAATTAAATGATGCTACACGAAAAGACCATTTTCCCCTCCCATTTATTGACCAAATGCTTGAAAGGCTAGCGGGAAACGAGTTTTATTGCTTTCTTGATGGATTCTCGGGGTATTTTCAAATCCCAATAGACCCCGAGGATCAAGAAAAGACCACTTTTACTTGCCCTTACGGCACCTATGCCTATAGGAGGATGCCTTTCGGTCTTTGCAACGCCCCGGCCACTTTTCAAAGATGCATGATTGCCATTTTTCACGATATGGTTGAAACCTCCATGGAAGTCTTCATGGATGATTTTTCAGTTTTTGGCAACTCATTTGAGTCATGTTTAAACAATTTGGACAAAATGTTGGAGAGATGTGAGAAGGCCCACCTAGTGTTGAATTGGGAGAAGTGCCATTTTATGGTACGTGAGGGTATTGTGTTGGGACACAAAGTGTCAGGATTGGGTATTGAAGTTGATAGGGCAAAGATTGATGTTATTGCCAAATTACCCCCTCCGACTAACGTAAAAGGCGTTAGGAGTTTCTTGGGTCACGCCGGGTTCTACCGTAGATTCATTAAGGATTTTTCAAAGATCACCCGACCGATGACTAAGCTACTTGAAAAGGATACGCCCTTTGTGTTCGATGACCCTTGTTTGAGTGCATTTTCGACCCTTAAGGACCATTTGACCCAAGCACCCATAATAGTTTCCCCCGATTGGTCAAAACCATTTGAGCTTATGTGTGATGCAAACGACTTTGCCCTAGGAGCCGTCCTAGGACAAAGAGTAGACAACCATTTTAAACCTATCTATTTTGCTAGCAAAACATTGAATGGGGCCCAACAAAACTACACCACGACCGAAAAAGAGTTGCTTGCGGTTGTGTTTGCCTTTGACAAGTTTAGGCAATATCTTGTGCTTTCAAAAACCGTTGTATTTACCGATCATTCGGCCCTCAAATATCTTTTTGCCAAACAAGATGCAAAACCGCGTCTTATTCGTTGGATTCTTCTCTTGCAAGAATTCGACATCGAAATTAAAGATAAAAGAGGTGCCAAAAATCTTGTCGCCGATCACTTGTCGAGATTGGAGAATCCAAATCTTAACAAGCAAGGCGATACTAACATTAATGACTCTTTCCCGGAGGAATTTTTGTTTCATGTAGGTACAAGCGAGGAGGACGAGGATGAAGCACCTTGGTATGCCGACTTAGCAAATTATTTGGTCGGTGGAGTTTTGAGAAAGGGGATGAGCCATCAAGAGAAAAGCAAGTTTTTCTCGAACCTCAAATATTATTTTTGGGAAGATCCGCATCTATTCCGGGTTTGCGCGGATGGGATGGTGAGGAGATGTATATCGGGTGGTGAGACTAGAAAAATTTTGGACGCATGTCATCACGGGCCCACCGGTGGACATTATGGCCCTTCGGTCACCGCTAAGAAAGTTTATGATGCGGGTTTCTATTGGCCCACGATTTTCAAAGAAGCAAATACCTTATGCCAAACGTGTGATGCTTGTCAAAGAACCGGAATCATCTCTAAAAGGGATGAAATGCCACAAACTAGCATCCAAGTGTGTGAAGTGTTTGATATTTGGGGCATCGACTTCATGGGTCCATTTCCTCCATCTTTCAAGAATAAATATATTTTGGTGGCGGTTGATTATGTGTCCAAATGGGCGGAAGCAAAGGCTTTGCCCACGAATGATGCTCGGGTGGTGATCGACTTCTTAAAGAGTTTGTTTTCTCGATTTGGGATGCCTAAAGCGTTGATTAGTGACCGGGGGAGCCACTTTGCTAATGCTCAACTTGAAAAAGTGCTTAAAAGATATGGGGTAAATCACCGGTTCTCGACTTCCTACCATCCGCAAACGAGTGGTCAAGTTGAGAACACAAACCGAGCCTTGAAGAGAATTTTGGAAAAGACGGTGAAAGAGAACCGGGCCATATGGTCAAAGAAGCTTGAAGATGCATTGTGGGCATTTCGGACCGCCTACAAGACACCTATTGGGACCACACCATACCGGCTACTCTATGGCAAAACTTGCCATTTACCTCTTGAAATTGAGCACAAGGCTTATTGGGCGCTCAAGAATTGCAACTTGGATTTGGTTGAAGCGGGCGAAAAGAGGATGTTACAACTCCATGAGTTGGATGAGCTTCGATTGCAAGCGTATGAAAATTCCCGCCTCTACAAAGAAAGAACCAAGATGTTACATGACCGAAATCTCAAGATAAGAAAAGAATTCAAAGCCGGCGATAAAGTTCTTCTCTTTCAATCACGTTTCAAATTGAAACAACCAAAGTTCAAGCCAAGGTGGACCGGTCTATATACGGTCAAACATGGTTATCCGTCCGGATATGTTGAACTTTTCGGTTCGGATGGAGGAACTTTCATTGTAAATGGTCATCGATTAAAGCTTTACCATGAGGAGGAGGTTGATGGCGAGTATGAGGAGCTCGCAACTTACCCCAAGGACAAATGAATTCGGGGTCGAGTCTAGCTTGGACTCGTTAATAAATGAAGTTCGTGCACGAGGAAACTCGTGATTGTATCCTTTTTGTGTAGTTGTATTTGTTTTGTTTGCAATTTTTTGTTTTAGTTATTTATTATATCTTTTTGCTGGGTTGCTACTGCCATGCCTGCTTAATATTGTGTCAAATTGCTCGTTACAATCTGCTGCATTACTTGCTGTTTTTAAACGCGTCTGAGAGGGGTAGCCGATCGGCTGAAAGAATAGCCGATCGCGTATAGAGTTTTTAGCCGAACAGGTTAACTTAGCCGAACGGCTATTTATTTGAAAAAGGTGAACAAAAACTACCCCTTGTCTGGACTTCCAAGAAATTGTTAAACAAGCCGATCGGGTAAACATCATAGCCGATCGGGTATAGTGTTTTGAGCCGAACGGGTAAACTTAACCGAACGGCTAATGCTTTGCAAAAAGTGAACAGAAGCTACACCAGATTTGGACCTTCAACATAAATCAAAGTAGCCGTTCGGGTAACTCTTGTGAGCCGATCGGGTAACATTCCTTAGCCGTTCGGCTAACTACCTTTAGCCGATCGGGTATCGTGTCGGGCTGGGCATGAATTAATACAAATAAACACCTTGTTTTTCTCACACAAAACACACAGCCGATCGGTTTGTTGTCCTAAACCCCAACTCACACACACCTCATTCACCAACGATTTCAACCCAAATTTGTGAAGAATCTCAAAATTAATCATTCCTTTATCATGTCTAGACCCTCTAAGGTACCCATTCACTAATTTTATTTGCTAAATCACTTAAGTTTTGGGTATGAACACTTAGATACGGGATTTGGTTAAATTCAAGTGTGGGGATGATTTCTTGTGTAGAATTATTGTTCAACATGCTACACTCATGTGTTTAACTTGTTTCTATCACTTGGTTATGTGTGAATTTCTTGATTTTGATACCTTGAAAATTAGGGTTCTTATAACTAATTTTTGGGTATTATGAATTTTGTGATGATAACTTGTTGTTTAGTGATTATTAACATATATGGCATGATTGTTAGGGGTATTTGTACTCCTTAGTTGATTGTTTGAACATTCTAGTAATTAGGGTTCATATGAAATTTGGGGAAGATGAAGTTGACTTTTCTGGTCAAACTTTGACTTTGACTTTATGGATTTAACTCTTGATTGTAAGACATGCCTTGATACGAATTGAGTGACCCTTTTTGTTTAATTCAAGTTATGTTTGATATTAGAAGTTATGTGCTTAGGTGATAGTCACTTGGTTTAGTATGCAATTTTGATTGTAAGACTTACTTGAGTTGAAGTATGTGTCATTGGCACATTTCAAGTATTGTTTGATATTAGGTTGCATGCTACTCCTTGCAAAGTTTTGACCTTGATTGTAAGAGTTGTCAGTAATAATCGGTTTGGGTTGTGCATAGCATGAATTGTTTTATGATGTGTATTAATGCTATAGCTTCATGTGTTCTGCTTCGTATGGGTTTGATTGTTTGTGCAATAATTCACTCATTTTTGCCAAGATTAAACTAACACTAACACTTATCTTGGGAATCTTGTATGCTTGTTATGTGTTGTGTGCAGAAAAACAGGGCGAACACCTCCTCCCTATCCACTCTCAGTGTTTATGCGGAATTGCTTCCAAGGAACCGCCATCCACACTTAGTTTTCGAGCCCCATCAGCATCGCTACCTGGAGAACAATGAGGCTTTGTACAAAATCCATAAAAAGCAGTGTGAGTACCCGCGGGTGATCGATTGGAACCCGCTGGATGTGATAAATTACTCTCACGAAATCAGAAGGGTCTTTGTTCAAAGTATGCGCTATGATGGTGAGGTTTTTGATGTTCATGACTTTGAGAAGCTTCTTGCCATTCAAGAACCGATCTATGAGGAGCTGGTCATGGAATTTTTGGCCACCTTGGAAATGTTTAATGTAAGTGAGATGGATCAGAAGTTCTTGGTTTTCAAAATGGGAGGATCACCGAGAAGTTTAACCTTGAGGGAAATTGCCGCCAGCCTTGGTATCTACACCGACGAGGAATTTGAAGCGGATTGGTTTGACAGATATATCATGACCGGTGCTAGGTTAGATGAGGGGGAATGTAATGCGGATGTTTGGGCCCAGTTTAGTGACGCGCCATACTTATCGGGTAAGAACCTTGCCAAAACCCTCAGATCCCCGAAATATAATGTGGTCCAGAAAATGCTTTCCCATACCCTCACCACTAGGGGTAGCAACAGGGAGAAGGTCACTCTCATTGATTTGTGGTTTTTGTACAAACTTAAGAGCCGAGAGAGAATCAACCTTCCGTTTGCTGTGGGTAAGTTTCTTCATGCATATGCTTGTGGGACCAAACCAACGTCCAAGCTAAGCGGAGGGCATTTCATTACCCGGTTTGCCAAAACCCTTAAGGTCAACTTGAAACCCCGTAACCACCCGTACACCCTTGTTGATGACCCGGGTCTCCAGGTTGGTATTGAGCTGTATTGTAGCGCCAAAGTGGTTAGGCGAAAGGGTGGAACGTATGCCCCTTTCGCTCCCTCCGATAGGGAGGCACGGTTAGTATCTCGGTCCGGGGCTCGGGGAAAGCGGCCCGCCTCTCGAAATGCATCCGAAGAAGATGATGATGATGAGGGTGAAGATGAGGAAGATGAGGAGCTGGGTCAGCGGGATCAGGGTCAGAGTTCTCAAATGGGGGAACCTTCGTATTGGCAGGGTTTCATGTCTAGCTTTGAGCACATGCGCATTGAGCAGGACAGGAGGTGGAACCAGCAGGAAGATTGGCATCGGGAGCAAATAGATTTTAGGGATGAGTCGCGGTATGAAGTAGGAGCCATCAGATACCAGAATGACTGGCTCATTCACGACCATGAGCGGATGGGCCACCATGTGCCCGACCATGTGCCCGCCCCCTATCATCCCCCACCCCGTTATGGTGAGCCGGGCGGTATTCTTCCTGCCCCTATTTATGATCGAGACGCTACTTTGCTTGAGATCCAGAGACATCATGATACCTATGCCCGCACCACCAACTTCCATCAGCAGCAGCAGGATTGGGGCACTAATTGGTCCTCACCTCCATCTTACTCTCAACCAACCACTTGGTCGATTCCCGAGCCATCTAACTGGCAGCAGCAGGCTCGCCATCACTGGTTATTTGGCTCTCCTTCACCTTATGAGCAGCATGATCAGCATCAGCAGGACGATCCCACCCAGGACCCGCCTCATGGAGGGGGTTGGTAGTTGGATGTTGTTTATTTGGGATTGTAAAACTCTAAACAATTTTTTATTCTGCATTACTTTTCTTTCTTTTTTTTTTTGTTTGTTCTTTGGATGATTAGCATTCATTGACATTTTTATTATTATCTTTGTGGGCTTGTGTTTTGTTTGTTTGTTTGTTGTTATCCCATACATAGCATACGGAGCTGGAGTGGATCTCGACACGTCTATCATCTACCAGCTCCTGTTTCCACGCCTTCTTGCAAAACCCGCAGGGAAGTTCTCGTTCCTTTTTACTTCCGCACTTTTGCTCTTTCTTCTTTTTGCTTATATTTGCATTGGGGACAATGCAAATCTCAAGTGTGGGGAGGTTGATTCACTTGAACTTCATTCTGAAAAATTGTTACCTTTATCTCTTATTGGGGTTTGTGAAGATTTATTGGTTGGCCGATCGAGCTTTACGAATCCTGTTAACGGCTTTGAGCTACTTAGTAGGTCTGTTATTGATCATTGGCCCGATAGGTTTTTGCAAATACAAATAAGGGGTCAGAATGATAATTTGCTAGGAAGGTGCTTGTCTTAAAAAAAAAAAAAAAAAAAAAAAAAAAAAGGTTGATTGCTTTGAAAATCTTAAACTTTGAAAATTAATTAAAAGTGATTAAATCTTCCCTCTTGCAACTTAACCTTTTGAGATGTGTCATAAAAGCAACCTAATAGGGTGAATTGCATGACTAGTACACTTGTAGCCTCCACTATGAAAATTGTGAGAAATTTGAGCCTATTTGAGAAGAACACTTATCTCTAGTGTTTATATATTGATTGATTGCTATGAGTGTGCCAGTGATTGTAGCTTGTTCTAGAACTTACTCTAGTGATGCATTTTGAGACCGCTGTGGGATCACAGAAATGTGATATAGGTGGGGTCAAAGACGAGGAGGTGTTCTTAGGAATTTTGATCTTATTTTATGTTTTTTTTTTAAACCATTTACATCCAGTCCACACAGGTCGTTAGCACTCATTTTAGTGCTAAGAAACCCGTAGACACTTCCACATACATTCCACTAAATACTAGCCTTGTTTTTGTGTAGTCATTTCCTGAACTGTTTACTTCTCTACAATGTTGCCTATTGGAATTTTTAATGAGTTTTATCCAAATTGTGACTTAAATCGTTTTGAATTGGGATTCTAGTGTTAAATTCTATGATTGAGATTGGAAACATCAAATGAATAGAAGTCAACTATTATGCTTAAAGGTTATGCTTGGATGAATCGTAGTCAACTAAATGGCTTTTGAATTCCTGAACAAGTAGTTCCCGAGGGGTGTTTTACACTTAGCCACCGAAGGCCTTTATCCGGTCTAGGATGGTTGGTCTGAAAGTTCATTACATAGGATTCATAAAAAGTCATAGAATGCAATTATTCCAACAAAAATGTGAAAAAAAAAATCAATTTGAGTTATTTGTGTGCAATTATTGAGTATAAGTTATAAATGAGAACAAGTGATAATTTGAATTGATTTAGCATGAGAATCCTAAATTTCATCACTGTCACGTATTTAAACAATTAGGTAACATTGCCATTTTTTTTTATGGGTCTTGACTACTACTTTTCACCAATTATTGTGTCTATCATACCCAATTCCATAATTAGCCTACATTTGTTACAACACACATTTAGAATACCTCCTTTGAGACCTTACTTGGTGCTCACGCCAAATCGGTGGAGATTTGATCCTTTTGCAAGCCTATGGTAACAATGCATCACGACTTGGCTTGATTGAGTGTTATATTACTTACTTCCTTACCCTGTAGTCTCATAGGTTGAGAGTGAGTGACTAAACACTTATCCTTATGTGAGGTGCTAGGTCGTGCATTCGGGCTTGACAAACTTAACATCTCAAGTTTCTGTTGTTTATACATATGTTTCTAGCCTAATTGCTTTAGTAGTTAGTGTTAGTATTGTTTTGGTAAACTTGATCTTCACTTATGATGTTGCAAGAGTGGGTTTTTAAATGATAAAACTTATGATTTGCTTGAGGACAAGCAAAGTTCAAGTGTGGGGATATTTGATATCGCTCATTTTGTACATGTCTATCTTTAGCGATATCATTGTTTTGCATTTATATTTGAGTAGATTTCATGAACTTTTGGTACTTATTTCATTCGGAAATGCATCTCAGGTTGAAGCTGGAAAAATGGTCAAATCTGGGCTGGAATAAACCTGATAGCCGTTCGGCTAAAAGGTAACCAGCCGATCGGCTGGGAAGCATTAGCTGATCGGCTAAAGTTAGCCGTTCGGCTACTTTAGTTCAAAATCACGACAGCAACTCACCTATGTTCGAGCTGAAGATGAAACCCACCATACCCGTTCGGCTAACGTTTGTCAGCCGTTCGGCTATCATTGCCCAGCCGTTCGGCTAGCCTTGCTCAGCCGATCGGCTAAGTTGGCGGACCACTGTTTATCACTTTCCCTCTTAAACAAAACTTGGGTATCCGGAGTGTAAGTGGGTGTGTGCGAAAAATGGGGGCTGTGCAGTGGAAAAAAGAAGAAAAAAAGAGAGGAGAAAGGTGTGAATAAAGGGGGGGCCTTCTTCAACAATTGGGACACTTACCATTTTCTTTGCTTGAGTTTTTCTCTCAAGAATAAAAAGTTTCAACCTCACCATTACTCACTCACACAAACATACTCCATATTCACTTGAAGATCATTTGAAGAAACCAAGCTAGTGACAACCTCTCAAGAACAATTGCTCTATTTGTGTAACAACTTTGGTACAATTTCAATTTAATCTACTTTCAAGTTATTTATGGATTTGTTTAGTGATAATGAATTTTGCTTGATGATTGTGACCATGTGGGGCTAGTTACTTACATGCTTGCTTGGATGAACTAATTAGTTGATTAGGGATGTATAACTTGGTGTTTAATTTATGCTTTGAGTTTGGGAATCATCCATGAATGTGTATGGATTTAGCTTGTTGTTGTTAGTAAACTTTTGGCATTTTCACTAAGCAATTATAGCGAAACGTTTGTTGCTTATAAAAAATACCTAAAACGAGTTGTTTATCATTTGTGGAACAAAGCATTTGATGATTGTAACAACAATTAGTCAAATACAAACAAATTAGCGATTTTAGCGAATGTTGATCGTGTGGATGAATCATAAACTCATGGAACTTCAACGTATTTTTAATCAAAGAACCTTATGTGATTGAGCTTAATCTCGAGAATTTAACCATTTGGTGATTAACTTATTGATATAGCGAACGTTTTCAACCTAGTGATTTGCTATTGATTTATTTGTCTATGAATGATTGAACAAAATTGCGAACCGTAGTTTTGGAATGTGTTAAATTGGTTTAGCTAAATTGTGCAAGTGTGTAACCATGGCGAGCGTCCGTTACTAGATTAAATAATAGGTTTGTTAATTGATATTGGACAATAGGACTTAGCGGAAGTTGAGCTTATGTTTGGTAAATATTACTTTGGCATTAATATAACCGGTTTTAACTTCACACCCCGAAATCACTAGTGAAATAGTCCAAGCAAGTATTATTTTGAATATTCGAAAGTTCCAACTTATTACTTTGACTCTTAAGAGTCCACTTGCCTATTTTAACTAAAATTTGTAGTTCAAAGCAACGTGACAATTCGGTCACACAAAACCAACTTTTATTTCCCCTTTCTAAATTGTTCACTCTTATCTTGATTACTTGAACTCAAGTTCCCTGTGTTCGAACCCGAACTTACCCAACTATACTACTACACGATAGGGTCCACTGCCCGGTTGTGTTTTGGTCTAGCACGGTATTTTCTTGTTTACTTTTCAACGATAAATTTAATAACTAGATTCAACACATCAATCGTACTTGTGCCCACTGCAATATCGTGGCATCGTTTTGTGCCCACTTCTCACTGTGGCATCGTTTTGTGCCTATCTGGCATCGACCGAATTGCTCGCAAGTAAAGTTTGTAATTGAGCCGGCAGTACTACGACATGTCCGACTTGAGTAATTGAGCCGACAGTACAACGACATGTCCGACTTGAGTAATTGAACCGATAGTACAACGACATGTCCGGCTTGCGTAATTGAGCCGACAGTACAACGACATGTCCGACTTGAGTAATTGAGAGCCGACAGTACTACGACATGTCCGACTAGTTCGATTGTGTTTGTATGCGTGTATGTATACCTATATACATAACTAAATTGTAGGTGGCACCAAGTGCTCGAGATGAAGTACAAGCATGTATGTATATATATATATATATATATATATATATATATATATATAAGTTAAACCAACAAATACCTCAGATGGGGTATCATGTAGCACATGAAATTGATATATTGTAGCTAAGTATGTATATACAGTACTTAACTATCTGTTGTGTCGCAATAAGCCTAGGTATGACAAATCATCACCTACTTGTTTTGGTATTAGTATAAGAGATCCATACTAACGTATATTTATATTGTATACTCCTAGCCTCAGCCTAGCAAGTATGTTGAGATCCTTGGTTGTTGTTTACCTGAGTTCAATTCCAATTTAAAAGTCCTGGAATATATATATATATATATATATATATATATATATATATATATATATATATAAGCAGTTTTAGTTCCTGAGAGGAAGACTAATCCTGTAAAAGTCTAGTTGTTGTCGTGAGTAGGTAGAAGTAAACAGTCCTAGTGTGTTTGATAGCATTGTCCCATGACAATATGGTCCGGGTATAATTAATAACTTAGTCAAGTTATGTAGTGGTAATTGTTTGTCAACAATCTAACAATGTACGGTTATAACCTATCTAGGTTAAGTATTGATATTGTTCCAAGACAATATGATGGGTGTAATTTCCTAAGTATTACGCATTTAGTATTACATGACAGTAATATAGATAAGTGTGAATTATAAAAAGTTATTATTGTAATTCGAAAACAATAGTTGAGCATGCGTCTCACCCCGAAAACAGTAAAACAGTTGAAAGAGTGGGGCTATGAAACTCACCTGTGAGTTGTCAGCGATCCTAAGATACGCGTGTCGTCCGATGGGTAACCTCCTAGTGTCCTAAACACGTGAGGTTATATAAGTAAGAGAAAAATCAATTTGTCTAAGCGAGTTGTGCAAATATTCGTTCGTTACTCAGGTTTGAAAACTTTGTACGGGGGTCCGGGGGCAGCGCCCCTGGTAGCGGGGTCCAAGGGGTGGCAACCCCTGGCGGGGTCCAAGGGGCAGAGCCCCTGGTTGGGGTCGAGCTGAGCCCCTGGTTGGGGTCGAGCTGCCAAGTCAGCTTGGAAAATTTTTATTTCTACTATACTGCTTTAGTGAAAACGCTCCAAAATTTCATTTCGAAGTAATATTAGGCGGTAAAATTTGAGTTTTGACACTTAGTGAAAAAAAATGAGTATTTTCTGTTTTTAGCGACACTAGGCTAGTGTCGCTATAGGTGACACTTAAGATTGGTGTCACTTGGGAACTGACGCTACGGGCGTCACTAAGGGGCGTCACTTAGGGCGACACTTAGAGGCGTCACTATTTGCGTCACTAAATGCGACACTTCCATGCGGCACTAAGATGCGTCACTACTATGCGACACTTACATGCGACACTTAGGCAAGTGACGCTGCACTGCAGGTCTATGGGCGACACTTCCGTCTGTTCGATGGGTTTTCACCCAAAAACGCAATCTAGCCCATTTTAGGCCAAATCTTGTTGTTATACTGTTAATACATGATATATTAAGTGTTTTTATCGAGAAATAACCAAGAAAAGTGAATGATTCCTTACGATTTGAAGATCGAGGATTTGAGGATGATGATGAACTTGATGAAGAAGATGAAGATGATGATGACGATTTGCTGCTGTTTTTGATGTTAATCTTGTTGTTTTTGATTAATATTGTTGTTGTTTAAAAATTTAGAGAGAGAGATGAGATGGAGAAAAAAAAGGAAGAAGATGATGAGAATGAGATGAATGAGGTGGGGGTTTGGGTTTTTGTTAAAAATCAGATCCCCAATTTGGGGACTGTGGTCTTCAATCACAGTATAAAATGCCCGTGTTTTTGTACCCGATCGTAAATTAAAATAATATTTTAAATTCTAAAATTTATTTGTGTTCTTTCTAAATGTTTTTGAGTGAACGTATTTCATAAAAATACTATTTTGAAATTAAAATTTAGTAACTTGTTTTCGTGCGGTTACAGATATCTACAATGCGTTTTTAATTAAAACGACTTACATTTTTGAACACTTTGTTATAATCGCATATAAAAATACAATTAGTTGAAGTTTAAATTTGACGCAAAAATTGAATTTTTAACCATGTGTTACACAATCTTAAATGAATATAAGGTTGTAGGCACACTAGCATGGCATAAATTCTCCATCTTTTAACCATGTTTTCTTTTCGTCATGATACCTGAGACCTTTAAAAGCAATGTTCCAATCTAAACTTTGGGTGGAGATTTGTCATTATCGATCAATCTTTGAATGAACTCATTGAACTTAGGCATTTCATTTTCTTTTTTGCTAAGGTTGATCAACTTTCCCACCGAACGACCAATATTAACAGATTTATTAATAACCGTATTTTAAGTAGATTCTTCATCGATATTCGATAAAGCACCTTCATACTTTTTCCATCCTTTTTTCTTGTTGGGTGTTGTTAGATTTTAATGTTAATAATAGTAATTTTTAGCCCTTATTGATTAGAAGTCTCATTTAATATGCTACCAAACACATTAGTATAAAAGAGATGAGATCATTTTAATGTTCATTTTCTTTTTTGCTAAGGTTGATCAGCTCTCCCGAAACCCCAAACCTCAAACCATAAACCATAACCCATAAACCTTAAACGCTTTACAAAACTCTAAACCCTTAATCTTACTAAACCCTAAACCTTACTGAATCCTAAACCCTACTAAATCCTAAACCTTACTAAACCCTAAACCATAACCCCTACTAAATCCTAAAACATAAACCCTATATCTAAATTAGATGTTCAACCAAATATTAACATATGTGCTAGTAAAATGTAAAACCCACCAAAAAATGGAGAGAGCAGAAACTCGTCGAAAGTATGCCTTGAGGGACGGCAAATCGAAGAGGATAAAATGCTGAATCTAATGGTGGAATTTTCATAATATTTTGATTTGTCGTTTGTGAGATATTTAAGTTTGGGGGTAAATGAGTTTTGTACATGTGAAACATTCTCTTTGTACACATGACACAATTTGATTGGTACTTTCATTCTTTCAATAATTCTTATACTTCAATGAACTTTTCTCTGGTATAAATATCTTTAGAGTTTGAACACTTCATAGTTTTCAACTAATATGGTTTGGGATGCACCATAACCCCCTACCGCAATGCACAATCTTTTTTTCGAACGATGTATATTTTAACTTTTCTATAATAATGAGATTTTTTCACTTACTGCACGTCCGGGGTCCAACAATATACTTCCCCCGTTCCAAAATTATTGTCATCCGACAAAAAACACGCAATTTAATAAAAATATAATTATTATTGCTTTCTCTTTCTTACTTTTTGCAGAATTACTGTTTTACCCTTAACTAATTAATTACCGATTTCTTAAAAGTGTGTAATAATAATTTCACTGAAGGGTAATATGGTAGTCACGACCAAACTTCACTATCTATTTTTGGAAACGAACAATTAATTTGGGACGTCCGAAAAAGAAAACATGAACTATAATTTTGGGACGGATGGAGTACAGTTATTGATAATCGAGAGTAAACTTCTGTAGGTCATTCAATATTTTTATGTTTATAAAAGTTTGAAACCGTGTAAGTTTTATGAAACCAACAATCTGACTAATCGATAAAGTTGCCATGCTCAATTTAGAATCATCTAAGTTTCCATGCAACAAATATATTGATTCAATTTTGGGTTATATTGTTTTTCTTGCATTTTAAGTAATACAATGGTGTGTTTGACAAAACTAGCTCGAGATGTAGATGAAGATGGAGATGGAGATGGAGCTGAAAGCTAGGAGCTGGGGTTTTTGTTTGGGGCAGGAGCTGGAGTTTTTCATTTTCAAAAGTGTTTAGAAAACTAGCTAGAGATGAAGTTTATTGATGTAAAATGATATAAACAAGTGTTTTGTTTGCCCGCACGTTGCGACGGGATAAAAGTCTGTTTTTTTAATTTTCAGATTCGATTTCGTTGGTATGTTTCGTTACGTACTGAAGCAAGTTTTAACATTTTTTCACCTATATCAGTCGCCGGTAATAATAAACAAATATAATTTGTTAGCTCCAATCTTATACGTCTGTTTACAAATAAAATACCAATAACAATATAGACAAAATACAATAACATGTTTAAAAAAAACTAATGAAAGAAATATTAAAAATGTAAAATTGACATGTTTAAAAACAAAAAAAAACTAATGAAAGAAATAAAAATGGCAACTACATGCGTTGAACTTGTATGACATGCCATAATGCATTTATGACTAACCACCTAATGTACTCATTTAATTATTAAAATTTTGATATGCATATAATTTATCTACAATATTAAGTTTACCAAAAAAAAACCGGGATCGAAAGTATTTGAGTTCGTTGGTGTTTCCTGACATACTAATAAACCGTATTTTAACGTTTTTTAGTTACATCAATATTTGATAAAACAAATTATTGCTTTCCATAAACATATAAATTTGCTTTAAACTGTATTCGATCTTATAAATTGGTTTAAAAATAAAATACTAATAACAACAAAGACAACCTATAATAATAAGTAATATAAAAATAAAAATAAAAAAATTTAGTAAATAATAATTATTTTGTAAGCAAAGGGAAAAAATTTATAATCTACTAGTAAAAAAAAGGGGGGGGGGAAATTAAAGTTAAAATATAAAGGGTGAAAATGAAAAATGTTAAAACCTAAAGGGTAGAAATGAAAGAGTGTTAATAGTTGAAACGAAGAAAATGAAAAGTAGTTAAAAGTTAAAGGGTAAAAAGTGAAAATATTCTAAAAGATAAGGGGTATAAATTTATAAATTAGAGGATAGAAAATAAAAAAGTTTTAAAACATTAGGGGGTGAAATGGAAAAGGGTTAAAAGTTAAAGGGTATAAAATAAAGAATGTTTGAAAGTTAAAGGGTGATAATTGATTTTTTTTTATCATATTACTATTCATAGTTAGGGGCAAATTGATATTAGGGGAAATGGACGTTATATTTTAAATATTTTAAATTTTATGAAAAAGGGTAATATAGTAATTTAATAGATAACGGATGAGAATTCTTCAAATAAGTTATTTAAAGGGGCTTCTTATTTATGAGATTATCTTTGAAAGAATCATTCTTCTAATTTTAATGTCAAACAAGGATTATCAATTTACAAGGGATTTAGTTTTTTTTTTTTAAATGAGGGATTTTTAAGAGCTTGAGCTTCTCATTTAACCAAAATACGAATTATATCGTATGATATACTCGATTTGTAATATATTCTGTCATAATATATCGTATAAAGTTCAAAACAACTCCGATTGACATGAAATTTTATATCTGGGTCAAAACATGTTCTCTAAAACTTTGTAGTTTTAAGGTTTTCGTAAATCAAACTCGAAATGGGTCAAAATGTCCATTAAATAAAACTGGACAGATTTTAGCCGAATTGGGATACTATGATTTAAAAAGTCATATATAATTGGATATGAACTCAAGTCCTTCGTAATTTTGGGTATAATTAAAAGGATATCTTATATAGTCATCCACAAAACATTTTTAGATTTAGAAGATTGAAAATAGGTCAAATGAGTTGATTAATATGAGTGCTAAGCTCATGAACGAATGCGACGAAGTGTGTATATTCTAAAACAAAATCACCTTTTACTTTATTGACTTGGAAATGTGTATGGGAGTAAAACCCTCTGTTTTCTACAAGTTTTTGATTTTAAGTTTTGGTTGATTCGGAGTCTAAATGGGTCAAAGGGGTTGATCTTTATAACTGGACAAATTATGAGCAAATGCAGATTGTACGAGTCATATAAAATTGGATTCAACCCTAAAGATCTTAAATAAAACTAGATGAGTTTGTTATAAACATACCTTCAAAGTTAGTTAATATATGGATTGTTAGAATTGGGTTAAGCCCATTTATTTCCAAAAAGTGTATGTTGCTGAATTTATTCGATAAACGTGTTTCGAGGTGCTTTTACGAGTCAATAAGTGATCAAACCATTAAAGGTTATTTAGAATGATTATAGATCAGTCTAAACATGTTTGGAAATTATTAAATTTGATAATAAAAGGTTTAAGGGTGATTAGAGTTGCGTTTAACATAATAAGAAGATAAATTCCCGACTTGGTTAGTAAAATGTGTCATTGTACTTTGAAGATTAGAAACACTCTGAGTGTATGCTAAGATACTCCAATTCAACTTGCATATAGGTTAAATGAACATGTTAGAAGCGGAATAACGTGGGAATTGGATGGCTAGCACCGTTTACGAAAACCGAATGCACGATTAAAACAATATGATTTCATAAGTTTAACTTGTATTATGTAATTATACTTGTAATTCTTTAACGAATGATTATTATATTGCCATTACTTACAGGTTTAACTGGGAACGATAATTGTATGAGTGATGGAAGATCATTGTAGTATATTGTATCATACATCTATTTTGTACCTTTTTTGGATTAAATAACTCTTTGTTTGATGCTAGTACACTATACATATTTGCATGACACTAAGGATTCACGACAAGATTAGGGCCCCAGCTATATGTGAACTTAACGAACAATAACGAATCTTGAACAATAACGACAATTAAACTTAACGAACATGATTAGAGATATCCCGGTGACTCCCGAAAGGGTTTCATGATGTTTACCCATGAGGGGGCATTAATTAATGATCGCAGCACAAGATATCTAGACTGTGTCCAGTAGCACCACCCGATTACGATTATGATCCGGGAATGGGAATTGGTAGTGACGTGTTACTCCCTAACACGATAACGATAATAACGAAATACGATACAATCACGACAACGAATACAAACACGATTACAATAGGCACGCCTTTAGGATATTATAGTTATATGATATCTTGCTTTGTCCTTAACCGATTACATTGTCACGATTATATGATTATTCAATATTTGATTTATTTGTCATGGATTACGATAATTGTTATGTATTATACAGGATTATACGATTATTTTAATTGAATTGTTTTCAACTAAACCCGTTACGCTTTGCTTTTAAGCTAATAGTTACCTTTCTACTTGCCCGATCATGTATTTCGTGCAGTTTAGAAAGCTATATGATTACAAATACGAGTAAGATGGGTAGCTTGCATGCGAATTAGTTATGTAGTGGATCAATTGTCTTCATTGGGTTTTCTTATACTATTGTAATGATACGAGTTATGTAACACCGTTAACAGGATAACGGATTTTGTTGATGGCTTTATTCATAAAATGGGACTTCCGCTTTAACTATGATTATTTATTAAAAAGTTTTTTGAAAACCCATATTTTAGAAAATCAGGGTGTTACATAAAGGTATGCTTTGCATTGACTAATACAAGAGTCAAGTATATCGGTTGTCTCATGTGAGTTTATTTATTCAACAATCGAATTTCACTCATGACCAAGTATATGTTGACATTGCACGAGTTAAAAAAATTTGAAGTGTTGAAATGTCGGTTCCGTTTACATTCATTTTAAATTACACTCTATATTGCATCAACTTTCATTAACGAAGAATAGGGAATAAGGTTTATGTTTTACAAAAGATGTAAATATTAAAATCAATTGGAACGTTTGGATATGTTTTAAGCGCAAATCCGAGAGGTTGCAAGTTTATAAGAATTTTGCAACGTTTCTATTACATGTATGTTTTTCATTGACTAATACAATAATCAAGTATACTCATGGTCTCATGTGAGCTTATTTAATCAACAATCAAATTTTACTGAAAGCATGTATATTTCTTTTATATATACAGTAATAACTAATAACTAATAAGTAGAGGTGGTAATTTTAGACCCATTTGTTAATTATGGGTCAATTTGGTTAATTTTTAGGAGGGGGTGAGTTTGTTGGGTCTCCTCCTCATTTTTTGGAAGGGTCTAAATGAGTTTTTCAATATAACCTATAATTGGGTAACAATTAACCAACGAGTTTGGATGGGTCTAGTGGGTTTTTTTTTCCACCTCATTTCATTTTTTTTCATTTGTCACTCAAATAATAATAAAAAAAGGTTTGGTGAACCCGATGACCCGACCCAACCCGAAACCCATTTAACCCGGACCCGTTTAGACCCATCCTTCTAAATGACCCATCTAGACCCGGACCTATTTAGACCCAAAACCCGACCCGACCCGACCCATACATTTTGCCACCTCTACTAATAAGATAAGATTAATTGTTGGTAATATGATTGGTAGACCTAAATTTGTATACCTAAATCTAGACATAAGAATGTGATTGGTATATGTGGAAAATAGATTGGATGAGATTATGAGAGAGCGAAAATTCAACCAATAAGAGTAGTAAGTCTATTTTTAGATCTATCTAATAAGGTTTGTTTAGCATTACTTTAATTGTTGTAATATATGTTTTAAAATTAATACATGTGCGTATGATGACTTAAAAGCTTTTAGTCAAATAGTTTGATGAATTATGTATAGTTATACACTTATACTTTCACTAATTTTTCATATTTGGAACTTTATGTTTTAAGAGAAAGAATATAATATGCTTTCATATTCGTAAGCATAAGCATACAGATACATATACAAGATTATGATTGTTAAAAAATAAAAAAACAATCAGTGAAAACCATTTACAACCATATCCTTCAGATTCCAATCCGAAACTCATGACTATTGTTAGATTAAACGAAATTCGTCGAACAAATAAATCATCAGAAGTATACATTCACAATGTAGTTTATAGCCTCACGGCTATTGTTAGGTTTGAAGAAAATATAAAAATAACCTACAAAATATATAATGTTCGAACCTTCATGACTCATGAGTTACATACTCACATAGAACAATATAGAAAATGTAATGGGCTTTTTGTTGGATATGGATCACGGCCCAACCGACTTGCTAAAAACTATATACGAAAACACCGCCCTAGATCCAACGGCTAACAATAACCCATCAAATCAAACGGTTCCCTTATAAACAAACATTTCCTCACTACTCACAGATTCTCTCACTTCAAATTAGGGTTTTGTGCGCAGCTTCTCTGTTCTTCATTTCCTTTCATCCCTAAAACACATATCAAAATGGTAAGATATAATCATCGCTTAACATATATATTTAATTATTAATCAATTTATGTATGTATGTATGTATGCATGTATCGATTGCTGAATGATGGAATTGATTAATCGATGTATATGCAGACTTTGCCAAATGATGTTGATCTGCTTAATCCACCAGCTGAATTGGAGAAAAGGAAGCACAAGCTTAAGCGTCTTGTGCAGTCTCCAAACTCCTTTTTCATGGTATCATTTCTTACCTTTTCTTAATTTTTATGAAAATGATTTTGTTATATTTATGCTAATTACTCAATTTCTGTTAAATTATTTATCTTTTATACAGGACGTTAAGTGCCAGGGTTGTTTCAACATGTAAGTATTTCTGTAACCCTAGTTTCTAGATCATTTGGAAGTTATTTAATTTTCTAATTTAATCTTCTTTTTTTTTACAGAACAACGGTGTTTAGTCACTCACAGACAGTGGTGGTGTGTGGAAACTGTCAGACAGTGTTGTGCCAGCCAACTGGTGGTAAAGCAAGACTTACTGAAGGATGCTCTTTTAGGAGAAAGGGTGATTAATTTGATTGATCAAATCACCTGTTTTGCTTTTAGTTATGGTATCTTGAAGGTTAATTTGGGGCTATTGCTATATAAGATTTTATGATCATATGAGTCTTTTATGCTAGCTGTTTCTGATTGTTTCTTCTTTGTTAGTTGGAGCACAAAAAATGAGTATGTCCTTGTAATGTTTACAAGTTTTGGATATTTGTTATTTGGTATGGATTAATCAACTGTTTTCTGATATTCAACCTGTCATTGTTTTAGATTATGCTTTAATTGTTGATGTGTTGTCTATTGTCTATGGTCTTTTCTATAATGCCTTTAGATGTTTTGCTTTCCCGTTGAAAATCTATAGCATACAGTTAGTTTAAAATTGTTTCCCCTGTACAACTCTCTTGAGAAGTGTTCATCTTGAAGCTTACTTGTCAAACTTGTTTCGTATAGGTTAGAGCATTCGATAGATGTGGTCTTTAACTGTTCATAATATTCAGTGTGGTTGTATTTTAGTTTGCAGAGAACTCTGCGGAATGCAATAAGATTTAATTAATTGATCTCTCTTTTGTTAGTTGCTATACCTAAACATTCATGCTGCAGTTTGCTGCAAAAATGTTCTTTTTCTTAGAACTGCATGATTATTTGTTGATGGTAGTGGGTTATAAAAAGTAGAAAGTAAGAGCTGCTCCACCACCGCATTTATCATCGTATATACATCTGTGGACCAGAGAGCATGATAGGCTGTAGTTGCATATATACTTGCATTGATGGATAGATTAGTAATGAAATTGATTCGTTATGGTACAACAATCTATAAAATTATTTAACAATTGTTTTCTACCTGGGCATTATGGCGCCACTTAGGGCATGTCTTTTTTGATCGATAACGTTAAATTCAAATTAATTTAAATCCGTATATAGACCCACTTTTGAAATAAAAGTCTATATCCAATTTGTTAGCTTAGTTATTTGTATGGCGATTTATAGTAAGTTCCATAATTATAACTTGTAACTTATTTGCTTATAAGCAATGATCTTGGAAACAAGAATGTCCACGAACTGTCTCTTCTAATTGCAAGGCAAAAAGCCTATGCCATATGAACAAGGATGTAGGTAGGTAATAACAGCGATAATAATAAAGTTGTTTACAATACAAATTTTTTAAATAGAGTAAATCATTTGTATCAAGAAGATTAATATGAAATTCTCTGTTTTAAGTTGGTGCATAAATATGATAGATGTGAGAAAAACTTGCTATTTAGTGTAGTACTGGAGTATTTTCTACATTGAAATTTGAAAACTTAATTGTAAGCAAAGTATGGTAAGGTGTGGTATGGGTCATCTGAATGGACGGTGGGTTTGTGGTACGTTGACTTTTGTATCAAATTCTACACTTTTTATAATCATATACATTCAATTTCAAAATCTTTTATTGTATGTATTCATATTTTCTGTCAATTGTATGTTTTTTTGCAACTTTTTGGCTGCACAAATCGATGTCTATATTGTAAGTTTCTATACATAAATAGTAAGTTAAACAAACAAAATTCGGTTTATAAACTTGAATACATACAATAAAAACTCTAAAGTTGTAATGTTTGATAAATCACAAACTATAAATTATAGTATATATTTATTTATTTGGAATTTATAGGATTTTAAACTATGTTGTAATAATTACTATTACAGAGTATAAGTTTCCTTTTTGAATACCGACTTTTATTATATTTGGTAAGAGTGTTTATTCATGGTAACTTTGAATTATAAATATGAAAATAAGATAATGGGTTAGTGTCTAGGAATGTATCTAATTTACACCCAATGTTTATTGTGTGTACCCAATTTACGTTTGCTATTTTTAATGCATCAAACTTTCAAAAAACGCGTTTTAGTGTATTTTGGTGACGTTTTGATGATGTGTCAAACTCTCCAGATGCCACGTGGCACCTTCAACGAGCGACACGTCACCAAAAAGTATATTAAAACACCCATTTTGAAAGTTAGATGCATTGAAAATTGCAAACGTAAGTTAGGTACACACAATAAACATCGAGTATAAGTTAGATGCATCCCCAGACACTAATCCCATAAGTTAAATATGATACATAATCGTGGGCCTCTAGAAACATAAGGGTCCGATCTCCGATACTTGAGCGCACATTACAAATTAATGTGTTTTTTGTAAGTTTCTATACATACAATAGTAAGTTAGATGAACAAAATACGGTTGAAATTCAACCGAGAAGATTTTTGATGTCTTTGTTTGAATGCGTTCCAATAGCCTTCAATAACTATCTGGACATACGTGAGGGCAACTGTATTAGAATGTGAAAAAGAGTTGGTTGATATGGCGTTGAATATATGTAAGTTTGCCATTACAAATGGTGATATTGGATTGAATGAGATTGTTCATTTCATTGTCATCAAGTGTTGCATAGTTTTTTTGGGAGATCCAAATGACATTCTAGAAAGACATAGTCTTGAATCTTAGATAGATTACAGAAGGTAAAATTAGGTACAGCTGTTTCAATTTATCAAGATAGAGTAAGATTCAAATGAGTCCATGATTTTTGAGTGAGACTAAGGGAACCAATGATATTATGCCACATGTACAAAGAGAATGTACCATACTACAAAACCCATTTACCTCAAACATTAATTATCTCACAAACGACAAATCAAAAAATCATGAAACTTGCACCATATTTTTTAGCGTTTTATCCTCTTCGATTTGCCGTCCCTCAAGGTATACTTTCGATAAAAAAAATTTCGGTTTTTTGGTATGTTTTATAAATTAGTAACACATGTGTTAGTGATTGATTGTACATTTTATTTACGGTTATGATTAGAGTTTAGGGTTAGAGTTTAGAGTTAGGATTTAACAGGGTTCATGGTTTAGGGTTTAGATTTTCTGATTTAGTAGGGTTTAGGGTTTAGAGTTTAGAGTTTTATAAAGCATTTAGGGTTTAAGGTTTAGAGGTTATGGTTTAGGGTTTAGGGTTTGGGTTTGGGGAGAACCAACCCAAATATATGACCCAACCCAAATATAAATAAGTTTTCTTTTGTAAGAGGCCGGGCCAACCGACCCAGTAAATAGGTAGGACTTTAATATTACTGTTTTATTTCATGTATATATATATATAATCACACGTATACCTAATTATTAGTATCCATGCATATGCAAACCTAGCTAGCTATATCCGCGTCCTTGTGTCGATTAAATTTAGGGTTTTATATTTCATTTGTTCTCCACGATCGCACTGTCAACATGGTGAGTTCTATATATTATTTACTTGATTAAATTAATCTAAGTATTCATATCCATATCAACATATAAATTACTGCTTGTTAAACTATACAAAACATTACATTACAGGGTTATTTGCCAAACGACGTCGATCTGCTTTATCCACCTGTTGAGTTGGAGAAGAAAAAGCACAAGCTCAAACGTCTCGTTCCGTCTCCTAACTCTTTCTTCATGGTACCATTTATTTTCACTTATAAAGTGTTTTTTTTTTTTTTTTTTTTTTTTTTTGTCGTCGTCATCCTATTGACATCATCACTCATTTGTTTAATTTGATGGATGCATGCAGGATGTGAAGTGTCCGAATTGTTTCGACATGTAAGGGTGTAATGTGTTTGTGTTTGATTATTATTTGCTTTTATTTTCTATATATAATATATACTATGGTTATTGATGATTTATAATTGGTGGTTGTTTTTTTTTGTTGGTATTAATAACAGGACAACTGTGTTTAGCCACTCTAACACTGTGATAGTATGTGAAAGCTGTAAGACGATTTTGTGTCAGCCGACCGGCGGTAAAACAAGGCTCACAGAAGGATGCGCTTTCCGCAGAAAGCGTGATTGATCCAACACTGCAGTTTTGGTTATTCATTATGGTGTTCGCGCAATTGAAAGCGATTTAGGGGATATTGTTTGCAAAACTATTATTTGAGTCTATTATTTAGCTTTCCATTATTTCTGGTTGTCTTGGTTGGATTGATTGGATGGATATGTTACTGTGCTAGTTTTGATATTATCTATGGATTCATGATTTGGTATATACCATCTGTTATCTTTTTATAATTAATATTTTTTGCAATCTTGATGGGTTCTACTTTATTTATTTTTTGGTCATTTTGTGCTCCTTATATGTTGATGTTTACAACAATGTTAAATGACTGATTGATGTATAAGCCAAAAACGATGCATATGAAGTTTTTTCTCCGATTAGTTGTGTTTTTTAAAAAGCATGGGGATGTGGATTTCAGTTAAACCTAAACTTTAGAACAGTTTTTATATTAATGTCATTATCTGTTATTTTTGTGGTTTGTGATCAGGAAATCTATAGACAAACCATCTAATGGATCTTTCATTTGTTTTCTTGATTGAAACTGTGTATCGCTCGAAACAAAAAGCTATGGCTATGTTAATAATGACCTCACTGCGACCCATTGACAAAATCGATATGGCCATCATGTAACTTTAGTTTTCTGGCTGTCATTGGTCGGCAAAGATCTTTCAACCTTGGCCAATTGTTCTTTTATAAGTTGCTCTTGTAAAATCCAAGTGTTGTTCTTATATAAGTTGCTCCTGTAAAATCTACGTGGCTATTCGCATCAAAGCCTTTTTAATGTCATATGAAGGTAAAATAAGTTTATATGTTGCTACAATGGGATCATGTACCAAATAACAGAAATAACTATTTGGTAACCAATTTCATGTACATGCTACAATTTTTAGACCTATTTTGTAAAGAACAGAATAAAGAATAATATTATACTTTCATGATGACCTATTGTGGTTAGTTAAAACTGGGAATGCTTGTTTCTCCCTTTTGCATTTTCAAAACTAATCTGTTACGAGGAGCACCATAATTCAAGATTAATAGCAAACATTAAGGTCTGCAATTAAGGTCGTTAGTAAACATGACCAATATATTACAGTAACCTTTGCAGATAGCCATTCGGTTCTGGAAACAACTTGCTGCATCTGAGTTACCAAAAACTGTCCATTTTGGTTTAATGAGGTAATTCTCGTTGTACATGGTGTTCGAAATTGAGAAAACTTAACAATTGTATACCAAATGTAATATATATATATATTTTTTACCAAAGTGTAATGTAATCATAATTTTAGATACCTGTGTACTCATTTTTCAAATACCTCTTTTCAGTAGTCATTTCATCATTTCAATTATCCAAGAGCCTCATGAATAACTAGCAACTTTTGGCGCTGCATTAATATTAATATGCTTATAATTTCAAACGCCAAAAACACATCCCACTATCATCTACAACCAACATTATCAAGCTAAATAATTGAATTTTATCCATCACCTTGACACCTTGGGTTGGTTGCAACAAGAACATTACATAGAGCAGAAACATGGTGGAAAAGAAATTTATTAATGAAGTCAAGCCCTACTACAAATCCAACATCATGGTCATTGAGGTTAGTGGCGGCTACTGTACAATAATTTCACCGCTCATGCCATCCCCATCCCTGTTCCCATTCACTAGTTTCAAATAAAAATCAAGGCTGCTCATGTCCTCTATATACACATACAACTACCAAGCTACGTACGTCTCTTGGCTCATTCAGTTTTCACCTGAGCACTTGGCGTGGATGGGCCTTTCCCATTTTGAAGATACAGACTGTTAGCCACCAACGAGTCGCTCACCAACCCAACGTCAACCTCATCAAAATTAAGTGTCCCTCTTACCTTTCTTGTGCTGCTGGTAAATATAAAATTTAGAAAACGATTAGAGACGTGATTTAACAGCAATTGGTTAACAAACAAACTAATTGTAAACAATTTTGATGATATCAACCAAGTGTACCCGTTCAAGCGATTGTTAATTGCAGTCAGATCTTTTGAAGGGCTCTGGTAAGCATGAGTGCTCTCCCCAACACAAGCATAATAGCTTTTGGATCCATGAGAAATTAAAGCATCCATCTAATTATAAAAAAAGTTAACTCATATGTTTCAATAAGTTTGTAACAAAAAGAACATCACAAATGGAGTCGTCAAAACAGTCTGGTTTGTGGATCTAATCAAGTAACTTTCTGTACACTGTAAAATGAGTCTCTTTATTAAAGAAAAATAAGTGAAATATGATTTATAACTTTATTACTATAAACGGTTATCGTTTTTGAGAAAATAGATTTAAAAGGTTATAAGCTAATTTCTTTTCTTTTGACTGTTTGACGCGTTAAAGAAAAAAATAATCCAGTTCAATCCATTCTTGAATAAATGGTCTAATCATATAATGATTTGTTTCCCCATTCCTAAAGTAAATTATGTAAGAGTATTTACCTTTGTTGAACGCAATGGAGAAACGTATACATTGTGTACTGCAGATACCTTCTTGGGGGACATATCAGGAAGGGTGGGGAATGATGATACCTTAGGGGAGCCAGGGCACGGACCTACATGTTTCAGGTCAGACGATAAGTTACATCGTTATACAAGGAAATAAGTGGTAGAAACTTATTACCTTCATCATTCGTGTTTGCTTCTGGAGCCTGGTTAGTGGTTTTAGCAATGGTTGTTGGTGCAAGCTCCACTAACAATGGCTTCACAGCAGGAATGAATATTTCATTGTAAAACATAATGATATCAACATGATCCTGCCCTGTTCTCTGTTGAAAACCCAATTCCAAAATTTAAGTACCTGGATTATACAAGAAATAAAAAGAAGAGATGAGTAGTATAGAATACCCCATTTCGTCGAGAAGACCTGTCATCAACATATACAGCACGAAAAACTTGAGGTTTACAATGTGGTTGCTTTTTGTAGTTGTAAACGATTTCTTTAAAAGTTAAGCTCAGTTGGGAAATCTGCAGATCAGGATCACAACAATTAGTAATTATTAGTCATCAAACAGTGGCCATATGTTGTGTAATGTGTCTAGCAGCATACTTTTGCGACTCCATAGAAGCAACATAAGATGATCTGGTCTATATGGCGATTGAAAAATAGAGAGGTCTGTTGGTTCAGAATCTGTTGAAAAAGACGGTACACTCGTTCTCTTATTTGTTGTGACAACTGCAGCCTTTCAACCATCCCGTTGATTCTAACAGCAGCTAATTTTACAATCTGGTCATAATAAAAACCATCAGTATATTGTAATAGTTAATATGATTCGAATGATTAGTAAAAAAGAGTTTGGTACCTTGCTAAGGAATAGATTTACGGCTGTCTCTGCACATGTCTCTCCTTTAGTTGGATTCGGTCTAGTTGGACTGTAAACAAGTATAGACAACCAGATTTCAATCAGATAAGTTATTTAAATGATCAGTTGAATCAGTGCAACAAGTGGGGTAACTGGTCAAAAGGAAATTTATATATAGGTGTAGAAACAACGAAACACTTCTTGACAAACAAACCTAATTTTTATTTGTAAATAAAACCTATTACAAAAAATATTATATTAACAAGGCTCCGAAGTTATAAGTAAGTTGAACTAAAGGGTTATATGAGTTAACAATACACATCGGGCAGCTTTCTACCTGATTAGCCCATTTGACATGTTTACTTCTAAGCTATGATTTTACTTTTGTTGGATCCATTAGAGACAAAATATACCGCACTGACACACTTATTAGTAAATCATTTGAAACGGTATCCTCTAAGGTAAACAAACATATCAATTCTTACCTAGCAAATGCAGACTGCAACGCAGGTGATAGTAGCTTCGACTTAATATTATTGATTCCTAATAGACGATCCTTAACTGGTGATGTGAAGGAATTTCGTTCAACCAAAACACTTCGGTATTCGGTGCAAACTCTTTTTGGTGATCGAAGGTCACAATTCTTACCTGATAACATGTAGTTCAGTGATTAGCTTTATACATAAACATATCTATATTTATATTTGGGATAACATATAAATTTTACCTGGTGAGCTGTCACGCTTCTGCAAGGATGGGACAGGTGGCAACCCACCACAAGACATGTTAACTTGCAGTGCAATTGCATCTAAAGATGGCATGGGGTCAGCCAACAACCCAAGACGGTTGATTTCTGAAGAAAGCATGGGCTTTGCAACAATCAAAGAATTGTACATGGATGAGCCTTTTTCCCACACCATGCTTTCCAATAGCCGTTCTTCTAGGGAATTCAAATGTCGCCTCAACTCTCTTGGAAGAGAGTCTTCATGTCTGATGAAACTTTCAATAACCTTACTAAGATCAAATGCAGTAATCCCCGTTCTTTCTAAAACAGCTGGAAACAACATAGTAACTGTCTTATGGGTAGCAAGAACCAGTTCTGCTGAACATGCAAGCATACACCTGTGAAACCTCTCGTTTGTTAGCAACGAGGTTAGATTGTTACCATTGAGTATTTGGGATTCAGCTGTACACATTGCTTGCAAAACTCTATAGTATAACTTTAATGCTTCCAATCTACGTTGTTCGGCCCAAGCATTATCCATTAAGTTAGTGCTCTGCATGTTTGAAATTACAGTTCGATCACCTAAACCACTACTGGGAAATATTGCTTCCAATATTATGCGGGCCCTCTTGATGACATCAGCAGTGACATCCTTGTCACATGATGACAAGAAACGTTCCAGTTCTGCAGACGGTTTTGATGGAAGTGGAGAAACGATTGTCCGTAGCCATTTTGCAGTTGTCATTGCTGTACTAACAGGACTAGTCATCATCTTTGTAGGAGACCGGTAAGGTGAAAGTGGAATTGTCTTTGTTGGAGAGGCCATCGAATCTAACTTCCTCTACAAACCAAGAAAAGTCAAACCAAAAATAAGTACCTTTACACTTTGATTGTTGATATACAGTACAATTAAGTAGTAATAATACCTTAGTTCCAGTTATATTAACTGGACCTACAGACAAGCTGCTTGAACCAAGCAGGCTATCATCATCATTAATGAACAACTTTTCATCTAAATCACCTTCAGGGAGTATGGCATCATTGTAGTCCTTTTCTAGAATATTTAAATCGGACAACAGAGAAGATTCTTCCAATAAATCTTCAAAATAAGTCAAACCATCTGCATTTTGAGTTAGGTATCACTTTTAGCATCTCACCATCATACAACAAGTATAACCATTGATTAACTTCAGAGTTTGTGAGATAAACCTGTGTCGACATTTTCCAAGTTTCCATTTTGACATTCTGATGCCAAACAAGGTTTTTTCTTCAGAATTTCCACCACTAAATTATTTGTTTTGACCATTGTTTTTCTCAATTCGTCCTCAGATGTCACATACATGTTACAGAGTGATGCAAGTAGGTCCACACCTTTGTCCTCCTTTTTAACTGTGTTAATCCATTAAGGTGTCATGTTTCCAGTAACAAAAGATAATGCGTAACTTTTATAACAATAAACTCGTAAGGTAAATCACGAAAATGGTTACCAAAACGGGCATCGTCATTAACAGAAAAGTTCCTGAACCGAGCTGGAATATGAATAATCAAAATTGCCTGCCACAGGTTTCAAATACCCATATAAATACTTAATCAAAAACGTGTTTATTTTTTCATATATGTAAATATATAATTCAAGAGACCGAATATATATTTTGCACGTTATGAACTTTCACTAACCAGAATAGAGACCAATCCGTTGGTACAAGTGACCAAGTCCTTGAAACGGCTGAATGCATGGACTCGAAGAGCCAAAAAAAGGAGCCACCCAAAACGATGACAGTTCAATATGTAGTCTGGAGACTTGGCAGCAACCGACTCACCATCCACATTATCATGGCTTGAGACAAATAATCCCCAGAACGCTTTTTTATAGTGCCTTGTGGATATTAGAAGATTCTATATGATCAGTAAATTTATTTACCATATTGATAACGTTTCAAGGAAGTATGAGAATAACATTTCAAATAGAAAACATGTCTATTTAACAAATCATTAGCATGTAGCATATGCTTTAAAACAACACACTACCAACAAAAGGGTAACCACAAGAAATTAGACTCACAATTCAACGTCTAAGCCCACAGTATACATATGATGAGCCCAAACAATAGATCCAGGACCTTTGGCCAATGTGATTCGTTGGAGAGATAAATTGGTGGCACTCTCCATTGAACAAGCATGATTGGTTGGATTAGCCCTTTTTTTATATATCCATCTCATTCATAGTAATATTCGATTTCATGTTCACAATTTGACAGCAAAAAAAACTTCCTTTGCCCCAAACAATCAAAATCTGAACTAGACATATAGTTTGGTCAATAACATGTAGTAAAAGTTACGAACATTTCCTGGATTGCTAACGATCATATCAATATTTATATTTCTTTGTGGTATGAGCCACAAGACAACTTAGAACTCTCCCGTCAGTACATCACTGACAACATAGCCATCATACAAACAAAGAGTACAAAAAGAGTGGCATACCAAATATCATTATTAATTGCATCAACCCATAAGAACATACATCAAAAGGAAGAAAAGGTACTCACTTGCTTAAAATGCTTAGGTGCACAAAATTGGTTTGCAATTCTTTAGCCTGATTATAAAAAAAGAAAAAGAAAGAAAAAGTTAGAGCAAGTCCAAGAAGGCAAGAACTATCTATCCAGATTGACATATAGAAGCCTGTTGCAATATTCTCAACTTATAAAATCTTAACTATAAGCTACATTAGTACCTGAAGCCTATTTTCCCAATCAGAACCATAGAGATTGTTTAATATGGAACCAGTCTTGACTACAAATTGAGGTAGCTCTTTGAAGAAATCTACATAACTGAGATAGCAAAAACAATATAATCAGCACATGAAAAAATTGACCATAAAACTAACCTCGGTTTAATCATAGCCAACATACTTCAGTTTTGCTACTCTGAGTATTTGACACAGGTTATAGCCACTCTCATTGGTATTAGGAGAATCCTCCATAGCATCCTTAAGGCTTAGTCTTTTCAGCGAGAAAAATAAAAATGCAAACCAGTAACCCTCTGTTTCTTCAGGCTGTTAAAAAAAAGCAAATACAAATCCCAGCAACGTCAAAAAATTACATAACTATTTAAATTACAAAATTAGAGATTAATGTTCCTTCAAGAAATATATAATATTTCTATTTAAGTCTATAAAGTTATATAATTATTATAAACACTGCTTTATGATTATCAATCTTAATCAACACACAATCAGTCACATAAAACCATGCATCTTTAACAAAATAAAATACTAAAGCACAAAATTTGCTAATTTGATTTTTCTAATCAGATTACAAGTGCTAACTTCATTGCTTGAACATCAATAAAATAAGATATCTTAATTAGAGATCAAAAAACTAAAAAAGGGCAATACCGTTCCACTTCCAAGACTGGATGCATTTGTCAAGAAAAGATGTTTGCTTTTATCGAAAAGCTTCATCGCTTCACTTACAGCGTTATCATCCATCATTAATCTACCCTGTAAATATACAAATAAATAAAATCATTAAAACGCCACAAAATAAGTAATACTACAACACACTAATTGATAATAATTCAAGAATCAATTACATTACAATAACAGATTATTACAGCAATAACGTGATTATTAATTAACAACAATTAATCTAATAATAATTAGAAAAAGAAATTAAAGAAGATACCTTGCAGAAATCTTGAAATCGAGCTTCAATAGTAGTAGCTCCGTCATCTATAGAAGACTCAACGGTAGGATTTAACGGTTTGAAATCTTCCATCGTAAATCTCGGTGACAAGAAACTAACCAGATCTCCGATTTACCGAAACCCTAATTTCCGAATTAGGCGGTGAATAAAGCAATACAGATCTAACAGATTAAAAAGACGTTACTAATTAAAAAAAAAAACCTAGCTTTCGCACAGTAGCTGCAGCAGCTAATAAGATTTATTATTAATTTTAAGTTGTATACGGTATCTATTGGAAACTCTATTTGGGGGTTTTGCACTTTTTTCCCTCTGATTTTGGGGATCCGGTGGTACGGTAGCGCGGGAAAAACAACAAATATGGTATGACATGATGCCATGTTATGTGTGTCATACATACATAGCTACCAATGAGAATCTGACGCGTGGCGTTTGGATTGTTTTTTACCGCCAAAACCGGTGTCTTTTTACGAGAGAGAAATTAGATGAGGTGTGGTCCATACGTCTTACGGAACACCTTAGTTATGGCTGGGATACGTTTGGATTCAACCCTAGTTAACATATTAACAATTTATTTATTTATTTATATACATATAGCTTCTTTTATATTTTAGTATTTTAATAAATAAATTATTAATTAGTTAATAATATAATATTTTAAGAGAATTGATGACAAAATCGAAAATCACATTTAATGCATCTTAAACAAAACAAAAGTTTGAGTGAATTAAATGTAATTTTTAAATATAACAAATATAATTTTTTAATTAATAAAAAAAATTCAAATTCATTTTACACATCTTATATTTTGTGTTTCTTATTAACATTTTATAATTTTGATATTTTAATTATATACTTTTCTTTCAAATCCAACAAAAAGAATATATATAAAAAATAACCCTTCAAATAAAAGAAGGCAAACAAATACAAATGGAGACTCACATTCTAGACATAGATTGAAGAGATTGAAACTTAGGAAATAAGACCTCTGATTTAACTACATCCAACGTCTCCATAAAAGCATGTAAAATACAGTTACGCCAATTATAAATCAACCAAATTAGTAACTAACACACCGCTTGAAAGACTATGGATTTAGGTACTTGTTGAGCCAAAAGTCATACTTGAAACAATCCGATAAATTGATGGAAAGGTGAGAGGCTTCAATTTCCATCAACTCCAAACCTTCAACCGCACAAGACAAACTGAAGGGCACAAAACATAACTTATCAAAGGTAAAGTCGAGAATACAACAAAATTTTCATCAATTAAATAAGATGTAATGAACATTAGTATTTTACTTTTCAATATGAGTGATTCGTACACCATCAAAAATTTCTTATATGCTAATTATCATGTACACCACCAAAACTTCCTTATACACTACTAATCACGTTTTATATTTATATATGTTGTTTATATTAGTTCATTTACAGCATGATTTGACATTCTAAAATGTTGAAAAAATATAGTATTGAAGTTTAAAATTAAATAAAATATCTTAAATATAATATAGGAAACGGACTTAAGGCATTCAATTTTAAAATTGAAGTTCAATTAACCAATCAGAATTTAGTATTCATTATTTTATTATTATTGTTTATATTTATATTTATTTTTAATCTAATTAATTTAATAAAGAAACACACAATTTCATGAGGTTTCATAATTTCAGTAGGCTTACAAAATCCTTTATTGTTAATTTAATTTATTTTTCATTATATAAATTTAAGAAAACAACGTACTATCATTATCAGTTTATTTTTAATTTGATTAACATAGTATTATTATTTTACTTTGTATACTCTTTTTTATTTATAAGAATTAGAATCCGTACACGCGTACTATTGAAATATAGTACGGGAGTTAGTGTTACACTTCAAATTACCTTTTTTATAAGGATTATATTAATATTTGTGAAAAATAATACAAATTAATCGGATTGTGTATATACACGGATTTTAAACATCTTTATGATATCATCTTAATTGAATTTTCTAATTGATCAATCACATTCTTTTATTTCATGCAAAATTATTATTATTATTATTATTATTATTATTATTATTAGGAATCCTAATACAGTCACAATTGTTACAAACTTTCGATTGTCGAATCCCATAATTGAAAAAAGGGTTGCAACATAATTACATATATATACTTTTTAATAAAAAATTAAAAAGTTTATGAACACAAAAATTGCAAGAAGATATCAATGAATTAAATATAAACTACTAAGGAAAAAATTTCAATTTAACTTGACTTCTATAGTGTTTCATTATTGCTACACTTATGTTATATAGGTCAAAACGGTCCATGTGTATTTTAGCTTTTGATTTTGATTTACGTTATATAATAAGTATCTTTGTTATTTTATCTATAAAATAAATAAATAAAATATATAATAATAATAACAATAATAATAATAATAATAATAATAATAGACTTAAACCAAAATACCAAATACCATACCAATACCAAAAATATACTTAAACCAAAATACTATGTAGGAATACGGGTTATTCGATGAATTTTTGCAAATCGATCCGACAATCTAGATTTGATCTTCACCCCTAAACCCGCTATATTATTTATAGATTTATATTTAAATTATGAGAAAAAAATAGGAATAATGTAAAGCACACGAACTATTGTGAGGTTAGATGTCAAAGACTCAAAGCGTGTAACACCCCAAAATTTTAAAAGTATTATTGTGATAAAGGAAAAAGTAATTGTTTTAAATTATTATTATTTTAGGTAAAATAAAATAGTAATAATTGTAAGTCGGTTTTAAGGTTCCAGTCAATAGTAATTACAGGGAAAGATATTAAATGATTTATATTACATATACACACAAATGAAAGTCGGTTGGTTCATACGCAGTATACACACACATTCCAGAAAGAAACGCAGGGAAGGAAGAAGAAAACTTCAGGAACCAAACCTTAACTACTAAAATCACTTCAAACATAAAATTGAAGCTACAAACATAGGATTAATAATTCCTTTGATCTTCTTCAACAGCAAGTAAGTAACCGTTCTTCATTTTCTAACCTTGGAAATGGGTTTCATGAAAGTTTAAGGAATTAATAGTTTTAATCTGAAATATAAGCTAAGGATTGATTAAGTTATTGTTAATTAGCATTATAATGACTTCTAACTATCATATTACAGGTTAAAAGTGATGAAATCAAGAATTGTGTTCATGGGTAATTTTATAAGTTTATCAAGATTTTTATGAATTAATGTTAATGTACATAAAGTGTGGTTAGAGGTATTAGTGTATGATATGTAAGTAACAAAGTATGTGAATTAAGCATTGAAACTTGATTATGATTATGAAAGTGTAGTTTTGATGAATTGGCTAAAAGTCAATGAAAGTCAAACCAAAAGAAAGTAATAGGTTGATTATAATGACTAGTTGATTATAATGAATGAAGTTGTTACGTTAATGTGATTATGTAAAGTAAAGTAATGATATGTTTAGTTGATTTAAGCCTATTTATGAAAGTAAAGTATTAATGATGATTTGTGAAATTTGATCATCATGTGGTGCTAAGGGTATTGTTATAATCTTATGTTGTATAATAGATGATTGAAAGGTGTGAAGCTTCTAATCAAGAGTTACGTTGCATAATTGTCTCTAAAACAAATGTGAGTATATGGGGATTAAATGGATAACGGTTATATGTTTCCAAGTAAAGGATTCATATAACCGGGTGGAAGTATTATTTATATTGCTATTAAGTTAAATGTTGATTTCATGTATATCATTGAATGATTATGTGATTGCTTTGATATATGATGTGTTTCTATATGTTTATTAATTAGTAAGTGTTAGTAAAAGTATTAGGTATAAGATCTTAGTAAGGAATTGTGTAAGATATGATATATATATATATATATATATATATATATATATATATATATATATATATTTTGTTTCCATTACCTATTATATAGGTAGATGGATATGTGAAAGTATCTCCATGACTTACTAAGTAAGTAATTGGATAATTGTGGAAGTAGTGATGGTTGTGACATCATTCGTGGAAGTATGTTAATTATGCGTAATTAACAGGTGGAAGTGGTTAACGATCCTTAACATTGTGGAAGAAGTAAAGAAAGTGTTAAAGTGTCCCTCTCGTTGATACACATATATGAATGCGTACCTGGGATCCGATTACTAGAATACGAGTGCGGAATCCTCGTAAACTAATCATTGAGATTATTAATACTACGTGAACGAATACGAACTGAATAACGAGATGAATAGGAGATAAACACTTTGGTAAAATAAATCATTCATTAATAAATCAATCGATTACAATAACCTAATGATTACAATACCAAAGGAGTATACGTCTAATGATTCAAAGGATTGAATCAACGAGACTAGCCTAGACACTTACATGACTCTGGCTAAGGACAAAAAACCGTTGCAACTAAATCATAAACTAAAACTGTAAACCTAAGAACTCTATTTATACTAAAACCATACACCTAACTTCGCAGGTCATGGGCTTCTGCGAATTCACTTTGTTGGGCTCGGTTCGCAGTCCATGTGGCCCAGCGAGACCAATCAGTTCGCTAGCCACCTTGCGAACCCAGATCTCATTTCGCATCGCAATGCCTTGCGACTTGAGATCTGATTCGCATCGCAGTTCTTTGGTCTTCTAGGCTCGTTCCTGAATTGTATAGCGATAGTCACCATAACATGTCCTAACAGACTCCCCCTTGACTATTACTCTCAATTCAGATAGACACCATAAATCATTTGTTACAAAATCTGCACCAACAGAAAGTAATCAAGTAAGTTATTATATTAAAGTATATTGATTTGATAAGGTAAGAAAGATTGATATGTCAAGTAATTTTGGTAAAGTTGTGATTGTTTTCGTTATGTGTTTAAGTGATATTCATTTAATTACTCATATGCTTACTAAGCTTATGCTTACCCCGTTAAGTAATTAATGTTGTAGCTTTTGATTCGGTTGAACCAATTTGATGATATGTGCTTACAAGAAGGTAGCGTGGATTGGAGCTTGCCTTACAGTTAGACAAGCTTCACTTTCTTTTGAATTGTCGTTTTGAATAGCCATTGTATAATTTGCCCCAAACATTATGATTTAGTGAAATGTGTCATTGTTGTATTCATTGAAATTGTAAGTTAAATATGGATTTCAATGGAATAGATTATTGTGGAATTTATATGGGACCAAATGTATTTTGAAGGATATAATATTATGTATTGATGTATCTATAAAAATAAAATAAAATTTGGGGCGATTCAAAGCGGATCCTGAAAGTGGATATGATGGTATTCTAAAGAAGTGGATAAAGTTAGTTAAAGGGTCTAATAATTTAGACTTTGTTTGCAAGAATTAAACTGTTACTTATCATTAGATGATCACATCCAAGAATGGTAAGTTATTCCAAATGTATTATTTTGATTCATTATTTGTACGAGAATGAGAATATTTCCGAAATGAAATGCCATGTTTTATGATGTATGCGTAATAATTTGCCACTTTTCAAAAGTGACAGTCTCTCAAGAATTATAGTGAAGACCCCTAGAATGTTAATAAGTTAACGTAGTTTCCATGGAAGTCTTTCCGTTTAGATGTTAATTAATAGGTTGATATGTGTGATTTTTTTATTTCTTTGGCGGTCCATTGATATACTCTTTAATCTTAAAAAAAGTTCAAAATTTTAATTTCAACCCGTTACCACGGGTGTTCACTAGTATGTTGATATTATCATTATTATACTAATTAATTTATTACACTATAATACTTACTAAATAATAAAATACCATATATTGTCATAAATACTAATCAATTGCCATTATAATTATTACACTTCTATATTCAATGTCATTTTACACTTTAATGCACAACCTTACAATGAGAATTATATTATTCTTTGTCTATAAAAGGATGGAAGATGTATAGAAGCTATCGTTCACATTCTATTCCAATAAGATCACTCATTCACTCAAGTTCTATTGCAAAATGGCACCCTTCATTCTCTTTTTGATTTTTACTTCAGGTTAATGAATCGATTGTTTTATTTAATCATGTTCGTGTGTTATAGTGATGTTAAATATGGAATAATCTTAATCTCTTGTGATTGTTTTAGGTATTGTGAACTTGGCCCAAGTTGCGGATGTAGGTCTTTGTTCATGTCACCGTGACTCGGATTGTGCGAATATTGGTTGCCCAAAACATCATCCACCCATGTGTCTTTGTACTTGTTTCTGCGTTGGTGCTAAAGGAGATCTCAAATCACCCCTTGATTTTGCAAAAGACACAAATATCGATGCTATCGAATCTTATACACAAGTGCAACAACAAATCCAACCGTAGTAGACGTGTAATGTTATGTATGTGAGATCCATCGTGATCAAAATTGCATTTGCATATAAATAAATAAAAGGTTAAATGAAGTCGAAGTTATTTAAGACTCTTTTATATTTTATACATTTTGTGTGTGTTGTTTTACAAAGGTAGATATCAATTCGTAATCGAAAGTAAAATTCATCTATATACTATATATAAACCATCTCCACCATTATCTTAAAAATTGTACTCAACAATGTCTAATGTCTTAATTACCCTTACCATATTAATCATAGAACCCCATTAATACCAATTGTTTGACCATGAACTAAAAAAATAAAACGGATGTATAAAATTTATATTAACTAATATTTATTTTCAATCATATGAACTTAAGTAGTACGTGTTTTTATCAACGGTCAAGAATCGAAAACTTAATCAATCATCACAAATAAAAATAATCACCCGCTGCTTTGCGCGAGTATCGTGCTAGTGGCTATTTAAAAAAGTTTTGTTATGCCAATATATTATAATGTTACAATTGTAGTATTGTGTGTCTTAAAATTTTTAAAGCGTTGTTATATATATATATATATATATAGATAGATAGATATATATAGTAAGGGGATCTAAAAAGAAGGAAATTTGGATGAAGAAGAGAGAGAAGCATTATGGTCCACTAATATCATAATATGGTAAAAGGGTATTGTGGGTAATTTACTTCAAAATTAATTAATTAAAAAATACCATCATAAATTTGATGACAGTTACTTTTTCCTTTATATAATTAATTAATTAATATTAATTTTTGATGATAACTCAACCTCCTATACATGTAGGAACATTTATTGAAATTCATTTTTCTTATATCTCAACTGTAACACCTAGTCCTCGGGTCTAGTAATATTTTAATATTTTCTGACTGTGAACTATTATTTAATATGTCAGAAAATAGGTTCATTTGTATTTAAAAATAAATGGGTAAAAGAGTCAAATAATTTATTATGGTTAATAAATTATTAACTGTTTTAATTTAATTCAGTTGACGGTAAAAATAAAATAATATTTCCCCGCAAATGGTTTTTAAGTTCCAGGCAATGATAAGTACGGGGAATGAAAATTAACCAATTATATGTTATAATCTATATTGAGTCGGTTTAAACTCAAACTTATCTCCTGTATACATACATATACACGACATACATACATACATGAAGAAACTTTGAATCAATTCATACAATCATCAAATTGAAGCTCAAGAACTCGAATTCAAGCCTCTTTAATCGTCCTAATCAAGGTATAATCTTGTGTTGTTCATTTTCTAAAACCTAGAATTTAGGGATTTTGGTGTTCTTGATCAAAATCCGAAATTAGGGTTTCAAAAGTGTAAATTGAGGTTAGTTAAGCTTCAATAACATGTATTAATCATTCCATCATCATTATAAACATGTTGTAATTGCTAATTCTTGAATTAATGTAAACCCTAGAAAATGGGTTTTGTGTATTGGATTTAATTGGCATGATTAAAGTGAAATTGAAGCTTGAATAGATGATATATGATGATTGTGGATATTGTTTGATGTAAGAACTATGTATAACATTGATTTTTAGCTTGAGTTTTGTAGTTTTTGGGGATTAGTTTGAGTTGGACAGCAGGGTTTAAACCTGCAGATCACAAGAAATGAAGAACAAGCCGGCGGCTTGATGAGCCAAGCCGGCGGGTTCTATGTTGTGTTGGCAAGCCGACGGCTTGAGACCTTAAGCCGGCAGGTCCTAGACCCCAGCCGGTGGCTTCTTTGACCAGTCCATTCCTACTTGTTAATGTTAATGTTAATTGTATTGTTATATGATATAATATTGATAAATGATAATAGCTGTGTTGTGAGTTATAATACATGATTAGGAACTTATAATTGTTATATCAATTGTATTAAGTTCCTAGTATTGTAAATTGATAATGAGTTTGGAAAAGAGACACTAATATAATATAATGATTCAAGTAATAACTCATTGAGATTTGGATTATGAACCATGTGATATGATATTAACATAAGTTGATTACTATAAATGAGTTACTAATTCATTTTTTTTAATTGTATTCTCAGATATGGAGAAGACTCAGTGACATTAGACTACTGAGTGGACAACTGAGGTTTCGATGAGTGGATCTTAATCCTCGGTGTAATTTAGTTGTAACATGTTTGGTTACAATGGGTAATCGTATTATTACTGCTTTTGGTTTGCCATGATTAATTTGGTTTGATAGTAATAATACTGTTGATAGACTGGTTAGTCTGATATGTTGACTTGATTGAATATGTGAATACGTGATCACTTGATTTTTGGCCTTCGGGCATCAGTATTGAGGTCAACCTATTGGTTGGGTTTGGTTACTATTGTAAGACGACAGGAATTTCCTTGTACTTATCGTTAATAGGAAATTAGGTCGTATGAGATTAGTACCAAACTATCGGTCTATTCTGTATTGGCCTTACAGATTGACGTTAAGTATTCTTGGAGAATCCCCGGGTATCATGATATCTCAAGAACCACCGATCCTCATTGTATTGAGATGTTATCTCATTGATATTATGTGTTTACTGTTGGTATTCTTGGCTGAAGGTTTCCCCAAGAACCATCGATCTATTGTGATGTTATTTGTTTACGATGATTTGCTGTAAACAAGGTTGTTATGCTAAGTTAGGCTATTGGTTATGTATTCTCTCACTTAGCTTTGAGCTAATCCCCCACATTAATACTTCTTGCAGGTTAAGGATTTATTCGGGTGGGCAAGAAGTTGGACTGGATGGAATGTTTGACCACTTAGCATCAACTCTGATATACTTTGAAAAAAAGGAAATAACGAAAGTATATAACACCTCGTGTGGTTTATTGTTGTTGTAGTATTGAGTATCAAGTTTTGAAAAGAAATTTATGTACATTTTATATGATATATGTTTTAATCTACGCTTCCGAGTCAAAATCATTATTTTAATGGTTTAGTGAATGAGGGGTGTTTTAAGTTGGTATCAGAGCATGAGTTTGGGGGAATTGTACATTGCAAGATGTTCAATCCCAAACTTAGAACAATGTCAAGTCAAACATTCCAGGGTGTGGGATTAGTGGTTGTATGAGAAAGTGGTTATTAAATGTGTACTAACCTATAACAAGATGCAAGAGTGTTGTTTTGGTTTCAGAGACGGAGGAACATGAAGAACCGTTTGGTATTCTCAATGATTCCTCAATACTCGTGGGCCTAAGTATGTCAGGTACTTCTCGATAAGCTTGTTGAATCTAAATAAGCTTGAATTGTTTACTTTGCTATGATATGATTGGTAGTAAAGTAAATTGAGTCAGACTGCTATGATTCCCCAGTGACGAGTCATTGATGATTATTACTTGTTAATATGATGATAGGAATATTCATGAGTAATTTTGAATGAACTTGGAATGAGGGAATAAGTGTTGAGCTATGTAGACACATTGTTGATTAAGGTATAATAGTGATTTCTTGGAAATTAAGTGTGCCTACAATATGAATATAAAGTATAAATCAATGAGTGATTATGATTTGATAAGTGCAAAGTGTGAGTAAAAATTTTGCTAAGGAATTATTTGATACATGATAGATTTATTAGATATGACTCTATATAGTAAATTTAATGAGATGTTGGTATATCTCAATGGATATTATTTAGAGTTATGTTGTTGTTCAAATTAGAAAGTGTCCATTGATTGGAATGTGTATCTTTGACTAGGAAAAGTCAAAGTTAAAATTGGTAGAGTCAAATTGTGTAATGGCTATGTTATAAAATGATAAAAGTTGCTAGATGATTATGTGTATAATATTGATCATGATTGTGGTTGAATTATGATCTATCTACTAAAAGTGGTGTAGCAAGAAAGTCAAAGTGGTCAACCAACTTTTATACTTGTTGACAAGTTTAGAAGAAGTCAAAGTTGAAAAACTAGTTGTAATTGGTTTAAATATAATGAATTTTATGTGAAGTTAGTGTTTTAAAGAATAATACGACACCAATAGTGAAAACAGTTTAGTTTGACTTAAAATAGTCAAAGTAATGTGAAATGGGTGTTAGAATAGTGATTATATGGTGTGACACCTCTCAAATTTAAATACAATTAAGTACAGTGAACTCGTGAATTTTACGCTAAATTCCTGACAAAATTTAAAACAAAAGTTTTGATGTGAGATAAGTCTAGCGAGCCCACGATTTTATTACGTAAAGTATTACTATTTATGTAATTATTTATAATTGCTCACAAAACTATCGGATTTAAGTCCGACAAAAATAAGTACAACCGTTGGTGATACAACTTTATAAATAACTTGACACTATTTTTATAGTAAGTTATCTACTCGAAAATATTATGCTAAACGATAAAGCATAATGTTTAAAATTTAACATTTATACGTTTTATATAAAACGTAACGCGCACAACAAAAATACAAGAATCGAGCCCGACAATCAAATGAGTCAAATTTTATAATTTGTAAACTCAAAATAAAGTATTTGGAATAATATTCTAAATATATTAATACGAATTGACCGTTAAAGAACTAATCGAATAAAATACGTTTTAACGTATAACGATCGGGTAAACGAATACGGGTTTAAACACAAAATGGGGGAACAAAATTTGGAGACTCACCATGAGGTGGGGCCCCTTGGTGAGCCGATTTTCAACCAACAACAACAACACCATAATGTGTTGTTTGTCAAACACATAAACCTCCTCAATAATTGACACACCAACCTCACACTCTCTTTTCCATTTCTTTCTTGTCATTCCCACGGCAGCAACACAGCAGAAATAGCCTCACATCATCACAAAAATCATCATCTAATTTGCAAAGGAAAGGAGGAACAAAGAACAAGCAACCAAGCATATCATCATCATCATCTCGGTTCATCATCCTTCAAGCTTTGTAAGGAACCTAACTCGCTTTAATCTTTCATGTTTCTAGTATTTAAACATGTTATTAGTTCACTGCATAAAAGATCTAGCATGAAAACATAACAAAAACTAAGAAAACATAAACTTTTGGATGATGACAATTCTGGACAGATATATGATCTTCGGTAGAAAAATTGTATAAAATTGTACGAGTAACAAAAATGAGTGAAACCAATTGAAAAATCTTCGTATTGCAGTTAGGAACAACTTTCATGCAGAACGTTTCGGTTGAAAACGCACAGATCCTGATCTAGCAACAGATTTGTAAACCTTAGTTACGTAAAACGAGTTCTGTTGGACAGGCCTGATCACGAAAATTTTAAAAATATTGTGGATGTCTAAAAATCATGAAAATAGTACTGGAAGTAGGTGATATATGAGGGAACATCATGTAAAAATTTCGGATTTGTTCGATAAGTTTTGACCCTCAAAAACAACCCCGAAAGTAGTCGAAAAATCAGAAAAATGAGTTTGGGGACTGTTTTGGCATACGTTAAATAACGACACTTTTTGTTTAACCAAAAAACGCAACGATAATTTTTCTGAGCTCAAATAACATATTTAAGTGACATGTAAAAGTTTCGGGTCAAACCGAACACGTTTGACCAAGTCGATATAAACGAGACACAAACGATAAACGTAAACCGACAAATATTAAACATTAAAACTTTTGGACCAAAAATATATCGGGTTGAGATAGATTGGGCCGTGACATTTAAACTGGACCGAGTGAGTAGCTAAATGGGCTCAAAGGGTAAACAACTTGGGCTGCGAAAACTGGGCCAACCGTGTGATTTTGTTAATGGGCCGGAAATTATTATATTTTTATTTGGGCCAAAAGTATCTCAATGGGCCGAATGAATATATTGGACTAAAACCACTAATATTGGGCCAAATGGGTTTAACAAATGGGCCGGACTAGTTATACTGTTATTTGGCTAAAACTATTACATTTATATCGGGGCCAAACGAGTAAATGGGCCAAGTGTTGGGCCAAGCCCAATTAGTCGTTTAATTAAACATATACGAGACGTGAGTAATATTTGGAACATGAAATTATAAACAAAAACGAACAATCCATTTTAAAGCATTAGGACATATGTATATAAAATTATTTATATAGATATATATACATATGACATTTGTAACTATATATCTTTATGTACAAATGGAGAACACATTTTACAAACGTACGACTATTAATATACGACAAGTATATTTGAATACATATATATATATATATATATATATACATACACACACACAACTATAAACATGCATATGTATATATACACAACAAGATATGCGATTCGAGAAATATTACTTATATTTCCAACATCATCACCAACGACTTGTACAAATTTAAGAAATCAACACTTTCTTCAAAACAAACAAACTATTAACATAATTTGATAAACAATCAAAGTACTTATGTTAATACATACTGTGCGTATAGGTTGACATACCTCGGGCGACGCGACTTTCATTTGCTAGCATTCACATCATCACTACTACTACTGTGAGTTCACAACCCCTTTTTACTGTTTTATTGCTTTTAAAACTTGGGGTGAAAAAAATAGCTAACGTTTTTGCTATAACATGCAATAACTATTCATAATTGCTTTGGTGCCTATGTGTTACTTAAATGCTTTGGTGCTTATGTACTACTGATTACATGAATAATTTCATTATATGATTTAGAACTATATGTGGATACTAATAGGCCCTTGTACGAACTGTTACGATAGGATATTTGCTTTCCTACAGACCTTTATGTACGAAACTTATTTGACTCTCATGTCAACAACTCGCAAACGAACATGGTTTATCAAACCACTTTACAAACAGAAAACCTGTGAATTCACTCAACAATTTTGTTGACTTTTACTATGTTTTTCAGGTAACTAGCAGCACAGATAAGACTGCACGCATATGGAGTTAGGTGACCCGCGACTAATTAGGATGCCACATTTTGGAACACTTAAGATTCCTTGTATAAATGATTTACATTAATCATACTTATGAAATCTTCTTTCAGAAACTGTGTATTTTATGCAAATTGTATTTTATAATACTATTCTACGACTTTAGCGAGTAGTATTCCTTTTTGTTACAAACTAACTTCATAAATGGCATCTTAATTTACTCTTCAGCAATAATCATAAGCTCTGATCTGGCATGATGTTCAACGTTAACGTCAACACCCCCCGCACATACTAATGCTTCCGCTAATCACGCGTTGACCGCGTTGACCGAATTTGGGGGTGCTACATATGGGTTGAAACCCAAATGGGTCGTTAAAGTACTCAAACGGGTCATATATTGGTTAAAATGGTTAAAATGGTTAAAATGAGTGGTGGTTTGGTTATGACCAATGTAATAGTGACTTTAAGTCCTACATATAGTAGGGATGTGTGTTGTAAGTATTAATATAGTCAATATGGTTGAATTTGGTAAAATTGCCCAATTGGACCCTAAATGGGTCAACAAGTTAAAACATGATAGAATGGGTATTTGAGGGTGACGAAAGTGCCCACACGTCACAAATATATGTAAAAACATGTTGGCAAAGGGTGGAAGTCAGAAACCAAGTGATTTGAAATTTGACATGTCACTAAAATGGTCGAAAATAGCCTAAAATGAGTTATACGTCCGTTTTCTCGTAAAATATGTAAATTGAAAAAGTGGAAAAATGAAAAGTTGCATTTTGATTATATGAAGGCGCCTGCAAAATTTCAGGACTTAAATCTTTACGGTTTGTGAGATATGCGCGTTTGAAATTCGGAAAATTGCACTAAAGTGTGCTGGTGCAGGGTCTGCAGTGCAGACATAGGGGACCCGGCGGGTTGGGTAGTGAACCCGGCGGCTGGAGTGGTTGACCCGGCGGCTGGTGACCTTAAGACGGCGGCTCCTACAACCCAAATAAGGCCAATTATTTCTGTCGCCCAAATTACACTGTACCCGGCTGTTAGGGTGTAGGACTCGGCTGCTAGGAGTCTGAAGCCGGCGGCTCCACCCTATGAGCCAGCGGCTTGTGACTCAATTATGTGAAAATTTAAAATTTTAAGTTTTTCGACGTAACGTTTGACGTAGAAATTTCCGTTAGAAAATTCCGGTGTCAGAATAAGACAAAATTTACATGTCCACTCGGAAACGGCCCAACGGTCAAAGCTCTTCGCTTTGCCATGAGCCCTGGCAGTTCGGGGTCGTTTGGGGCCTGAAAATGGCATTTTATTGTTTTTCGGACCTTATTTCGAACTTTTGACTTACGTTTTGTATTGGGCTTTTATTTCTTTAAGCCCAGGGATCGTTCCTATGACTATATACAATGATAAAACTTATTTTAAAAGGTCTACCCATGTTATTGTATATGAGTTGTTTATAGACGGTTTATTTAACTATCGAAATATACCAGTAAATGGTATTGTTGATTGTTGCTAACAAGGGTTAGTAACCATTGATTATAGACTTATGTGGATCATATATGTGAATTAATTGAAACATGATAAAGTATTCGAATCATGTAGAGTAATAGAAAGTGTTGAATTGAGCATTTTAAGAAATTGTAAACCAAGTACATGAACTTATATTTATGTGATAATTGAACCTGAAATGCTCAATTGTGATTCAACTAAAGGTGTATAGATTGATGAATATGTGTTGAATAATACACATGATGTTGATAAGATATTTATACTAAATGTTCTATCAAGTACTCTAAGTATTAATTGCCATACTATTGATAAATATTGAATCAGGTAATAAAAGTGTTGATTGATGTAATTGTGTTGGACATTACATATGTGCTAATGAAATAGTGAAAAGAGTTATATCTACCTGATTATGTGATTAGTTGTTCATTCAAAGTGATAAATTGAAAATGGTAACAAGTTAATACTTGATCTTATACCAGCTGAAAAAGTGTTATCTTATGTGTGTAAAATCTGATATCACTGTTAATGATATATGTGTGCTAGTAAAGATTAATTACTTTGAAAAGTCATTGGTATGAAGTTGCCTGAAAATGAAGTGTATCTGACATAATATGACGACGTCTGACCAACGTATTTATATTATGCCATTTCACATGGAATTGTTGAGACTACTAAGTACCAGATAAAGTTAAGTAATTTTAAAATAACAAGTTAGAGATATTAACCTGTAATTGAGAAATAGTTAATAAGTGACCGAAACAAAAGAGTAGTGAACCACTAAACTATTGTTGTAATGTGGTAGTTATTGTACAAGAAATGTGTATGTGATAAATTGCAACTAGAACGGATTATTATATGAGTTAAGAAAGGTAGAGGTCAGTTAACTACTGATAACAATGTATTGATATTGTTGAATATGTGACTAATGACAACACCTTATGTTGATGTGTTGAAAGAATTATGCTGATAATGCATAGTATCAACTGGTGTTGATTTAGTATCCTATTCAATATGATAGGATGCTAATTGATTAAGTAAAAAATGATTTTAACCATAAGACTTGACCTCTACATATTGTTTACTCTTATGTGTTTATGGTTATATGATTTTGGATTGCTTTAGAGTAAAAAGTTCATATAACCTTGTGTTGTTTATAATTACAAGTTGTGAATTAGTAATAAACTAGTTGCAAAAGTTGAATCCAATTGTTTCACCACTTAAGGTGATATGTGGATACTAGTTAGTTACTAGTTATGAAATGAAATTGAAATTCTTTGTTCAATATGTGCATTGTGGTTTTATAACCACTATTATTGGTATTGTTTTATTCTTGTTGTTAAGAAGATAAGTGTTAAAGATTTTAGCATATTGCTAACTTCTGGTTATCAGAATATAATAAGTATTTATAATTGTCTATGATTCTGGCATATTGCTAGTTTCTGATTGTAAGTGGTTTTGTATTCCACTTATTAAGTAATTATATGTTTTAAAGGGTTTGAATGACTGATTACTGATAAACGATTCATGTAAGTAATTACTTTATGAATGAAAATAGGGTTTATGCACAGTATTTGTGTCGGGGGAAAAGATAGAAGCATGTACAGTTGGATATATGCATGCGGAAAGAATTGAAAACGTGTAACTATATTTATCAGTTGCTCACGAGAGTAACGTTTGATGGGTGTATATTGTGATCAAATAGTGGTAGATGCTACATTTTATAATGAATATTGCATCCTGTGTTAGTAAAATAAATAGAGTACAAAGCACAACTTATGTGTTTCTGCGAATTCAGTTAAAATACACACTGGTGATGTGTAAAATCGATGAAATAAAATATATCTATGTAATCATTTGTGTTTATGGGAATATAGATATATATAGTTTACATTATGCTCACATGTTGTGTGTGCATATATTGGTTATTAGTTATGTGATTTTATTATTACACAATATTGAACAAGGGTGATCATATTTCGAGGACGAAATCTCTTTAAGGGGGGAGATTTGTAACACCCAGTCCTCGGGTCTAGTAGTATTTTAATATTTTCTGACTGTGAACTATTATTTAATATGTCAGAAAATAGGTTCATTTGTATTTAAAAATAAATGGGTAAAAGAGTCAAATAATTTATTGTGGTTAATAAATTATTAACTGTTATAATTTAATTCAGTTGACGGTAAAAATAAAATAATATTTCCTTGCAAATGGTTGTTAAGTTCCAGACAATGATAAGTACGGAGAATGAAAATTAACCAATTATATGTTATAATCTATATTGAGTGGGTTTAAACTCAAACTTATCTCCTGTATACATACATATACACGACATACATACATACATGAAGAAACTTTGAATCAATTCATACAATCGTCAAATTGAAGCTCCAGAACTCGAATTCAAGCCTCTTTAATCGTCCTAATCAAGGTATAATCTTGTGTTGTTCATTTTCTAAAACCTAGAATTTAGGGATTTTGGTGTTCTTGATCAAAATCCGAAATTAGGGTTTCAAAAGTGTAAATTGAGGTTAGTTAAGCTTCAATAACATGTATTAATCATTCCATCATCATTATAAACATGTTGTAATTGCTAATTCTTGAATTAATGTAAACCCTTGAAAATGGGTTTTGTGTATTGGATTTAATTGGCATGATTAAAGTGAAATTGAAGCTTGAATAGATGATATATGATGATTGTGGATATTGTTTGATGTAAAAACTATGTATAACATTGATTTTTAGCTTGAACCAATAAGGAGACTGCAATTAAGTCAATCTTTGCTGTTTTAGAGTATTACTTGGATGATCGAGATAGCATCAATGCTTACTTTCAATATCAGGATGTTGGTTCTCAGTAGATTTAACGGTAATCATTTCAGGTATTTGTTGAAGGTTAATTGTGGTGATTTATCAGTTAGTGTATCTGCCAACGGTACCGGTGGATCTTTGGTTGGTGGTTCCAAGCAATGCACAGTATGGAGCCCATGGTCCTAAAACTGATCCAGCTGTTAATTAAGTTGAAGTACATGTGTGTTATTGCTAATTAAGATGATAACTTAATTAACGTTACAAAATCACATAAATATATATTATGCATAACTACTAATAATCTTTAACTAGGTTCTTTATCATTTCCATAATGGATATGTTTACTGGTTGTCGCCGAGATCAGACGGTTGTAAATAACTGAAATGAAACGTAATTACTTCCATACTTATTTTGTCTACTATCTTATCTGTATAATTTGAGCTTACATAACCGACATTTGTTGGAATTTAGTGAAGGATTGGAGTTGTAGTTGACTTGCTTTGTGATTTTGTTCAGTTACAATGATGAATTATGAGTTGTTTAAACATGCTGAAGGTGTATAATTAAGGCTTGACAAAAGTGGACATCTATTCGAAATTCTACTTATCGATGGGTACAGGAACTATTTAGCAATCAAGGTTCAGTCGCTTTAAACAATGATACCATGCATCATGTCAACTATTGTGGCGGATATTAGTACCAGAGATCATATAGATCATCTTAAGTACTATACCGTGTAAAGGTACCTTAAAGCGTAGAGCTATTTTATTAATGCAAATTCAACTTACTTGTTACACGCTTTTGTCACAGATAGTACATAAAACCTTGACCACTTGGTTGAAATGCACCTTAAATACACTGATACTGCTGTTGTCACCACTACCCTCTGACCACTGCGATTAAGGTAGAGAATCCTAATATGCCGCGACAAGACAATAAAACATCGAGTAATTGGGTAAACAATTAGGCTACTGGCATGCACTATTTTCAATAGATTAGGTTCATATTCTATGTCAATCCACTCCTTTATCAGTATTTACAAGAATGAATGGAACTCTCTAAGGTAAAACTAAAAACTACCCACTAACAAGTAACAAGTACATACAAGAAGAATCGATATCATATCTAAGACTAGGACAGTTAAAGTCATCAGTCAACACAACATACGTCTAAAATAAGTACATTCAAAAGAGATGAACCCACATATTTTCGTTAGGTAAAAATTTTTTACTACAATTTCATCTGCAGTGTGAAAACAAAGTTTAGACTATGGAAAACATAACGTGAATGAGAACAGCTTCATATCAACGTAAACACAAGAAAAGAAAATGAAAGTTCGAGGAACTTTCATCAAGAGTCGGATGAAAAGAAAAAACCACTATGCATGCCAAGAGTCACTTTCGAATTTCTAAATAAATGATTTTAATCTTTTTTATATCATTACCTACAAATAGCCAAATTTCCATTTCATCCTACATATACCCACCTAGCAATCACCAATGCTTTGCACATACTTTCAGTCCATATCTTTCAATGGCCAAACAATCCAAACCTGGCACCATCCACCCAGATCCCTCCGCCCCCATCAACCACCACCCCAGCAGCAATCCAATCAGAAACCATCGTCCACCTTTGGTTGAGACTTGTTGCTCCATTCTCATTTGCATTTCCATCTTAATATGCATCATCATGGCATTAATCAAGTGGTTTATGATGCTCATGCACCACCCAAAGAACCTTCAGTTCCAAGTTGAAACTCTAACTCTCACCAACTTTAACATCTCATCAAACTCTCTGATTTCGGGCAACTGGGATGCTCATTTCATCGTTCGAAATCATAACCCAAAAACTATTTATTTTGATAAAATTGAAGCTTCTATCTTCTACAAAACACACGAGATTTCAGAGACTAAATTGTTGCCATTCCTGCAAAATACTAATAACGAGACAGCAATTAAGGCAACATTTGCTATTGTAACCTCTTACTTCGATAATCCAGACAGCATAATTCGGGAGATGAATCATGGAACACTAACTTTTAATATCAAGATGAGGTCTGTCATTACAACTGGTAAGAGTTCTTAGTTAAGCACAGCTTGGCTGCTGGAGGTTCATTGTCCTAATCTGTCAATTAAGGCATCTGCTAACACTAATGGTGGATCTTTGGTTGGTGGTTCCAAACAATGCAGCACGATGCTTCTTGCCCTATTGTTCTAAAACTGACCCAGCAGTTAAACTGTTAATGTACATGTGTTATTGCTAGTAAGTTCACAACTTAAAGAGTAAAAAATCAATACATATCATATAATAACAAGAAAGTTTAAGTCTTAGTCATCATCATTTCCACAATCTTTCAGTTTACCGTTTATTATTTACAGTTTACTGGAATAAACTGAAGGGAATTGAAGTTTTAGTAGACTTCCTTTGTGATTTGTTCGGTGTGATCTATAATTTGTGAACACTACTGATATATAATACTATTATATATGGATTTTAACGTTTTCACATGTTGAAAGTGTACATTTATGGCTTAACAAAACTAGACAGCTATTTGAATATTTTACTTATTGATGGGTAGACTAGAGGAAGGAATTACAAAGCCATAGTGGTTCAGAACATTTTAATCAATTACACAAGCATGTTTACGATTACTCGAAATCGTTTGGATTCACTGCATCTAAATGTATGTATACTAATAATATTTGTTAAGGTATTAATTTAATCTCACCTTCAGTCTTCAACCATAGTATAACTCAGACTTTACAAAGTATACATATCAACTACAGTATGTAATATACCATCTATAAGTACTTTATAAAATGTAGAAGATGTCATAATAACATTTGCAGTATACCTCCTGGCCCCGCTGATCGGCCAAATCACTACTTATTCATAAAAAACAAGTGTTACTGGGTTATCTTTTCTCTGCTTTGCTGTTTATCCACGAACTAATACGACAACCAACTTTGCATGAGATACTTCCTATACAACTCAGAAAATTACAATTAATTTGACGAAGTTTTTTTGTTACCTCTACCTACTATTTACACCTTTGTCACAGTTGAGACATAAACCTTAACCACTTGGTCAAGAGTACCTCATACACACCTTGATAACTGCAAAATAAAAAATCCTAACTTACTGCAACGAGACGCTGGAAGGTTGGGCAAGTGAAGAAACATTCAGGCTACTGACATTCACTATTTTCGATAGATATATATACATATTCCATGTCAATCCACCAAGAAACATTCTATGTCAATCCACTCTCTCATCGATATTTACACGGATAAATGGAACTATAAGATCTTTAAAACAGAGTACCAATATTATTTAGTTCCTACACAACCTTATTGTATATCTTACAAGTTATCGATTTTTCTCATTGGTTAGGCCAACTAATTAGCATTGGCAGGCTCGACTGAATTTTCTCTGTTCTGTGTGTGCAACTTGATAGAGCTTTATTAGAAAGACATCTGGTGTGTGACCTGTGACCAATGAATATCAGCCTCTTTGCCTTTAATTCCAGGTTGACCTCAGAACTTTTTTAAAAGATGACAAACAAACAAACAAACTCAACAATATTTTCGATAGATATATATACATATTCCATGTCAATCCACCAAGAAACATTCTATGTCAATCCACTCTCTCATCGATATTTACACGGATGAATGGAACTATAAGATCTTTAAAACAGAGTACCAATTTTATTTAGTTCCTACACAACCTTATTGTATATCTTACAAGTTATCGATTTTTCTCATTGGTGTTAGGCCAACTAATTAGCATTGGCAGGCTCGACTGAATTTTCTCTGTTCTATGTGTGCAACTTGATAGAGCTTTATTAGAAAGACATCTGGTGTGTGACCTGTGACCAATGAATATCAGCCTCTTTGCCTTTAATTCCAGGTTGACCTCAGAACTTTTTTAAAAGATGACAAACAAACAAACAAACTCAACAATATATTAACGCATTTGATCATGACAGTTGATTTCATGGTCAAATTCAGCCAAACGATCCAATAACACTATTCCCTATTCCCTATATATTATTATATATATGAAAGGAGCATTACCACTACCAAAGTCTTTTATGATACTCATGATGACTCATTATGAAGCTTCTCATGGCTAGCATAACCTTCTCCTGAAAACCCTTCCCCTAACAAGTACATATAAGACAAGCTGAATCACTAAAATAGTCGTCAAAGGTTCAAAGTGCACAAAAGCGCAAAGGGGTCTTGGGGCCTGAGGCGCATCATATTAAAAACATCTGAATAGGGTTCATAGTAGAATAATAGAGTTTATTGTTGTTTTCTTTATCACATAAAAACTTACAGGATGATTGTTTTTTCAGTAGCCCAAATTTGATCAGGATACCCTAAAACAGCAAAAAAACAAATACCTAATTTGATCAACATAAAAAAAAACCCATTGAATAAGCGCATATACTCATCAGGCGCACTTCAGACGTGAAAAAGCCCCAAGGCTATGAGCTGTCCAGCCTCTGCGCCTGTGAGCCTTAGGCACACCTAACAATATCTAAGACTAGGAAAAGCTTTTGCCGTCAGCAACTATGTATAGTAGTCAACACGGATTACCGGTTTAATCACATAATACTCGACAAGGGACATTCAGAAATAATAACCCATATAGCATAAACGATATCGCATAAAGTACACATAACACATCAATCATCTAAAGCAGACATATGGATTCCCTAGGGGTGTCTGTTACGGCTTGTAACCTAATATTGCCCATAGATGTACAAGCTTAACACTAAGGTACCTACTTCACAGGCAACAGGTTTAGAAATCCTTAGCAGATTCATATTCATAACTAATGTAAAAATAATACAAGAATCTTAAAGCACGTCATGAGATATAAATTTTAACAAGCAGCCATAGATGATTATAGCTAGAACAGAATAAGAATTGAGCTACTGTGCTTTCAGGTAACAGCAAAATACAGAATTACATAGCACTGCTGTTTACTCGGAACAAGAGATAAAGAAGGAAAGTGAAATAAATATCTGTGAAAATTCATGCTATCAAATAAGCGACAATGATAAAAGAACAAATACCAACCTAGACTTCGTAAATATTCTGAAATCCTCAACTTCTGTTACAGCATCTCCAAAAACCAGTGTTTACGCAAGAGAATTGAATTCAACATATAATCGCTAATGTAAGAGAACAAAGTTACTTGCATAATTATCTCAATGTGCAAAAACTGTGTCATTTCGTCTAGGTGGTCTATCAGGAATTGATCCAGGCTTGAACTTGGAAGCCTCATGTCTAGCGAGTTCAGGCGGCACTGGACTATTGCTCTGTGTCAGCATCTGCTTAAGATCATAAAACACATCGGTATCATGAAGAGTCAAGAATGTAGTAGCCGTCCCTGTTTTCCCTGCTCGTCCTGTACGACCTATACGATGAGTATAGGTGTCAATCGTTCCAGGCATATCATAGTTTATAACATGAGCAACATCATGTATATCAATCCCACGCCCTGCAACATCAGTAGCTACTAAAACATTAAATCGTTTAGTCCTAAACCCTTCAAGACTGATTTCTCTCTGTTCTTGTGACTTGCCACCGTGCAAAGTTGTCACACGGTAACCTGACTTTTCCAGTGTCTTGGATACAAAGTCAGCTGACTTTTTAGTATTTATGAAAACAATGGCAGTCTTATCCACGAGATCATCGAGCAACTTTTGCAATCTAGGCATCTTTTCTGATTCTTTCACCATGATAACATGCTGTGTAATGAGATCAGTTGCTTTACCCGCAGTTCCAATAGTCACAACGACAGGATTCCTCAAGTACTTTCTAGCTAGTCTCTCAACAGCTGTAGGCATAGTTGCACTAAACATATAAGTAGTCCTATATATTCTCTTCTCATCCAGCTCCTCATCCTCATTCTCAGGTTTAAAGTTGCTTGATGGCATAGCGTCAAGAACACCCACAACTTGAGGCTCAAACCCCATATCGATCATACGGTCAGCCTCGTCAAGGACAACATAGTTACACTGATTTAAAACAGCATAACGTCTTTCTAAGCAATCAAGAAGACGCCCAGGAGTAGCAATGACAACCTCACACCCTTGTCTGATCTTAAACCCCTGCTCTTCAATCGACTGTCCACCAACAATCGAAACAACTTTGATTCCCATATAATGAGCAAACTTAACAGTCTCTTCCTCGATTTGCTGAGCAAGTTCTCTAGTAGGTGCCATGACAACTGCATACGGACCCTCAGCCTCATTTTCTTCACTAATAGGAGGCAATCTAGTTATATAAGTCAACATAGGAAGTACAAAAGCAGCTGTTTTACCAGAACCAGTTTCTGCAACACCAATCACATCTCTCTGTTGAAGACCAAGCGGAATCGCAGCCATTTGAATAGGAGAAGGAGTCTTGTACCCAGCTCTATCCACAGCTTTCAATAGCTCATTACTCAACTTACTCTCAACCCAACTCCTCATTGGCCTAGGAATTTTCGAACCCTTGTACGATATATTAAAATCTTCCCTAAAAATCCTCCAATCTCTTTCAGTCATCTCCTCCAGTTTCTTCTCAGACCAATGCCGATCAACTCGCATATCGAAGGTATCGTACATTTCAGCAGCCTCATCCTTAAGTCTCTGAGCAGCAGCATCCTCTGGCCTTTCCTCAATCCCATCTTTCTTCCTAATCTCATCTCTCAATTCTTTCTCATTCTTTGCAGCCAACTTCTTCTGCTCCCTACGATCCATACCAGCACGAAAACCTCTTCCAAACAAAAGCTGAGCCTCGTGAGGGTTCTGATACAGCACATTCATATCACGCGACGTATCCTCGGTATTCTCCCAATCGAAGGAAAACCGAAACTTCTCACTAGGTTTAATCACTCTCTTCTTCGGCTTTTTCGATCCTAAATACTGCTCTTTAATCGCATCGAGTTCCTTTTCGCGTTCCCGTTCCGCAAGTTTATCTACCCTAGCTCTTTCTCTAGCCTTATGTTCTTCATCGCGTTCTCTATCTCTATTCCTTCGCTCAGAATCACGTTCTCGTTCTCTTTCCCGTTCACGTTCCCTATCTCTATCTCTGTCTCTATCACGGCGATCGCGATCACGGTCGCGGTCACGGTCATAATCGCGAGACGAGCGGTGGTTACGGGCGGCGTCATCGGCGGACGGTGGCGTTTTAGAGGATGACGAACTAGGGTTTGTCTGGTGGAGAAGTTGTTCCGTTCGGCGTTTTTGTTCCTCGAATTCATCTTGACGGCGTTTCAAGGCTAATTGTTCTCGCTCTGCTTTAGTGAGAAATACGGGCTTCTTGGCCTGCAATTTCTCGCCGATATCATCCATTGAACGTTTCATGGTGGGAATTAAGGTTTTAGATAGCTAAACTGATTCGCTTGGTTGAATGCAGGGCAGGATATAAAGAAGACCGAAACCTAGGGTTTGAGTGTTTCAACTCAATCGAATTGGGGATTTTGGGTAGTAAATGACGTATATATATCTATCTTCTTTGGCTTTTCAAAACAGGAGGATATTTATTTATATTAGTTATACTCCTCCGTCACGGTTTAAAATGGTTAATTTTGAGTTTACACACTTTTAATTACTTTTCATTGATTAAATATTAAATCTATACATTAAACTTTTTTTAGTTGGTTATATACTACAATAGACATTTATATACATGATGATTAACATTTACAAATAGACCTAAAAAATGAGTTTTAGGTTACTTTTGCTTCGCACATATTTTCAAATGAATTGAAATTTGTGAAAGTATCTATGCTACTAAAATTAGCCTTAAAAATAGGGTTAAATGATTAAATATTATTCTTTTTATTTTGAAAGCGCACAATTAATTAAAACCATTGATCATAAGTTAGATTAATGATTATCCAATATATATCCATATTTAATATTTATTATGTTTATTGCTTAAAGACTAAAAAACCCTTACTTAATTACCGATGGTTTCAAGCATTTGGTTCTTAATTAATAACATTAAATAGTAAATACTAAATAGGACCTTACAGCCAAAAAAACTTGAACGCCTCAAAATAATTAAACCTTCCAAAACTTATTCTCATTAGCAAATGTTGGCTTTGTAACAAGGACACTATAATACAAGTAGCACAAACGAGCTTAATCATGAAAATTACAAATACACTATAATACAAGTAACATCAACTATTTTAATATTCCACTATTTCTCCTTTTTTTGGGTAGCAATTCGTGTACCACATATTCTTAACCATACATGACTAAACGTGCTTTATAGTGTTGTACTATACGACAAACTATAGTTTGTTTTGTGATGTGTAACTAAAAACAAGCAGTGTACGAAGGACTACCCATTTTTAATCTCTATTTTATGTTACAAACTTTTATGCCAATCTATGCAAAAGAGGTCCACCCACCCATTTACTCGAATGATCCAATCCATTCGTTTCACATCTCTCCATATTCAGTTCATTTCCATCAATAGAACTCTTAGTCTCATAGCTATTCATATAAAAGATTAGGCTAAATGCATACCCAGAATATTTTAAACTGTTAGTATTGAGTATACACTAGGCTTTACAAATTATGTGCAATTATTTTGTGAAGACGGTATTTTAGGGAAGATGACTTCTTTGAAGTTATGATGGAGGCTCAAGTATTGAAGATCGAGCCCACATGTTTCTGGAGGTCCACGAGCGTGTAACAAAAAGGGCTGCACGAAAAAAGGGCATAACTTGGGTAACAGGGCTCCGTTTCAGGCCCATGAGCAGGCGAATCGAAGCTCGGTTCAAGGCCCACCAAGCCGATAACCACCATAGGTGGTTAGGCCCATGCTCGAAGCCCAAAAACGGCTCCGTTTGGAAGATACGACCCATTCTATATTTTTTCTGTTCATTTTGGACTTTTGTTTTGGGCTTTGTGTTTGGCCTGTTATGTTTTTAGGCCCGTTTAAAATTCTGGATGTTATTTAGGGTTCCTTGTACATTGTTTGAGATTCAGTTTTAATTTTCAAGAATTTTGATTTTTGCTTCCAATTTTGTGAATCAAGGTTCCAATTTTGTGAATCAAAGCATACCCATCCACGGTATTCTTGGTGAATCAACGTGCTTGGAAGAGTTTTTCCTGATATTCATAAGAATCAACAGGTTTAAACTATTTATCATAATCGTGCACTACATCAAGTTATGAGCACATTCGTTAAAGGGATTCGTCCTCCTCTCATATCTATTTCGGAAGTCTGCAAAAAAAAGGGTAAAAGCTAAAGATTGGTACGTAATAAATTTTGACTTTTGTACCGAGTTAGGTAATGAACCGGTTTTACTACTAATTTAGGTAATGAAGTTTCACAATTTTGATCGAGTTAGGCAATATGTATTACGTGACATTATTGATATTACTTTATGTGGCATTACGGTAGTATGCCACATACATATTACCTGTGTGACAATTCTCCAAATTAGGTACTGATTAACATTTAAGCATGAGCATTCTTACGCTAATTTCTGGATTAAGTTTAAAACAAAACTTTCGATGTGTTGTAAGCCTAGCAAGCCCAATACTTTTAAACAAAAAGTATTACATATTATGTGATTAATAATAATAATCGCGTACAAACGTATCTGAACGAACCCGACAGAAATGTATATCAAAAGTTGATGACCCGAAATAATTAATAATTCAATTATTAATTACGAGTATTAATATATCTATAAGTATAGATGAAATAGTTTAAATATACGTTTTATATCAAATGTATTATAAAACGAACAGAATAAATTTTAAAACGATCTCAGAGGTCAAAATATCAAAAGTTCTATTTTTCTCAATTGTTTGAAAGTATTCAGAACATTTCCTCAAAATATGAATTCGAAATTCGACTGAAATTTGGTACCCAATTTGATACGCGCAGTCCAATGTACAAATTTATACAACAGTCTAAAATAATGAAAATCTCATTATTCTAAATTTATACTCCCTCCGTCCCATAATAAGTGTCTCACTTACTATTTTGGGATGTCCTAAAATAAGTGTCAAGATTCCCTTTCAGCCAATCAGAAAAGACTTTAGTGGGTAAAGATAAGATGTTATTGGTAGATAGTGACTTTTCTTAAACTGTGTGCATTTTGACATGAGACACTTATTTTGGGACGGAGGGAGTATAACGAACCAGGAGAATATCTACAAAATAAAAATATAAAATGTTAAATTTTATATTGCACTAATTATACCCGTACCCGAAATTAACGGGCAAAAATTTACCACCAAACTTCAATAATTGGCAGACCACATACCGTGATCTGCCATTCCCGTTTCAATTTCATACATCTCCCTCCATATCTCTCTCAAACACACACCCAAAAATCATCAAACAACCTTCAATGATTTGGGACTTTGATCATCTTTTTCTTCTTCATTTGGGTAGCAGCAGGAAAGGGGAGTAATAATAATAACAGGAAGCTAAAAATAACAATATTATCATCATCATCATCTCGCGGTATCATCATCATCATATATCATTGTAAGGAAACTTTATATCCTTCAATTTGTTGTTTATATCTCGTGATCTAACATGATTATGCCTCCAAATCTGTACATATAACACTACAAATTGATGATTATATGTTGATTGTTCTTGAAAATGGTTTTGAGAAACTAAAAATTGAAATCACAAATTTATATGCAAAAACTTGTTATAACAAGCTATAATGTTATATATTGAAGATATTGAACATATAAACTCGAAAATCACTCGATCAATAGCGAAAATACACTGCAGAATCGAGTCACAGACCTTGAAAACGAAACAGAGGAGCGGGCTGGAGGCCCGAGCCGATCGGCTGGGTGTCCCAAGCCGAACGGCTGGAAAATCCAAGCCGAACGGCTGGAAAGCCCAAGTCGAACGGCTGGGCTGGGTGATTTGGGCCGGACCAGATAATGGGCTAAGAACGTGGACTGGACCGAGCGGAAAGGAAGTGGGCCGAGACTCACAGCCGAACGGCTTATGGCCCAAGCCGAGCGGCTGGCCAAGCCGAACAGCTGGAAAGCCCAAGCCGAACGGCTGGGCTGTGGGCTGGGCCGACTGTGGTCTGGGCTGTAATCTGGGCTTCGAGCTGGGCCAAATTGAGATGTAATCTGGGTTGGACTAAAATGAATAAGGGGTTAATAAATCTAAATGGGCCAACTAATTGGGCCGAGCCCAATAATCTACAAAACATTTAAAACATAAAACGTGACCCGAGACATTTAATGGTACGAGTAATTATAAAATGAACAATGAATTTTATAACGATACAATGTAAATAAATTTGTAAACTTTGATAGATATATCTCGACAGATGATAATTTTCGAAACGATAACATATATTTATTTTATAAACGGAAATAAATAAAATGGGAAGTTTTGTGACGAATAAAACTTACACACATTTTATACGTGAACAACGTAATTAAAACCTATATGTACATATATATACGTATGTATATATATATATGCGACGCTTGCGATTATATATATATACATACAAATGAAAATTCACGTTTAACAAACGTATGATCATTAATATACGACAAGTATAATTATTTACATATATATGTATAGAACAAGTATATATATGTACATTAGAGAAAAAAATAACATTTAGATATATACAATTTCATACATGTGTATATATACGCAACGAGTTACACGGCATAAGAAATAACAACATTATTTCTACATACAGTCAACAACTATTTGTATAACTCAAGAAATCAACAATTTCTTCAAACCAACAAACTGCTAACATAAGTTGATTAAACAAATCAAATGTACTTATGTTAATACATTTATTTTACATAGGTTAACATACCTTGGGCGATTATCTGTCGACTGCTAGCATTCATACCGAGCAAATCACAGTGAGTTTACAGCCCCTATTTTTAAATGTTTTCTGCTTTTAAACACAGGGGTGTTAAACATAGAAATTGCATGCCAACACATGCAATCAAATTATAACTGTTTTATTGCTTTTATACAAATGATTGATTGATGAAATTACATTGTCACAAACTGTTTTGGGAATTAGACAACGTATCCTAGTATGGACCCAGACTTGCTATGTATGCATAAAAAGACCTTATGACGTACATACTGTAACCATTAGCTAGGTGACTCTAGTCACTGAGTATACAGATAGTACTATTGCCGTGACGACCCTCCTACGATGGAGCGTATACTTAAATGTCCATTCAGGCAAACAACATAAGTTCTGGTTATGGTTTGGTTATAGGGTTAGGTCGCGCTACTTTAACTTGTGAGGTTTAGCTCACCTTACAGGGGATCATAGTCTAAGCAAATTCCCACATACTTTTAGGAAGAACGAATCCTACAACTGTTAAATACCGGAAAACATACCGGCAACTTATTTTATACTGGTAAACAACCAGTTATATGCTTTTTAGGGTAAAAACCCTACATAACTTCTATTTTATAAATGAATAACAATTCATTTATACAAACTTGGTTTAACTAACCACATACACATACAAACCTGTAAATTCACTCAACATACTTGTTGACGACTTTCTCTATGTTTTTCAGGAAATTAGCTAAGTAAGTAATCGCATGCATTCAGGATGGACAACCCTGGACTACTTAGGATGCCACACACTGTTGGGACCGCTTTTGAGGATTTCCTTTGTATAACTGCAGACATTGCGGTTATACTTATGAAATCTTATTTTAAACCTATGTATCATTGTTAAAACCAAAATGTTTTAACTCTACTACTACTGTTACGACTTACATAGTCGTGCTACTTTTGTAACAACTGTCAAACTTAGCATCCTTGATAAATAAAGTTGTGCGATAATCATATGCTCTGAGTATGTATGTATTTGTTGATTGAAATACTGTTCGCAGCCCCGTCACGTCATTAAAGCTTCCGCACACTTAATTAGTATCAACTGTAATCACCGTTTGGTGGGGGTGTGACAACCTAACTCAACAAAAAATTGAAAGTTTGCTAACTACATTAGTAATAAAATCGGTCCGTCATCTAACTCGGTACAAAAGTGAAAGTTCGTTACCGATTTGCATTTTTAACCCAAAAAAGGGTGATGATTATGTAAAATAATCCCATAGACTAGAACCATTTTCTCGCATACTTTATTATGATGTTTGCCCAACACATGGCGAAGTAGTAAAGGCATAGGAGTGCTGGCGAAGATACAAACATGAAATATGAAAATTCGCAAGTTTAAATGGTTAGACTTGTAACTTTTCAAATTCAGTATTAATCAATAATGATATATATATATAACAACGAGTGTTATCATTTTTTGTGGGTGGTGATTTGTACACCATCAAAAATTAGTCATACACCATTTTTATGCATCATCGTGTTGTATTGTACAACATTGTAAATCAGTTTTAGCGGTGTATGACTAATTTTTGATGGTGTACAAATCACTACCTTTTTTTATCTAGATATTTTGAAACTAGAATAAAGCGTTTAAATGAGAACACCTTGCCGAAAACACTGTCTCACCCACAGGCAATGACGATCAAAGAGGTCAACACAATTGTTGCATACAGAGCAATGTGAACATCGTGGTGGGCGATAAAGCATGCAAGTTTGACAAAACTTGACCCTAACAACCATTCCTCTGATATTGACGCTTTTCATAGGTTGTAGAAATTTACCACTTTGACCCGGATCCAGCCTAGTCAGTAGACATGCATGCTAGGTCTAGAGATGGTGGATTCTAGGGAATCATTCCAGGATCTCTTGCAGAAACAAAGAAGATTGCAGGGTATCAAGACATCAAAGAATGTAAGCCAGATTATTCTAAAAATAGTTAGTTTAAGCAGGCAATGATTTGACCCCTAAACTAATAGCTAGAAGTGGTAGGATGAGCAGGTTGGTAACATGTCAAAATGGTTGGGTCATGTTGACCCGTAATATATATTTTGTGCATTATAATGTTATGGAGGGTTCATTAATTACGAATTAATAAATAGCGTTATTGCAAGATTTTCTAAATATTTTAACTAAAACTTGTTTTAGGAGATTGTTTGCATTAGAAATAGACTATCAACATGTTTTACCCATTCCGTCTTTAAGCTAAAATAATATTTTTGACATTTTGAGAAAATACACAACCCGAATATATTGTTTTTACAAGAAAGTGGGTAAAAATGCCAGCTTGAATCAAAGCTTTGGAATGTGCATTGTGAATTTGTGTTTATTGTGACTTGATATTCACATCGCTAGTTGCTTGAAGCTACATGTAGTCATGAAATATAACATTATCCAAATATTTGATTCTTTTGAACCTAACTAATCAAAATTATTGGAATCATATTCTGTTTACCTTAGCACATAAAACTGATGATGATTGTGATTTCAACCACGAAAGTTTGTAAAAGTGCGCATCTAAGCACCCCTTAAACAAACTTTTATGTTTTTGGATACAGCGGAAATGGATCATTGTTTTTCATCATCTGTAATGTACTTCCATACCAAATTATTATCATGAAATGCACTTCTTTTTCGGTTTCAATGGTTGTGAACAACATAATCAAATCATATACATCAATATAAAAGCCACTTGTTTATGACATTGTTAACTGCATCATTACAATGATCGAAAGAAAAGTTATCATAAACCAAAATGACAAAAGAAGAAGACGAAACAACTTAAATATATAGTGAAGACATCATGAATAGCTGCTAGAAGAAGGCATATGTTATCGGGGAAGTAATTCACAAGACTTTGATAACCAGAGAGCAAAACAAGATTACTGGAACCACAATTAGGAAGATTGTAAGGTAAAGGGACCTTGCATCTGGCCAAAATATTGATCTACCCCTTAACGCGAATGTCTGCAATAAGCATGCAACGTTATATATAATGAAAATGCCAACAAACAAAATGTGATCATATTCATAATCATACATTGTTTCATTTCAAGACTTGGTACGGACGGAGTGTAGGGGCGTCATTATTGCTTATTTTCCTGTCAGATAACCCCCGAGGAGGAAGGCTATTTCTTTTCAAGGCGTTGCAAGGCCCCAAATATCCTAACACTATCAAAAAACAAAGTAAAAAATCAATTCACTTTTTTTTAACTCTTGTTTCTTGAATATCAATACATTATACAAAAGATCATCAGATGTATATAATTCTAACCTTCTTTTTAATGAAGAAACGTAAATGGGGCCAAGGAAACACCACAACCCAAATTTGCTGAATAAATGATATATGATTCAAATAAGGCAGATTGATTTGAAAAGTGCCAAAAACATATAATTGATATAATGTTGTTGTTTATAAAAGGGATTTATATAATTGCTAATGAAGAGAAGCCCCTTCTTCTCCCACCTGCAATGCTATCTAAAATATAGCTCGTTATCTTTCGTTTTCTCGTGCTTACTTCCCATTCCTTGTTCCTTGTATCAATGTATCTTTCTTTATAACTGTTTGTTATGTCCAACAATCCCCTTTGCATGTTTTTATTCTTTTTGTTATCAGCATTTTACCTGTTTTACGATAATGGATGATACCCGATAACCCAAAACCATGAAAAAACAAATATAGGTGCTCTGTCAAGAATTGATGATTAGAACTATAGTGAAACAAGAATTGAGCTAGTGTGCTTCCAGGTAACAGCAAAATAAAGGGCACTGCTGTTTACTCAGTACAAAAGATCAAGAAGTAAAGTTAAATAAACATCTATGAAAATTCATGCTATCAAAAAAGCAACAATGATAAAAGAACAAATACCAACCTAGGCTTCATAAAAATACTATAATCCTGAACTCCTGCTACAGCATCGCCAAAACCCGTGTATATACAAGAGATTGGACTCAACTTTTAATTGCCAGCTAATGTGATAGCACATAGTTAGGTGAATAAATATCTCAATGTGCAAAAACTGTGTCATTTCGTCTAGGTGGTCTATCAGGTATCGATCCCGGCTTAAACTTGGAAGCCTCATGTCTAGCAAGTTCAGGCGGCACTGGACTATTGCTCTGTACCAACATCTGCTTGAGATCATAGAACACAACAGTATCCTTAAGGGTCAAGAATGTAGTAGCCATCCCTGTTTTCCCTGCACGTCCTGTACGCCCTATACGATGTGTATATTTGTCAATAGTTCCAGGCATATCATAGTTAATTACATGAGCGACATCATGTATATCAATCCCACGCGCTGCAATATCAGTAGCTACTAGAACATTAAATCTTTTAGTCCTGAAACCTTCAAGGTTGATTTCTCTCTGTTCTTGTGACTTGCCACCGCGCAAAGTTGTCACGCGGTAACCTGATTTTTCCAGTGTCTTTGATACGAAGTCAGCTGACTTTTTAGTGTTTACGAACACAATGGCAGTCTTTTCCCCGAGATCATTGAGCAACTTTTGCACTCTAGGCATCTTTTCTGATTCATCCACCATGATAACACGCTGTGTAATGAGATCAGTTACTTTACCCGCGGTGCCAACAGTCACAACTACAGGGTTCCTCAAGTACTTTCTAGCTAGTTTCTCAACAGCTGTAGGCATAGTTGCACTAAACATATAAGTAGTCCTATATATTCTCTTCTCATCCAGCTCCTCCTCCTCATTCTCAGGTTTAAAGTTGCTTGATGGCATAGCATCAAGAACACCCACAACTTGAGACTCAAACCCCATATCAATCATACGGTCAGCCTCGTCAAGGACAACATAGTTACACTGATTTAAAACAGCATAACGTCTTTCTAAGCAATCAAGAAGACGCCCAGGAGTAGCAATGACAACCTCACACCCTTGTCTGATCTTAAACCCCTGCTCTTCAATCGACTGTCCACCAACAATCGAAACAACTTTGATTCCCATATAATGAGCAAACTTAACAGTCTCTTCCTCGATTTGCTGAGCAAGTTCTCTAGTAGGTGCCAAGACAACCGCATACGGACCTTCAGCCTCATTCTCTTCACTAATAGGAGGCAATCTAGCTATATAAGTCAACATAGGAAGTACAAAGGCAGCTGTTTTACCAGAACCCGTTTCCGCAACACCAATCACATCTCTCTGTTGCAGACCAAGCGGGATCGCCGTCATTTGAATAGGAGACGGTGTCTTGTACCCAGCTCTATCCACAGCTTTCAAAAGCTCTTTACTCAACTTACTCTCAACCCAACTCCTCATTGGCCTAGGAATTTTCGTACCCTTATACGATATATCTAAATCTTCCTTAAAAATCCTCCAATCTCTCTCAGTCATCTCCTCTAGTTTCTTCTCAGACCAACGCCGATCAACTCGCATATCAAACGTATCATACATTTCCGCAGCCTCGTCCTTAAGTCTCTGAGCAGCAGCAGCCCCTGGCCTTTTCTCAATCCCATCTTTCTTCCTAATCTCATCTCTCGACTCTTTCTCTTTCTTTGCCGCCAACTTCTTCTGCTCTTTACGATCTATACCAGCAAGCAAACCTCTCCCGAACAAAAGCGGAGCCGCATGAGGGTTCTGATACAGCACATTCATATCACGTGAAGTATCCTCCGTATTCTCCCAATCGAACGAAAACCGAAACTTCTCACTGGGTTTGACCACTTGTTTCTTGGGCTTTTTCGATCCTAAATACTGCTCTTTAATCGCATCAAGTCCCTTTTCGCGTTCTTGTTCCGCAAGTTTCTCTAACCTGGCTATTTCTCTAGCCTTACGTTCTTCATCTCGTTCTCTATCGCGCTTTCGTCGCTCAGAATCACGTGCTCGTTCTCTTTCCCGTTCACGTTTCCTATCTCTGTCTCTGTCTCTCTCACGGCGATCACGATCATGATCACGGTGACGGTCGTAATCACGAGAGGACCGGCGGTTACGGGAGGCGTCATGGGCTGACGGTGTCGGTTTAAAGGATGAAGAATTAGCGTTAGTTTGATTAAGAAGTTGTTCCGTTTGGCGTTTTTGTTCTTCGAGTTCATCTTGCCGGCGTTTCAGGTGTAGTTGTTGTCTCTCTGCTTTACTGAGAAAAACAGGCTTTTTGGCCTGCAATTTCTCGCTGATGTCATCCCTTAAACGTTTCATGGTGAAAGTTAAGGTTTTCGCAGGGCAGGATGTGAAAAAGACGAAACCGAGGGTTTGAGTGTTTAACTTCAATCGAATCAAATAAGCGTTTATACACCGACATATTAATATTTTTTTTTGGGTTTTAAATAATGTTATTCGTAATCACCACGTAAAATCTTAATCCTAAGTTTTTTAGATGATAAAGAGTGTCATTGTTGGCGAATAGATTGGACATTTGAGATCACCAGTCCTTGGGCATCAAGTTTTATAGAATTTTTTCCCTTTGTTCTTTTATTAGTGAAGTTGACATTTTAGAACGAGTTCTAAATAATATGAGTTATGAGTAGAATCTAAATTACATAATTAGTAAGATCGTTGGATAAATAAAAATTTTCAAACATCTAAAGACACATGTTTCATCGTTTTTTATGTGATACAAATTCCATGAATTAAACATTGAGTTATAAACAATTCAACATAAGAAAAAAATAACCTTATACATACTTTTACTTTTTATACCGGTCAACTACTAAATCCACCCATCAAATTTTTTACCCAAAATAATTATTTCTTGTTTTTTTAAATTTCAAATGATATAGTCAAACTTTTTTACCGAGGAAGACCAATAATTATAAATACTTTTTTAATTCCAGCCAAATTCTCACTCTATTCCCAACTAAATTTTTGAAAATGAATATTCTAATATTAAAACTATCAATTTTCATGGAAATGAAATTTTTATCCTATATAAAACGTATCTTTTCATGCAGTATAACGATTTTTCAAATAATAACTTAGAAATAAATCACTAATATAGAGTGGGTGCTTCTGAGAATAGGAGGGTACATATAACACCCCTCTTTCTAATACAACAATATTATATTATTTTAATAGGAAGCGTATATTACAAAATACATTTCATTACTTTATATTAAATAATGTACATAAACAGTTTACGTATTTAGATCACACCAAATTAAAACTGTTTAACAAATACTTAAAACGGGGTATTATATTTTACAAAACAAGGTTTATACAAAACCATATCAGAGTCGCAAGTCGTCAAACTTTCCCTGCCGAAGCATCCACTTCCTGACTACCCACATAGTAAACAAAATCTGCAGGAAGTAATATGAGGGATTAGCACAAAGCTAAGTGAATGGATTTATCACACACGATTCAACTTAGCTTAACCATGAGTTTACACCAATTAATCGTAAACACACATATTTCAATGAGGATCGGTGGCTCTTGGGATATCATAATACCCGGGGATTCTCAAAGAACACTTAACGTCAATCTGTATGGCCAATACATAATAGACCGATAACTATTGGTTATTAAACTCATACACAGGTCTCAAACACAACAAATGAATCAAAACCTGTGTAATTCACATAATAACCAAAAGTCCAACTACACGTTGACCTCAATAATCTGATACACATATATTCACATATCACGTAGGTTCATAGTCAATAATCAAGACTAAACAGTATAACACATATCTACGTTTACTTGTTGCAACCAAATAGTTACAACTAAATCAAATGGTGAGTTCTAAATCCACTCACCGATACCTCTGACGTCTCCACACTCAGGATTCTTATATCACTGAGTCTTAGGTTGATCTGAAACAGAAATTCAAATATAAGTTAGAAATTCGTTCCATAATCATCATCAGAGCATATTTATCAAATCAGGTAATTCCTGAAGTCTAGTCAAACAAAAGTTCATTCAAAATGAAATTAGAAAATCCCGAAATGACGTTTAAAAACTGAAAAATGCCATTTTCGGGCCCTAGATGACCCCGAATGGCCAAAAACTGCATAGACTCTTAGAATAGAGCCGAGATCATTAGGTCGTTTCTGAGTGACCATGCGAATTTCAACCCAATCCGACTTACGCATTTTCAAAATTTGCGAAACAAAATTCTTAAAAATCTCGGTTCGCAGTAATCTGGGTTCGCAGGTCAACTCGGTTCGCAGAAAACTCGGTTCGTTTCGCAGTTTTGGTCGTTTCGCACATTTCAGTTCGCAAACCATCTCGGTTCGCTTCGCAAGAACTCGACTCGCAACTTTCGGTTCACCTCGCAAAAACTCAGCTCGCTTCGCAACATCTCGACTCGCCTCGCAAGGCGAACTGGGTTTCTGCGAGTTTCACTGCTGTTACGAGAATTTCGAGCCAAACCTCACCAAAACTCAATTTTTTAGTTTTCTAAGGTTCCTAATACTTCAACTAACATCTAGGAACATCAAATAACTCAAAATCAAGTTTCAATCTTAATTATAACTCCATATCTCTCAAAACCCAATTTTTGAAACTCAAAATCATACTCACTTTTGTGATGGAGATGAAGGGGATATGATGGAGATGATGATGTTGCTGTTTTGGAATTGAAATCACAGAAACTATCTTGGTTCTAATTTTGGTTATTGAGCTTGAGAGTTTTCAAAGGTGAAAATGTGTTAACACTTGAGAACATATGGGTTGTACAGTCGGTTTACAAACCGACTCAACTCACATATTTAAATGGTATAATTTTATACCTGTCCTAAATCTATTGTCTGGAACCTAAAAATCATTTGTGAGAAATAGTATTTTCTTTTACCGTCATCTGTATCAATTTAAAACAAGTAATAATTTACTATTCACAATAAGTCCTAAGACTTATTTACTCAAGTTTCACAAGTAAAATAATTAATATCAAGTAATTCCTAAAAACAATTAAATTACTAACTTAAATAAAGGAATTACCAGACCAGGAAAGAGGGTGTTACAAATCTCCCCTCCTTAAGAAGATTTCGTCCCCGAAATCTCATCACGACCAAACAATCCAGGATATCTGGATTTCATAGACTCCTCAGTCTCCCAGGTCAAATTGGAACCTAAACTGTGTCTCCATTTTACTAACACCATCGGTATCTGTTTCTTTCTAAGTTTAGTAACTTTTCTATCGAGAATTTCAATCGGTTCTTCTACTAATTTCTGGTTCTGGTCGACTTTCAAGTCTTGTAAAGGAAGAATTTGAGACTAATCTTTAACATTGCATTTTCTCAAATAACACACATTAAATGTATCATGAATCCCTGCAAGCTCTGGGGGAAGTTCAAGTGTAACTGACTGATCATTAACAACTTGACGAATTTTAAAGGGACCAATATATCTAGGAGCTAACTTCCCTCGTTTTTCAAACCGGATAACAGCTTTCCACGGAGAAACTTTAAGATAAACAAGTTCGCCTTCAGAAAACGTAATTGGCCGTCTACGCGGATCTGCATATTGCTTCTGTCTGTCACGAGCAGCTTTCAATTTCTCACGTGCAATTGCCACTTTATCCGCTGTTATCTGAACAATATCGTGCCCAACAAACTGTTTCTCTCCAACCTCTAACCAACAAGTTGGTGTTCTACAACGACGTTGTCGCACCCCCAAAACACGTGGCAGCGGAAGTGGGAGGTGTCACGGGGGCGCCGACCAAATCCAATATCATCAACACAAAGATCAAGCAAACGACCTCTATATGAGACGTTTGAAAATGTTACATTTACCATAATTCAAATGTTTACAAAAATAATTCTTGAGTTCGCATAAACCGATTAGAGATTTCTAATACAATACTGAATTTACAAAATACAGCTACATGCAGTCTAATCTCTTGATGTTTTGAAAACAATGCGACTCGAGCTAAGCTTTCCAAAAGCTTCCTACTGCGGCGGGTTACCTGAGAAATACATACTAAAAGGTCAACATAAAGTTGGTGAGTTCATAGGTTTGTCAAGTAATCAGTTGCTAAAATGATCCACAAGATTTCATAAGTATGTATCATTCATCAATGATAAGTAAAAAGTATCGTTATCAAACGACAAGTAAACGTATTGCTTCCTGCAATATAGGTATACCATTGCCATGAGTCTCATAGTCAAGCTTAACGTTGTTTGCCTCCGGTAAGTGTACTAATCCGATACACTTCTAATTCACAAGTAATACTGCGCCCGTGGGTTGGCTAGCGCGACTAGCCCGGACGAGGTTTGTCAAACCCTGATGGTACCACCCAATAATACTCACGCACAAATTTTAATGACTATGATAAGTAGAGGACTTTAGTGGATTATTCAGGTCTCATGCAATGCGTATCGAAAAAGTTGTTACAGTACTTGTGATCATAAAGCAGTTTATAAAACAGTTGTATGTATTCTCACCCCAGTGAAAACAGTAAAAAGGGGCTATGAAACTCACCAGATTTGAGCAGGTAGCAAGCAATATCAAATATTAGCAATTTGCGGGTGTTCTCGTTCCCGTGTGCAACCTCCTAACGCCCTAGACGTATGAGGTTGTATAAGTAGATGTCTCAAAAGACCATCTATAGCGATTGTATAAGTGGGGGTTAATGTCCACTTAAGCCAATCGGGTAGGTGGGGGTTTTATGTCCACCTAAAGCTAGTTCATCAACTAGTATGTCCAAATAGTAGTTCAAGTTCGTTTATCAAAAACGTGTACGACCCGTTGGTGAAAGTTTGCAATAATAATTCTTTAAGACATTATTATTAAGTTTGTGTCATCGTATACTTTGTCCTATTATGTATCATGTGTGGTTATAAGTTGTTACTCATGTTCGATACTTAGTGAAAAACAAGTTTAAAATATTCTGTCATTAGCGACACTAGTGTCAGTGTCGCATGTCATGCGACACTAGGGTAAGTGTCGCAGTGAGTGTCGCAAGGTTTCCACTGTTAGTGTCGCAAGTGTTACCACTGTTGGTTATGCGACACTTAGGCAAGTGTCGCAGGTAGTGTCGCAAGGTTTGAAGTCACTGATGATAGGTCAGCGACACAGAGAGGTGCGACACTACGGTTAGTGTCGCAGGTCATGCGACATTAAGGTTAGTGTCGCATGGTCATGCGACACTAAGGTCTGTCCAAAAATTACATTTTAGTCCAAGTGTTTTTAAGTGTCGGTTTTCATTCGGGAAACTTTCTAAAATTAGTTTTTGGTCCAAGTTACTAATTAAGTCAACCAAACCTATTTTTGTTACCACTTTCCAAATATAGTAAGTTTTTCGAAAACAAGCCACTTTTGTTGACTTGGTCAAACTGACTTGGTTTGACCCGAAACTTCCACCCAACCCAAATATCAGTTTATAGGGCCTAAATATGTTGTCGGTTCATGCCGGAGTTCACCAAAAGTCGCGGTTTTTATAAAAGTCTAAAAACAGTCCATGTTCATGTTTCTCGGTTTGTCGGTTTATTTTCTCTATTTTTCTTAACTAGCTATATTCCGAGTTAGAGTCCAAGATTTTTATCAGCTGTTCTACCATATGTCTAGAGGTTAACTTAATTTTTCCATTAATTATGGTGTCCATCTTGTTAGGTATAAAATTTATGGATGAATCCATACACAGTTTTCAATTTCATGCAGGTCAGTCGCATAGATTCATATTTCTAAGAAAATCCGTAGGTTTCTGGAAGGAGCCATAGAAGAACTTTTTGTAGATCTTTTCAATACGCAACTTTTAAAAAAAAATGCATCTTCTAATTCTTTGTAGAACTCAAGTTATGGTCAAAATCATATGGTTCAAGTTTCTGACTTTCAGTACCAGAAAGTCTATGTGTTTTCATTTAAATTATTAAAAATACCAAACGAGCTCAAAAAGGCACGAGGTTTGCGGTGTTAGAAAGATAACATCTTGAGCTTGATTTTAACCTATAAAAACGACCATTTTCATGAAAGGACGAATTTTATAAAATTCGTGTAAGTGAAGAAAGTTTCTGGACAGATTCATGTATGTTCATATAGGTGTTATAAAAACGTATTTTGATCAAGATTTTGGACATATTAGTGTTAGATGAACTTAATAATATGTAAATCAGTAGTATGAAAGTAAAATTAATGAAAGTTCTTGAGAATCCTTACAAGGAGGATAATGGAGAATGGAGGAGATGAAGATGGAAGACTTGTTCTTGGTTCCTCCTTGTTCTTGATCTTCAAGATGATAGTGATTATGGTGGTTTGTGGTGATTGTTAATGGTGGTTTATGGCTGAGTTTTCTGGAAATGGAGAGAGAGAGATGAGAGAAAATTGGGGGAGTAAAAAGAGGTGGAGTGTAAAAGTGAGAGGGGTGCATGAATTGTGAATGGGGTAAGAGTGAAAGAGGTAATCATGAGATTGCATGTAAGGAGATAGGGGAAGAGAGGGAGGTGGGCAGCCATTTTGGGGAGAGGGGGCCGGCCTAGGGGGGCCCCACCAGGGGTATTTTGGTCATTTTCCATTTCTAGCTTTATTTGTTGCGTTTTACGTTCGTTTGCTCGTTCGGTTTGGTGTTAAACGTTTAATATGCGTTTTTAAGTAACGATTTAAGTTTCAATGTTACCATTTGAAGTATTCTTATAAAATACTTGAAAAACATTTATAAAAATGTTTCGTTAATTTATCGATCTCGATTTGCGCGTTCGTTGCACGGATTTTAAATCGCGTGATGTTTTATTTGGACGTTTTTCGTTATCGTTTAAAGACACGATATATTAACTAATAGCTTTTCACTAATTAGTTTTATTTTAGATTCAAAAATATATTTTGAATTTCGTTCGATTGTCGGGCGCGTTCTGCGCGTTTTCATTACGTTTGAGACGTTTTAATCGAAACGTCTAGGTTTTTCGGGTATTATTATAAAATAATAATAATATATGATAAATAACTTCTAGAAGTAGATTTAAGTTATTTATAGATAAGTTTTCACCAACGTCGTATTTTCTGTCGGACTCCGTCCGGTTGTTTTGCACAATTTTACCAAATTGCGTGAGCGTAATTACAACGAATTACGTAGCGTAATATAGATCAATTACGGAAGTGTATATTCACATAAATATACAAATAGTTTCAAGTAATTACAAGCATTTAGCCTAATACAAAACTAAACACACGTAATTAGGGTTTCTAGAGGGTTAATCGGTAACCCTAAATCGTCGGGTGTCACAGACGTCCATACAACATTTCATATGGAGGCATACCAATACTCGAGTGATACGAATTATTATAAGAAAATTCTACTAATGGCAGATGAGAATCCCAAGAACCGCCATATTCAATGACACAAGCTCGAAGCATATCCTCGAGTGTCTGAATCGTACGTTCTGACTGACCATCTGTTTGAGGATGATACGTTGTACTAAGATTTACTCTGGTACCCAACTCTTGTTGTAAACTCTGTCAAAAATGAGAAATAAATCGAGAATCTCGATCTGACACAATCGATAAAGGAATTCCATGTCTCGATACAATTTCATTAACATACAACTGTGCAAGCTTACTAAGAGATGTTGTTTCACTAGTAGCCAGAAAATGTACACTTTTGGTCAATCTGTCTACAATAACCCAGATCATATCATTTCCACGTGGCGTTCGAGGAAGTTTAGTTACAAAATCCATAGTCAAGTGTTCCCACTTCCATTCTGGAATTTCCAACTGTTTCAGTGACCCATACGGTTTCTGATGTTCTGCTTTAACTTGAGCACAAATATGACAAGTACCAACAAATTGTGCTATATCTATTTTCATCGTAGGCCACCAATACAAGGGTTTCAAATCATTATACATTTTGGTACTCCCTGGATGAACGGATAATCTAGATTTATGAGCTTCAGTCAAAATCATATCCCGAATACTACCAATAAGAGGAATCTACACACGAGACTGAAATGTCTTTAATCCTCTAGAATCATCTATTAACAAATCTTTTCTTTTCAACATAATTTCAGATTTCAAATTATGATCCAATAAGGCTTCTAATTGAGCAGCTTTTATTTGATCAATCAAATTAGAAGAAACATCTACTTTCATGTAATAAACTTTGTTAAAAAGTACCTTTTCGGCTCAGAGCGTCAGCAACTACATTTGCTTTCCCCGGATGGTATCTGATTTCACAATCATAATCTTTAATTAATTCCAACCATCTTCTTTGACGCATATTTAACTCTTTCTGTGAATACATATACTGAAGACTTTTATGATCAGTATAAACAATACATTTAGTACCATATAAATAATGTCTCCAGATTTTCAAAGCAAATACAACAGCTGCCAGCTCTAAATCATGTGTTGGGTAATTCTTTTCATGCGGTTTCAACTGACGAGAAGCATAAGCAATAACTCTATCTCTTTGCATAAGAACACAACCCAAACCAGAGTAAGATGCATCACAATATACAATAAAATCTTCAGACCCATTCGGTAATGCTAACACTGGAGCTTGACATAACAATTGTCTCAAAGTTTGAAAGGCATGTTCTTGTTGATTATTCCATTCAAACTTTTCATTCTTGCAGGTTAATTTAGTCAATGGGCTAGCAATTTTAGAAAAGTCTTTAATAAACTTCCGATAATAACCTGCCAAAACCAGAAAACTTTTGATTTCAGAAGCGTTCTTTGGAGTTTTCCAATTTATTACAGCTTCAACTTTAAAAGGATCAACTTTAACCCCATCATTACAAATGATGTGACCCAAAAATTGAACTTCTCGAATCCAGAACTCACATTTAGAAAATTTGGCATATAATTGTTCTCTTTTCAATGTTTCAAGAACTAACCTCAAATGCATAGCATGTTCTGTTTCGGACTTAGAATACACAAGAATATCATCGATGAAAACTATTACAAACTTATCAAGGAATGGTCGACATACCCGGTTCATTAAATCCATAAAAACTGCTGGAGCATTAGTCAAACCAAAAGGCATCACCAGGAATTCGTAATGACCATACCTGGTACGAAAAGCAGTCTTTGGAATATCCTGTTCACGAACACGAACCTGATGGTAACCCGACCTCAAATCAATTTTAGAATATACTGAAGATCCCTGCAACTGATCAAACAAGTCATCTATTCAAGGCAGAGGATATTTATTTGTCGCACCCCCAATACACGTGGCAGCGGAAGTGAGAGGTGTCACGGGGGCGCCGACCAAATCAATAATCATAACACAAGGATTAAAGCAAACGACATCTATATGAGACGTTTGAAAATATTACATTACCATAATTCAAATGTTTACACAATAAATCTGGAGTTCGCATAAACCGTTTAGAGATTTCTAATACATTATTGAACTTACAAAATACAGCTACATGCAATCTAATCTCTTGATGTTTTGAAAATAATGCGACTCGAGCTTAGCTTTCCAAAAGCTTCCTACTGCGGCGGGTTACCTAAGAAATACATACTAAAAGGTCAACATAAAGTTGGTGAGTTCATAGGTTTGTTAAGTAATCAGTTGCTAAAATGATCCACAAGATTTCACAAGTTTTGCATCATTCGTCAATGATAAGTAAGAGTATCGTTATCCAACGAAAAGTAAAAGTATTGCATACAGCAATATAAGTATACCATTTGCATGAGTCTCATAGTCAAGCTTAACGTTGTTTGCCTCCGGTAAGTGTACTAATCCGATACACTTCTAAATCACAAGTAATACTGCGCCCGTGGGTTGGCTAGCGCGACTAGCCCGGACGAGGTTTGTCAAACCCTGATGGTACCACCCAATAATACTCACGCACAAATTTTAATGACTATGATAAGTAGAGGACTTTAGTGGATTATTCAGGTCTCATGCAATCCGTACAAAAAGTTGTTTCCAGTACTTGTGATCATAAAGCAGTTTATAAAACAGTTGTATGTATTCTCACCCCAGTGAAAAACAGTAAAAAGGGGCTATGAAACTCACCAGAGTTGAGCAGGTAGCAAGCAATATCAAATATTAGCAAGTAGTGGGTGTTCTCGTTCCCGTGTGCAACCTCCTAACGCCCTAAACGTATGAGGTTGTATAAGTAAATGTCTCAAAAGACCATCTATAGCGATTTTATAAGTGGGGGTTAATGTCCACTTAAGCCAATCGGGTAGGTGGGGGTTTTATGTCCACCTAAAGCTAGTTCATCAACTAGTATGTCCAAATAAGTTGTTCAAGTTTGTTTATCAAAAACGCGTACGACCCGTTGGTGAAAGATTGTAATAATAATTCGTTAAGACATTATCATTATGATGTTGTATCGTGTGCTTACAAAGCATGTTTTATGTGTTACTGAGTTATATCGTATAAGTTTAGATGTTACATAAAGTTCAACACTTAGTGTGAAATCTAGTTTTAAAGTTTCTGTTTTAGGCGTCACTTAGGGCGTCACTCTGTGCGTCACTTAGGGGCGTCACTCAAGTAAGTGTCGCTATAGGCGACACTCAGTTGGTTAGCGGCACTAGGTCAAGTGACGTTAAATGTGATTTTTAATTTGGCAGCGTCACTTGGGGTAGTGACGCTATAGGCGACACTTGGTTCAGGCGGCACTAAGGGTAAGTGACGCTATAGGCGTCACTTGGGTAAGTGTCGCTGGTAGGGCGGCACTTGTGCCTGATCAGATTTTAATTTTTAATCCAAGTGCTCTAAGTGTCAGTTTTTCATTCGGGAAACTTTCCAAAATTAGTTTTTGGTCCAAGTTACTAACTAAGTCACCCAAACCCATTTTTGTTATCATTTTCCAAATATAGTAAGTTTTTTTTTTTTCGAAATCGAGCCACTTTTGTTGACTTGGTCAAACTTCTCGGTTTGACCCGAAACTTTTACCCAACCCAAATATCAGTTTATAGAGTCCAAATATATTGTCGGTTTGTGTCCAAATTCACCAAGAGTGTCGGTTCTTATAAAAGTCCCAAATATTCAAGATTTCACCTTTTCGACTTTTGTCGGTTTGTTTCACCATGTTTCTAACATATTTCTGGTCCAAACCAAGTCTCACCAATTTTACCAACTGATCTTATATGTATCTAGTCTCTAACATATGTTTCCTAAGAGTTTTAAGTCCCATCTTCATATAGAAACAATATAAATGGCCATGCATAGCCCAGATTCCGATTTCACCCAGACCAGTCCCACAAATCGACCAATAGAGTAAAACTTGTACGTTTCTGGAAAAAGTATAAAACACGAAAGTTGTAGATCTTTTCAATACGCAAATTTTAAAAAAACAATCATCTTCTAACTCTTCCTAGAACTCAAGATATGGTCATTTTACTAGACTGTTCTTTTGTTGATAGATTATACATCTTTTAGGAATAAATTATAAAAACGTATTTTGGTAAGGAATTTGGACATAATCTTTTTGATAAAGCTGAATAACATCATAATCAGTAACATGAAAGTAAAATTAATGAAAGTTCTTGAGAATCCTTACAAGGAAATGATGAAGAACAAGTGATGATGAAGAAGATGATGTTCTTGAGCTTGAAAAACCCTAGCAAATGGTGGTGGTTGTTAGTGGTGGTTCATGGTAGTTTATGGTGGTGTGAAGGTGGATAATGGGCTGAGATTTCCAGAGATTTAAGTGAGAGAGAAAAGGTAGAGAGAAGGTGGAGAAATCTTTGAGTGAAAGTGTTTGAGTGTCAAAATGGAAATGGGACTTGCATGACTAATGTATGGAGGTTGTAAGTAAAAGCAATAATTGATTTTTGCATGAAATCTAAGTGGGGGAGGGGGTGGCTGGTCGTTCTTATGGGCCCCACCAAGGGCATTATGGTCATTTTTCATTCCTAGCTTAATTTGTTGCGTTTTACGTTCGTTTACCCGATTGTTTAGACGTTTATATATACGTTAAACGTTTAATACACGTTTTTAAGTAACGATTTAAATTTCGTAATTTTCACTTGAAGTATTTATTCTAAATACTTGAAAAACATTTATAAAAATGTTTCGTTAAGTTGTCGGTCTCGATTTGCGTGCACGTTTTACGGAGGTTTAATCGCGTAGCGTTTTAAATAGACGTTTTTCTTTGACAACTATTATACGATGTTTTCAATAATAATTTAATACAAAATAATATATTTTAAATTATTAAAATATATTTTGACTTTCGTTCGATTGTCGGGCGCGTTCCGCGCGTTTCTGTTGCGTTTGAGACGTTTTAACCAAAACGTCTAGGTTTTTCGTGTATTATTTTAACAAAATAATAATAAGTGATAAATAACTTCTAAGAATGGATTAGAGTTATTTATAAAAAGGTTTTCACCAACGTCGTATATTCTGTCGGACTCCATCCGGTTGTTTTGCACAATTTCACCAAATTGCGTAAGCGTAATTACAATAATTACGTAGCGTAATATAAGTCAATTACGGGGGTGTATATTCACATAAAAATATACAAATAGTTACAAGTAATTACAAGTATTTAGCCTAAAACTAAACTAAACACACGTAATTAGGGTTTTAGAGGGTTAATCAGTAACCCTAAATCGTCGGGTGTCACATTATTCTTTATTGTTCTTTTGTTTAACTCCCGATAATCAATGCACATTCTGAATGACCCATCTTTCTTCTTAACAAACAAAACTAGTGCACACCAAGGAGAAGAACTAGGTCTAATAAAACCTCTATCCAATAACTCCTGAATCTGATTCATCATTTCACGCATTTCAGACGGAGCTAATCTATAGGGAGCTTTAGCTATAGACGAGGAACCAGGAATGAGATCAATCTGATATTCAACTTCCCTAACCGGTGGTAAACCAGGTAAATCATCGGGAAACACCTCTGGATATTCAGAGACAACCGGAACCTCAGAGATGGATTTCTTTTCTAGTTTGGCATCAATGACATAGGCTAGATAAGACTCACAACCTTTAGACAACGACTTCCTAGCTTTCATCATGGAAATCAGAGGAATATACCCACTATCCCGTTCTCCTCGAGCCACAACGTATGACTCTTCAGAGATTGGGTTCTAATCAGCTTATGGTGGCAATCTATACTTGCTATAAACTGACTTAACCAATCCATGCCAATAATTACATCAAAACTTAGAATCGGCATTAATAGAAATGAAATTGGAAAAGTCTGGCCATCTATCAGAATATTAGCTCCAGTCACCGAGGTGGTAACAGGAACTAACTTGCCACTAACTATCTCTACTTCTAAGGGCTTAGTTATCACCGTAGGGATTAGTTTCAACTTATCACAGAAACACACAGTTATAAAAGAACAATTTGCTCCAGAATCAAATAAAACACGTGCTGGTATAGAGTTTATAAGAAATGTACCAGTTATCACATCATCTGTGTGGACAGCCTCATCGACTGTCATTTGGAATGCCCTACTTGCTGCTGGCGGAGGATTCTTCCGCTTTTGACCGGAAGATGACGAACTCCCAACCGAAACCGAACCCTGCTTTCCTGCCTCAGGACACTGCCCAACACGATGCCCTTCTTTCTTACAGTTCCAACATACATAATTGGGAAACTTACTATTCTTAAACTCATGACCCAATTCACCACATTTAACACATTTGTTTGTATGAATTGTACAAGGGCCAGTATGTTTGGATCGACAAGAACTACACCAATTAGAACTTCCGGATGTACCACTTTTATTACTAAATCTTTGACCCTGACGATTACCCTGCCACCTTGACTTTCCTTTACCCGAAGAATCTGTTCTAGTTCTTGGAAATGAAGAAGAAGTATCTCCAGCTTGAGACTCTCGAAAACCTCTAATATCACTGTCAACCGAGCGTGCAAGAGTAAAAGCTTGGGATAGATTACTAGCTAACCTCACTGTAGTACGGTAATTGTGAGGTAAAGGTTCCACAAACTGCTCGATTCTGGTTTTCTCATCGGGGACCCACTGTTGTACAAACCGTAGTTTCTCCGAAAACTGTGTGATTAACTCATCGATAGTCATCTTATCGATTAATTGAAGATTCACAAACTCTCTCCTAATGCGTGCCATATCAAAGTCAGAACAATACTGATTACAAATAGCTTGATGGAAATCAGACCAGCGAATAGCTTCTTTCTGTTGTTGAGTCAAATGACTGGTAATCAAGTCCCACCAAACCATGGCTTCGTCTTTTAAACACTGAATAGCATAAAACACTTTGGATTCTTCTTCACAGCGAGTAACATCAAATTTCTGCTCCATATCTCTTAACCAATTTAAAGTTACAGATGGATTTGTACTACCTCTAAACTCTGGTGGTTTACTTGCCATGAATGTTTTGAATGAACACTGTTTATTTGACTGAAAGGGAGGAATATTACCAAACACTGGTATTTGTTGCTGAGAACGTTGCTGAGATGATGCAGTTTCAGTCTGTCTTTTAAATTCTCTGAGATTAATCACCTCATCTTCTAACTAAAAAAGATAATCATCTCTATTTGATTCTTCACGAGCAGGAATAGAAGTACCCTCATGATCATGTCTCTCATTATGAATATCTGAAGGGAGAACATCGATCCTTGAGGCATTATTAGGGTTGGTGGTCGGTTGTTCATTATCTGCCATATCTGTATTTACCACAATAACTCAACATTTGTCAATCGTTAGCACCTATCTACTAACAATTTCACATACAATGCTAAATCCCATACCCAAGAACGTTTGACGTAACACACTCTAGATTTGGGATTGAACACTTTATAATGCTCAATTCACCCAAATCCATGCTCTGATACCAACTTATAACATCTCTCTTTCTAATACAACAATATTATATTATTTTAATAGGAAGCGTATATTACAAAATACATTTCATTACTTTATATTAAATAATGTACATAAACAGTTTACGTATTCAGATTACACCAAATTAAAACTGTTTAACAAATACTTAAAACGGAGTATTATATTTTACAAAACAAGGTTTATACAAAACCATATCAGAGTCGCAAGTCGTCAAACTTTCCCTGTCGAAGCATCCACTTCCTGACTACCCACATAGTAAACAAAATCTGCAGGAAGTAATATGAGGGATTAGCACAAAGCTAAGTGAATGGATTTATCACACACGATTCAACTTAGCTTAACCATGAGTTTACACCAATTAATAGTAAACACACATATTTTAATGAGGATCGGTGGCTCTTGGGATATCATAATACCCGGGGATTCCCAAAGAACACTTAACGTCAATCTGTATGGCCAATACATAATAGACCGATAACTATTGGTTATTAAACTCATACACAGGTCTCAAACACAACAAATGAATCAAAACCTGTGTAATTCACATAATAACCAAAAGTCCAACTACACGTTGACCTCAATAATCTGATACACATATATTCACATATCACGTAGGTTCATAGTCAATAATCAAGACTAAACAGTATAACACATATCTACGTTTACTTGTTGCAACCAAATAGTTACAACTAAATCAAATGGTGAGTTCTAAATCCACTCACCGATACCTCTGACGTCTCCACACTCAGGATTCTTATATCACTGAGTCTTAGGTTGATCTGAAACAGAAATTCAAATATAAGTTAGAAATTCGTTCCATAATCATCATCAGAGCATATTTATCAAATCAGGTAATTCCTGAAGTCTAGTCAAACAAAAGTTCATTCAAAATGAAATTAGAAAATCCCGAAATGACGTTTAAAAACTGAAAAATGCCATTTTCGAGCCCTAGATGACCCCGAATGGCCAAAAACTGCCTAGACTCTTAGAATAGAGCCGAGATCATTAGGTCATTTCCGAGTGACCATGCGAATTTCAACCCAATCCGAGTTAATGAAATTGTCATCTGTCCGTACGCATTTTCAAAATTTGCGAAACAAAATTCTTAAAAATCTCGGTTCGCAGTAATCTGGGTTCGCAGGTCAACTCGGTTCGCAGAAAACTCGGTTCGCTTCGCAGTTTTGGTCGTTTCGCACATTTCGGTTCGCAAACCATCTCGGTTCGCTTCGCAAGAACTCGACTCGCAACTTTCGGTTCACCTCGCAAAAACTCAGCTCGCTTCTCAACATCTCGACTCGCCTCGCAAGACGAATTGGGTTTCTGTGAGTTTCACTGCTGTTACGAGAATTTCGAGCCAAACCTCACCAAAACTCAATTTTTTAGTTTTCTAAGGTTCCTAATACTTGAACTAACATCTAGGAACATCAAATAACTCAAAATCAAGTTTCAATCTTAATTATAACTCCATATCTCTCAAAACCCAAATTTTGAAACTCAAAATCATACTCACTTTTGTGATGGAGATGAAGGGGATATGATGGAGATGATGATGTTGCTGTTTTGGAATTGAAATCACAGAAACTATCTTGGTTCTAATTTTGGTTATTGAGCTTGAGAGTTTTCAAAGGTGAAAATGTGATAACACTTGAGAACATATGGGTTGTACAGTCGGTTTACAAACCGACTCACATATTTAAATGGTATAATTTTATACCTGTCCTAAATTTATTATCTGGAACTTAAAAACCATTTGCGAGAAATAGTATTTTGTTTTACCTTCATCTGTATCAATTTAAAACAAGTAATAGTTTACTATTCACAATAAGTCCTAAGACTTATTTACTCAAGTTTCACAAGTAAAATAATTAATATCAAGTAATTCCTAAAAACAATTAAATTACTAACTTAAATAAAGGAATCACCAGACCAATGAAAGGGGGTGTTACAATACAAGACTACAACAAGCTTCAAGCAAAAAGGTCCAAGGCTTCAAGCAAAAAGACATCTAATATTTTTTATTTTTTTAAAAAAGTAATTAGATAAACATTGTTCTCTCTATTTTTTTAGAACTAATCTTCAATATTTTGAAAGAGTTGTACTCCTATTTTTAAGCGCATGTTATAAAGTTTAATACGTTTATGTATTCGTCTCACCACAAATTCTCACATTATTATTTTGCGTTGTCTCAAATATGTGTCAACTTTTATGCTTTAACCAATCTAATAAAATGTTAATTGATAGATTTGTTATTTGATTGGTAAAAAATGTAATTAGTTGAGAATTTTAAAACTGTAGGCAATGTCAAAATCTGTATTCTGAATGGGACGGGGTGAATAACTAAAAAGATACTTAATACATAATACTAACAAACAAACAAAAAAGGAGGAAAAAAATATTACTGTGGTAATATATACGAGTAGTTATATACTAACAAAAAAATTCAGACATTAGAATAACAATATTAAGAATTAAGAATAATAAAATTTAATAGAATAAAAATGAAAATGAATGGCGTTGAAAATGTGAGAATTAATTACAAAATTAAATAAACCATACTTATCACCTCATAATTACTTTGACCGGGTATATCAAGTAAATATCACGGGTATGTATAGCCAACCCCCTAATTTATGGTCAAACATTATCATCATATAATAATTATGATCTTTCTCTACTTTTTAGGTGTAATTAAGAACATGGTGAATTTAAATAAAACAAGAAAAAAACACAAAAATCATAAAAGTTGAAAAGTAATTAATTTCCAGAAGTTTCCGATACGTATATGTGTCACCCAGCTGCATTTGGAGTTCTATAATAAGTCTACAATAGAGTAATATGAGGCATCGGGTACTCACCGTGTAACTGTACCGTCAAAAAATGATTACCATGAATATGTGCAATTGTCAGACTTTGGTGATGTTGAAACTCTCTCGGACCTCTCTAAGGAGGAAAACATGTCATAGACTCTCGAATGTTTAGACAATGGACGATAACACCAAACCTATTAGCAATCAAAATGGCTGTCTCAGACATACTCATCCAATGTTCGCTTCGTGCCGGCAATGCAAAGAAAGACAATGAATTGTATAGTTAGTTAAAATATGTATTAAACATATGAAAGTAGTTATAGTATCCGCTTTTTAACTCATCTAGCAACTGATTTCGAATGTCGAGCCACCGATCTTCATCATACCCGAGACAACTGCAATCAATCAAAATCCACAATTTCCGTCACTCATTACATTTTGTATATGTGTGACATAAGAATGGAATATATACGGAATTTCGACCGTTAACGGGTGTGAAAAGTAAGAACTATCCGTTATTGGTACCTCATTCAAGTCTAAAACGTACGAGTATCCTCCGTTGGTTCCCTATTCAAGTCCATCACATATGAACTATGTCTAGCCAGTTCCTTAATCGAATCTGACTCAATAACATTTGGCGTGGTTGAAAGACTCTATCTGTGTGGATCTCGACTACTAAGATTGGCACAACTTTTATGTTGTTGTTTCTTTGGACGTCCACGAGTATTTTTTTGAACACAAGAGGTTGTTGAATCAACGTAGTACTTCGATCAATTAAATCATTTAGCTTGCGTAACAAACTTTTTTCACAACTTTGGACTCTTTGTAGTCTCAGAAGCACTCACTGTACATTTTTGTTTTCTTTCTAAGTTATTACAGAGTATTTGAAAAATCATTATACTACAAGTAAAAAAGACACCTTTTATGTAAGATAAAAAATTTCATTTCCATGAAAATTGATAGTTTTAATATTAGAATTTTCATTTTCAAAAATTTTGTTGGGAATAGAGTGAGAATTTGACTCCAATTAAAAGAGTAATTATAATTATTGGTTTTCCCCGGTTAAAGAGAAAAGCTTACTATATTATTTAAAATTTAAAAAAACAAGAAAGAATTATTTTGGGTAAAAAATTTGTTGGGTGCATTTAGTAGAACCCAAAACAAATTACAAAAGTTCTTAACAGGACGTTCTAGAAACCGATAATAACAAATAATCGACATGGAATTAGATGAAATTAAGATTACCAACTTCTATCAAAGAAAATAAAAAACTTATTTTCATTAGCAAATGGTGGCTTTGTAACAAGGACACCGTAATACAAGTCGCACAAACGAGCTTATCTATGAAATCACAGGATACCTATTCTATCTCTTTCCCCTTCCTATTAACAGCAACTGTTTTCATTTTCCACCACTTCTCCTTTCTTTAGCTCTTGCTACATTTTCTTCTACAAACTGTGATGCCATTCTATGCAAATCAGGTGCAGCCACCCATTTACTTGAATGATCAATTCCGTTCATTTCACATCTCTCCAGATCAAGTTCATTTCCATCAACAGAGCTCTCCGTTTCATAGCTTTTCTTAGAAAAGTTGAGACTAAATGCATATCCAAAATATTTTGAACTGATGTATTGAGAATACATTTCGGGTTTTACAAATGCACGAAAATTAATTTGAGACCGGGGTATCTTAGAGAAGAGGACTTCTTTGAAGTTGTGAGCACATCCATGGTTAAAGGGATTCTTCCTCCTCTCATATCTATTTCGGAAGTTTTCATAAGTGGTCTGCAAAAGAGAAAGGGGAACTCGTTAACTGAAGGTGATTTATATGTACAGTAGATTGTCTAAAAATGTTTGACTTTATCCATAATCTCATTGTATGGATCAAACTTTCAGCATTGTTAAATTAAAGTATGTATCTGATGACTTATTCATCATGTAACTGGTATTTACTTTGTTGCTGACATGGCAACCGTATAAGATGTCACATCATCCACCACCTAATCAAATATTGATAAAGCTTAATACATGTGTAGACACTTAGTCCTAAGATATGTGATTTTTAATTGCAAGTGCTTGAATCACATGAAAACTCTATATCGGTAAATACTGCCTATTGGTTGATTGATTTGAAAAACAAGAAGGAAAATGATACCTGGTTAGTTATGACCAAATAAAGATGAAACGCAGATAGGCCTCCAACAAACCAAGAAACTGTAAATGTGTATGATATAAGCATGCCAGATACAGGGGACTTCATGAAAGCTTCCCAAAGACTCAAACTGTTTTCTCGCATAATCATGATGATGTTTACCCAACATATGGAGAAAACGTAAAGGCAAAGGAGTGCTGTTGACGATACAAACATGAAAAATGATCGGTAGTTCCTCTGAAAATAACAGGTTTATGTCGTTAAAGTTGTAACCTTCCATCTTTAGTAATGAAATGAATATAAGAACGAACATTATCATTATTCTATCCAAATTGTTAGAAAGCAGCATACCTTGCCAATACATTGTCCCACCCATGGGCAATGATGATCAAAGCGGTCAACACAGTTGTTACATACGGAGCAATGGGAGCATCTTGGAGGGCGATAAATCATGCAAGTTTGACAAAACTTGACCCTAACGACCATTCCATTGACATTAACACTTTTTGTAGGTGGTAGGAATTTACCACTATGACCTGGACCCCAGTCAGTACACATGCTAGAGGCATCCCAATCGTCATCTAAGTCTGGAGATGGTAGATTTCGGGGAATAATGCCAGGATCTCTTGCAGAAACAAAAAAGATAAGGACAAGAATCTGCAGTATATTAAAACGTCTAAGTATCAAAACCAGATGATCTAAAAAGATAAAAGTTTAGCAAACAATGTAGTTTGTTACATATATATTACTTTACCAAATCATGAGGATCATCTTTAATGACCCCTGGACTTATAGCTACATGTGGCAAGATGGATTTAGCATGAGACGGGTCGGGTTGACTCTCAAACACTTTTTGTACAAAAACAATATAATTAGAAAATGATATTACTACAAACATTTGAATGAAACATTATGAGGGGATGAAATAGACTACCAACCCGTCTGACCTGTTTAATTTTTACCTAAAATTACTTTTTTCTGTCATTTTTTCATAGAAAATAATCCAAGTTGAATCATTTACAAGGGGATGAAACTTCCAACTCTATATATGTATATCTAATATAAGCGAGAGTCTGGTATGTGCAGTGTGATTATGTGACTGACAAAACTAAGAATTGAGTATTCAGATTATCAGTTGTATGAAGCCAAAGGAAGTTATGATGAGCATTTACATTATTCAAATCATCTTAATTTATTCTTCATATATCATTATGAAAGGCACTTGTTTATGAAATAGCTATTTGCAGCAGTACAATGATCAAAAGAAAAGTTATCATAAACTAAAATGATAAAAGAAGAAGATGAAAGAACTTACATACACAGTGAAGACAGCAGGGATAGCTGCTAGAAGAAGGCCTATATTATCGGGGAAGTAATTCACAAGACTTTGAGAAACCAGAGAGCAAAACAAAATTACAGGAACCACAATTAGGCATATTGTAAGGTAAAGAGACCTTGCATCAGGCCCAAATATTAATCTACCCCTTAAAGTGAATTTCTGCAATAAAATATGCAACGTTTCAGAATAAGAATTATGCAGTATATCGGGAAAATGTGATCATAATCTTCATACATTGTTTCCACTCCAAACTTGGTACAAACGGACTGTAGGGGCCTCATTATTGCTTATTTGTCTGTCTGATAACCCCCGAGGAGGAAAGCTATTTCTTTTCATGGCGTTGCAATGCTTCCTTTATAAGGCCCCAAATATCCTAACCCAAAAAACAAACATTACATTAATACATAAATTGTTGATTCTTGAATGTTCATGCATTATTATAACAAGATCATCATTATATGTATACAATTCTAACCTTTTCTTTGATGAAGAAAGGGAAATGGGGCCAAGGAAACACAACGACCAAAGATTGTTGCATATAAAACAAGCAGAATGATTTAAAAAGTACCAAAAACAAAAAATATCAATGTTGTCGTTGTTAAAAAAAAGGGATTTATAAAATTGCTAATGAGAGAAGCCCCTTCTTCTCCCACCTGCAACGGTATCCAGAATAGTGCTCTCTCAGTTATTTTTCGATTTCTCGTGTTTTCTCCCCCTTCCTGTCCCTTGTATCTATGTATCTTTCTTTAAATCCGTTTGTTATGGCCAAAACAATCCCTTTTGCATGTTTTCATTCTTCTTGTTTAAAAAAATCCAACATTTTACCGGTTTATGAAAATGGATGAATACCCGATAACCCGAAACCATGAAAAAACAAATATACCATTCGTTTGTCACAACTTATATATCATCATGTAATTCAAGTATATCATTTATAGTCATTATTCAATTACGTATTTTGCTTTTGTTTAAAGGACACATAAATTTACACATTATGGAATGGTTCATTCATGTGTTGCAAGTTTGCAACATTTATCTAACATTTTTTTTTCCAATAATACTATGTTTCATTTAGGTCAACTACATAAAAAAAAAATACAAAAATATAATCATACGTTATGCTTCCACTGACTAATGTCAGAAAGAACGACACCTTGAAAAAAATAAAAAAGTCCTATCATTTGCTACAACATTATCTAACACGTAATTCTATGTAATATACGTACAACTTTTTTTTATTATTAAAAAGACATAAATCTTGGTCAAATAATTGATAAATATAAACAAAAAATTTGGCCCATTTCTTGTAGTACACAAAACAAACTAACCCTTTCTTATATATAAAAATCCGAGTTGATCAGTTCAGTCTACTCGTGTTAGGGATTTTGTGTAAACAAAGTTTAGATTTCAATCGGATAATCTTCGTGAGTTGTGTGGATCATTTTTCAAAAGAGATCTTTGGACCCTAACGTGCCTAGGCTTACTAAATTCACTTTGAGATAAAACCAAAGAATCAATTTGTTTTTGGCACAAATCAAATCACAAAATGTTAATGTGTGTGTTTCCGTAGTTTCAGATATGAAATGTGAAGAAAATAACCAAAAAACAGCAGTTAGTTTTATGATAATTAACTATGTATCACTTAAATCCGATTCATAGATATAAAATGTGAAGAAAATAACCAAAAAACAGCAGTTAGTTTTATGATAATTAACTATGTATCACTTAAATCCGATTCATTGAATATGGTCATATGCGGGTATATTAAACTTGGTCATATCCTGGACCGTAGCCAAGGGTTGTGTCCCTTGGACCCCACTGACCCCGGTCACAAGGGGGCACGACCCCTTGACCCCCATTATTTTGGTTGTACCTGGTATTTAGTAACTTAGCCGTGTATACATTCCGTATCACGTATCCCTGTGTCCAATAATCTGTCAATGCACTATAATAAGTTTCGGTTGAAGTGTAAGGTGTAAGCAAGGAGAATAGAATAGATGAAGCTGTGATTCACTTGAGCTCGAATATATATTACTTACTCTGTATTTCAATTTTTGTTGATGAACTAAAGTTTTATGGAAGATTTGCTTATTCACGAGCCCTAATTCCTATTTACTATCTCAAACTCGATAAACTCATTTCATAACAATACCTCAAGGTCGCATACGCTCGTTTACATACATAAGGTCTTAACTTCAAATCTGAATAGTTGTTCTCATTTGAAGTTTTTAACCACAAGTCCTTATATTTTTTACGGGTATACGAATTAGACTCATTCGACTCGATAATCAAACAAGTTTTATACGGAGCTGAACTAACTTCTACTTTATAACTCCGTCCCTTGAAATATCAAGCTCAAGTTCGAGGTTAAATTAATTGAAATAGCTAGTTAATTGGTCAAATATCATATGGTTGCTGTAAAAAGTACACCCAAAATGATTTTGAGTTATTCAATGAACAAACAAGCAGTTCTAGATGTAAAGAAAGTATACAATGTTGAACACCAAGATACATATTCTCTCCGTCCTAATTTTATTGTCTCCAGACAGAAAATACGTAGTTTAAGAAAAACATCACTATCTCTTTTACTTTTTGATAACAAGACAATTTTACCCTTTACTTTTTATCTACCTTTTTGTTTTACCCAAAAAGGAATAGTGGACAATAGATATGAGACAAAGGGAGTATATAATAGATGGATTTTATTTATTATATATAAATATAAATCCCATCATTTAATTTGGCCTTACATCAATAACATATCCTCATCCTCATCATCATATACTAAAAAAGTAACACATCCAAATTAAATGATATAATGTAACAAATCAATACAACAAGGCATAAAAATAAAATTAAACATCACGATCTCTCTTGCACTCGGGTGCCATGGCCGGAAACCTTTTCCGATCAGTGCAATAATTATAAATAGTAAACTTCTTTCGCACCCATCGGAGACGGCGCCATTGATACGCATCAAGATCTTGAAAATCCTTTTGGTCCCACCATCTTTTACCTTGGGTTGCGCAATATTTAGCATTTACAGACGACTCACAACCGTCCACGTGGAAACTTTTGTATGCAGCTACAAATGGTCCCTTTGACCAATCGGTTTTTTCTAACCCACCTCTTGTTGCCCAATCATCAGCGTTCCATAAACTTGAGTAAATCTTCATGGGTTGGTTAAATGGAAATCTAACCCCTAAATCCTTGCTGTTTTTGAACACCCTAATTGGTACATCATCCACAAAAAACCTGCATTTACATAGCATAAAATAAAATTAGTTACACTACTAGTATTTTTTAAGAAACTACTAACTCTATCGGGCAAGGGCGGTATGAGTCAGCATACATATTTATTCGACTTTTTAGGATTACTTATAATGGCGACAACATTTATTATGTACTTAAAATAAGTATGTAACACGATACCATTAGATCAATGGTCATTTGCTAAGAATGATCTTTTTCCACATAAAAATATTGTACTTTAACATGAAAGGATATGAATATGGTAAGATAAAATAAGTACTTACACAATCTGGTACATATTCCATAGAACGGAGTATGAATGATAAGCTTTTGTGGGATCAAACCAAAGATAGATACGTTGTTCACGGTCACCCTTGCCGCCGGTAAACACATTGGTTTGTAAAATGTACGGCTGCCCCGTTCTGTTCCCCAAAAACTCGAAATCGATCTCATCGTGCTCCGAGTTTTGTGACGAAAGCTGCATTTTTATAGCACCCTTTTAAGTTTACACTTCAAAAATGTGTACTATTACTAATTAGGATGAAAAGCGACATTTTATCACACACATTTAACTTCCTTAAATAAAGCTAAAGATAGGTTTTGGGACAGGGGCCCTCATTTTTGTTGTAAAATAATGAGTTTTGAGATGAAATATCACATGTTACATCCACTTAACTTATTAGTAGAATCTAGGAGTAAAATGAAGGAAAAAATGTAATTTTTAATAAGCCCCATCAAGCTTCTTAAATACATACAGTGATACAGAGCTATAAAATGAGTCTTTTTTACAAAAGCTGTAAATTTTCTTACACCCATTAAGTTTCTTAAATATATACACAGTTCTAAATGAATTTTGATACTAAAGTTGAGATTTTTAAAACACCCATTTAAGTTTCTTGAATATATATACAGTTAAAAGATGAAGATGTGTTAAAAGTTTATGAAATCATACATAAAAGGCGGTGACGGTGCCGGCAGAATCTCCGGCAACCATTTTAATCTGCATACTAAAATGACCAAACAGATAAGATCCTTTGGACTGGAACCCAGTTCCGGTGTAGTTATCTAACAATAACTGAATCTCTGAACCACCGTTAAAGTACTTAATATGGTCAAATGCCCATGTGGGTACATAGTTCCGACCAAATGGTACGGCCACCGGTTTTTTAGGTGCTGCTCCGGTGACAATGTCCGATGTTGCTAGAACACAAAGACACACCACCCACACCAAACGCATTGTGTACTTCTTGTTTTGCTACTGCAAGAAAATAAAGATTAGAAAATGTTGAACAGTATGTTAAAGTTTAGGGGGTACAAGTGTAAATATATGAAAGTAGTAATGTATATACCTTTAAAGATTTGAGTGATAGATCCAACTGAGGTAAGGATGTGTGGATGAATGGATGGAGGTAGGATGTATATATATATAGATAGATATAGATATAGGTATAGGTATAAATAGAGACAGATTTGTGTATGTATATTATTGGAGGGAAATAATAGCAGGAAAAAAAGAGAGCAATAATTAAGCAAACATACAGGAGGCTACAGTTTACAGCCAGCTATATCAATCAGAAACCATATTTATGGGATTAGCTGTTCTTTTTGCCTGTTTGTTCTGCTATATATAACTGTATACTATATAAATAATAATAATAATATAATATAATAATAAAAACAGAAAATTATAAAATTAAAATAATGGACAGTAATGTGTGCAATAGCATTAAGGTTGATTAATTTGAGTATGTTAAAAGTAAATGAGACCAGTAGTCCTGTAGTTTTGCTTAACCATTAAATTTAACATGATCGATGTATTATTAAGTAGATAGCCATTTCAATATCACGTCAGTTTTTAAGTAACATTTTCACCAATTTTTGTCAATTATGGAACTACTAACAATCACTTTCATTACTTCAAATACTTTTCTATAAAAAAAATTATAAGTCGTATTTCACCAACGGTATGTACTCCGACACTTAACAAAGTGCAACATACTTTCGTTGTTAACACGAATATTTTGCCACACCGATGCTGACCAAAAGGAGGCTACTATAGAACCGGGAAGGATGGCGCATTGGTGAAGACTCACTGGCCACTTTTACCATAGCACGTGCTCATTTTTACTACGATACATAAAACACGTAATGTTAAAGCATCTATAATCAAGGTCGTCTTTGATGGTGGGCGAGGTGATTGAATGTCGTACGTCTGAAATATAGGGCCCATGCAAATTTCCAAAATGTGTGTATGTACATATGTGCATCTATATTGAATAAAAAAAGGAATACATTATAGTTGTTTTAAAGCTAATTGATCGAGCTACAAGTTAAAAATATTATATAGCTATATACATGTTCTTCTTTTGGCAATTGATCTGTTTTTCAGGGTCTCGAAAACATAGAGACGGCATGTTTATAACTGTAAATTTAGTGGAAGTTTTTTCAGATTTTGACGGGGAAAAAAAGTAATTTTTCATTTTCATGTAATTTTAAATACTAACATGATTACTTCTTCCGTCAATAGAGGGGAAACAACTTTATGGTCTTTGATTTTACGTTAGAAAGATAAAACAAAACTCCATGTAGAACAGTTATCTTTGATTATAAGCATGATCTTTGTTTTTCATGCTACGAAGATAAAAATAAAAATAAAAAAGTCTAATAGAGTATAAAACAATTATCTTTGAGTTTAAGCATGATCTTTGTAAATATTAATAACTAGTTATTGAATATTAATAAGACTTAATGGTGAGATTATAATCCAGAATTAAAAAACTTTATATAATGAACATGTAATTATTAAAACGTGTTAAACTAGTGGGTGCTTTAGTTTGGTAAAGAAAAGAAAGGAAACAAATTTGACTTAAGAGTTAGATAATTTGACTAATAAAAAGTAGGACGTGTTTGGTAGGGTATTTTAATAAAATGTTTGATTTAGTCGACATTTTGAGGAAATCTTAATCGATAATAATAGCCTAATTAGTATCTTAATTAAATTATTTAATTGAATAACTTGAAAGATCGTATATCTATAACTATTTATAAAGCATGTTGCTATTTTATATTTAGAAACTTTTAAGATTTAAAACTCAATATTGTCATATATAAACTTATATGATTTTTTTATTTTTATTTTTTCATTTTTCACTTTTTTTCACTATTCACTAATATTGTATCAAGAATAGGAGAAAACTATCGTTATTTTGAGTCGCCAAAATAGATAATTCATCAGTGAATAGCAACAGATCGAATCACCATTTATAACAAACTTCGTATTCCGCTGCATAGCGCGGGTATTGTGTTAGTATCGAAGAATATATGATAAATTATTGAAATAGCATTTAGTTTTATTATAAATTTATTTTGTAGTAACAGAAAACATGCTTATATTTTATGCATGAATTTGATGAAAACGAGTAGTATGTTACCTAAAAAAAGAAACAACATAAAAGCATTATTCAATTTGAAATTGACTTGCTCAAAATATATATTCACCATATAATTTATTACACTCCTACGAGTCAAGTAAAATTTTAAAGTTGAAGCGACTCAAACTTTGACTTTTGAATAAATGATTTTCACTCTTATAAGTTGTTTATTACTTTTTCGAGTAGTTTTTGTGATCCTTTTGAGTTTTGTGCGGCTATTGCAAATCAGAAAATCATACAAAATTTCATGCAATGTAAAATAAAAAATTCAATTAAGTGGCTTTTTTTAAAAAAATTTGCTAAATGTAGTCATAATGACTATGTTTAAGAATTAATTTGATGTATAAGAATGGTGGTACATCAAATTGATTGGGAAAAGTTAATTTAATGAGTGGATGGTTATTATATGGGTACAAATATTTATATGTGTCTAAATTTATTAAAGATAATGTTAAGGGCTATGTTTAGAATTTATTTTTTTACTTTGAAACCATAGTAGTAACGGTAACTGACATTCGAATGCAGGCTCCAAAAGTTCGATGAACTTGTCCACTACACATAGTGCATTGTCGATATTCTACACTGATATTACACAAAACATACAAATTGAACTTGAAAGCACTAAAATCTGATTATACAAATAATGAAATAAGTAAGCTTTTGTTAAAAGTAACATCGATGAGGAAAATGTGATGGATATGTTGTTTGGGGTTAACGATAATGTTAGTATTTTGTTGTTGGTGAATTAAATTAAAAAATATAAAAATAATAAAAAGAAATAGGGAGTATCAAAATATGAAAAGGCAAAGGGTTTTGCTACTTGCTAACAATAGAAAATAAAAACAGCTAGAGAGGCGTTATTTGCATTGGGTGCAGCGTTGATGTGCACATGACATGTTCCTTCCACCATGTTCCTTGCACGTGACCTTCCAATCTTAACCTTCCACCCTTTTCAATAACAGTTCCTTATTATTATTCCTTTCTATTTCTGTAATCCATAAACTTAACCTTTTACTTTTTACATAATTAACTATAGTATTAAATTAATTAATCAACCTTTTTTTTAACTATATGCTAATCTTTACCAATGTTCTCATTTTGAACTTTTGTTTAAATTAAGTAACCAGTAGAATTTGGGTCTAAAATTTCATTTACTAAGTATAATGGTGGAGGATATGTAACCATAAGGTAAAGTCGGAGGTTCTATCCCTATTATCATTTCTTTTGATAGTGGTCACTCGATTTACCTCTCTCATTGATTGTGAGTCCTCTAGATGGCCGTTACCATTCTTTATGTTAAAAATAGTCATCTAGAAATAGAAGATCGTGTATAAAAAACTACACTTAAGGATTTGATTGGCTTATGATCAATGACAATAATAGTCATAAGATACATAAGTGATATGTTAAACAATGAATGTTTTAACTTTTAAGTACACTTGTAAACTGATATATATTTTTGAACAATTTAAACTAATACTAACAATTTACCCATGTGATGCTACGGAATGATTTTCAAAAATTGGTAGAAAAAGAATAATTTTAAAACGGAAGATATAGCAATGCAATTTGATAACTCCAAATAATTATACTGTGTAGTTTATTGTTTTGTATATGTGTTGAAAGTTGAATGCTTTATTGTAACACCACAAAATTCAAAAGTATTATTGTGAATAAAATAATAGTAACTGTTTTTAATTATTATTATTATTTTAGGTGAAATAAAATAGTAATAACTGTGAATGATTTTAAAGTTCCAAACAATGATAATCACGGTGAATAAAACTTAAAACATCTATATCTATTTATTAACATATATACGTATACATATTTATTTATAAACACACCCAAACCTCCAAAGACTTCGCGGGAGACCGAGTAAATGCAGGAACCATTTATCAATTACCAAAATCACTTCTAAACATCAATTTGAAGCTTGAAAACGTGAATTCATCATTGATTGATTCTTTCTAACATGAGGTAATCTTTGTTCTTCAATTTTCCTAACCTAGAAATGGGTTTATATGTGGATTTTGGTTGATAGATGGTTTCAATCCGAAATTAGGGTTTATAATGATGATTTAGTGGCGTATAAGTGTGTAAGTGATGATGATTAACAATAACTCATCCTATAAGTTAGATAAGTTGAATTGTATGATTAGTGATTAAAATGGGTTTTGTTTAAAGGAGGATAAATTGATGTTAAACACCATTATTAGTGTTTAAAGATGTTAGAGAATGAATCATGAGAATCAAAGTATTGAATCAAGTAGTAAATTATGTGGGTTAAGTATGCTTATGATAGTGATTATGATTAAGTTAATAAAGTGATGATTGAAATAAGTATATGTTAAAAGTGATTATGATGATGATTAGTGATGATTTAATGATGAATTTAATGAGCTAATATAAACTAATGATGTTTAATGTGGTTCTTCATAACCTTGGATTATTGTTGAATTATGATAAGTAGTGATATGATAATTAAAGTGATTATGTAAGTAGTAAAAGTTGTGAAAGATAAACATGTAGCAAGAGTTTATGTATAGTTTTACCAAAAGTCAAACTTAGTCAACCCAAGAGGGTGATGGGTTGATTATGGTGATTAATGAGTACTAAATATGTTGTATGTTGATATGTTAGGTAATCAAGAATGTGTCATCTATGCTCAAGTATTATGTTGCTTAATTGCCTAAAAAGCCAAGGTGAGTGATACGAGGATTAAATGAGTAATGGTTGAATGTATCAGATTGCTTACGAGCAAAAGGTTCATACGATCAAGTGAATCATTTTTGGTTCTTATACTTGTTTCTTATATTTGCTTTTACGTTGTCTCGTGTCTCGAATCTTATGTTGATACTCATTGTTACTCATTGTTGTTAATTGTTGCTAGTTGTTGTGTTATTTGAAACTAGTGTCGAATTATATAAATTATGTGGATTGAACAATAGTGTAGAGATTTGATTGTTATGAAATAAATAATTATTACGACATAAATGTTTAGCACTACTTGGTATCTATTAAGCTTGGTATCCATTTCGATGTGATTTGGTGTCATGCTTGCTTGAATCTATTGGACCACAGATCCGTACGAAATATGGAGAAATCTCTACAGTTGCTCAATAGTATATACTTAAGGAGATAAGTAATGATTTGATAATTTTTTCATATTAGTGCTTTTGGTGAGTTATTTATTTAATTGTTTGTATACTCACTAAGCATTATGCTTACTCGTTTCGGTAGTTCTATATTGTAGGTGATTGGTTCAGTTGAATCAATTGGGTGAAAATGTGATTTCAAGGAGATAGCGTGGATTGGAGCTTGCAATGTGGTTAGACAAGCTTCTCGTTCTTTTGAATTGTCATTTTGTATTACCATTGTATAAATCGCCCAAAAGATCATGATTTAGTGAAATGTGTTATCATTGTATTCATTTGAATTTGTAAAATCAAATGTGGATTTCAAATGGAATAGAATGTAGTTGATATTATATGAGACAAAATGTAAAAGAATTTAATTGTGAAGGTTATGATAAATATATATATATATAAATATAAGGGCGTTTCAATTATAGTTAAGTGTAGATATAATTGTGTGTTTTTGTGACTTGTACATTATTATAGAAATTGGTTCTTACGTATTTAAGAAAAGAGTGTTAGAATGCTTTATAAGGGAGTATAGATATATAATTTTAAGGGTAAATATATTTTATCGGCATCTTACCCCCTATTTGTTCCGAGTTAAGCAAACTACCCCTAAAACTCCCAATGTATGCAACAAACCGGTTATTTATGTGCTACAAACTTTGTAAACTATGTTTTTACATGTTACAACCTACAAAATGATGACTAGGCAACCAGGTCATGTGGCCTAAAAAATGACACGTAATTAATTTTACCGGTCTTCCCTGTAACCGGTTACCATATTGCCGATATCGATACAACATTAACCAGTTTACTGCAGACAATGAGAGTTTTAATGGTAGGTTGCTTAACTTGGAACAAACAGGGGGTACGATGTCGCACCCCCAAAATACGTGACAGCGGAAGTATGAGGTGTCATGGGGGCGCCGACCAAATTAAATATCACAACACAAAAATTAAAGCAAACGACCTCTATATGAGACGTTTGAAAAATAGTTACATTACAATAATTCAAATGTTTACAAAATATATCTGGAGTTGGCATAAACCATTTAGAGATTTCTAATATATTACTGAATTTACAAAATACAGCTACATGCAATCTAATCTCTTGATGTTTTGAAAACAATGCGACTCGAGCTAAGCTTTCCAAAAGCTTCCACTGCGGCGGGTTACCTGAGAAATACATACTAAAAGGTCAACATAAAGTTGGTAAGTTCATAGGTTTGTTAAGTAATCAGTTGCTAGTATGATCCACAAGATTTCACAAGTTTGCATCATTCAACAATGATAAGTAAAAGTATCGTTAGCCAACGACAAGTAAAAGTATTGCATATTGCAATATAAGTATACCATTTGCATGAGTCTCATAGTTCGAGCTTAACGTTGTTTGCCTCCGGTAAGTGTACTAATCCGATACACTTCTAATTCACAAATAATATTGCGCCCGTGGGTTGGCTAGCGCCTAGCCCGGACGAGGTTTGTCAAACCCTGATAGTACTATCCAATAATATTCACGCATATATTAACGAACTATGATGGGTAGAGGACTTTAGTGGATTATCATAAGATCTCATGCAATCCGTACAAAAAGTTGTTGCCAATACTTGTAAGCATAAAGCAGTTTATATAAAACTATAACACCCCTCATTCTTGATATTCTTATAATATGATTTATGACGGAAGCGTATAATTGAAAATATACTTCATTATTAATTAACACAGATAATGTACACAACCTGTTTAAAACTTTCATACATAACCATTTTAAACATGAAAACGATCATTACACTATTACACAAATGGGGTATTATATTGTACCAAACTTTAGTTTATAACAAAATTTTATCAGAGTAGCACGGCTGTCAAACACTCCCTGCCAATGGCACTAGTTTCCTGCTACCCACATTCCCCAAAATATAACCTGCAGGAAGTAAAATGAGGGATTAGCACAAAGCTAAGTGAATGCATTCATCACACACAACTCAACTTAGCTAAACCACCTGTTTACCCCAAACAACCGTAAACATGTATTACAACTAGTCAACAATATAGTAATGAGGATCGGTGGCTCTGGGGAAAACCATAATACCCGGGTGGCTCCCCAAGAACACTTATCCAACCATATCCGTATGGCCATAACGGACGAGACCGATGGCTAGTGGTTACTATACTCAGACACAGGTTCTATACACACAACAAATGAAGCAAGACCCTGTGTCATTCACACAACAACCAACTAGCCCAACCAACCAGTTCAACCTGTTGACCTCATTAACAACTGATGCCCGAAGGCCACACATAGCACGTAGACTTATAATCAACAATGAATATTAAATACAACAACATATCTACGTTTACTTGTTTTAACCAAACAGTTACAACTAAATCAAATGGTGAGTTCCGAATCCACTCACCTGATTGTCTCAGTTTACTTACTCAGCTGTCTTATCTCGATGAGTCCTCTGATGCTCTAAGAATAAAAAATCAATTATAAGTTAGTACCATGTATCCATAAATATCTAACTTATAACAATATATAATTAAGAATAATTAACAATTCATAACAATAATACATTCTTAATTATATATTCTATTCTTCCTAATTATTCATATTATAACTAATATATCAATAATTAATTGTGATTAGGATATTAGAATTAATTATTAAGAAATAAAAACTCAAGACATGGGAACGAGAGGGAGGCCGTCAGCTTCACTGTTTTTGTTCCCAATTTTTTTTTTATACACAGACTACAACTCCTTTTGCTAACTTGGAACAAACTTCTAAAAACTCAAATTTCAAATTATGATTTCGACATAATGAGTTCTTTTAACACCATCTACAATTTTCTATCATATATATATATTGTATTAACTACCTTCCCATCAAATTCCCATTTAAATTCAATAATTCATAAAATTAACATAACTTATGAATTTAAGCATAACTAATCAAAAATTTGGAGTTCTTATGTACTACTACATCAATCGAACCATAATCACTTATCATATCAAGAAATCACTTCAATTTCAACATATAGTAATAATATCTAATTTTAACTCATGAACTAATTTCATAAAAGTATAAGTATAAGTATACTTACAATAATAGATGAAGGATATGATGATGACTACTATAAAGGATTTATCACACCAAGTCTCCAATCAAAATCAATCAAAAGAATTAATTATTTTGTTACTAGTTTTTGTTACTCTGTGTTTTGGTGTACGAAGGACAAATGAAATGCTTTCCTAATTGGGAAAGTAAAGATAACTAAGTCGGCCCATTATTTTAGACCGACTCATCATTTAATTAAATTTAATCCCCTTCTTTAACCTATTGTCTGGAACCTAAAATCATTTCACAGTCCCAACAATATTATTTCTTTATAACCATATTAGTTTAACAAAATAAGTTATTTATCCTAACACAATAAATACTATTTAAAGTTCATGAAAATACCAGACCCATATGGAGGATGTTACAAATCTCCCCTCCTTAAGAAGATTTCGTCCCCGAAATCTCATCACGATCAAACAGACTAGGGTATCGAGCCCTTATACTCTCCTCGGTCTCCCAAGTAAGGTTTGCACCCAAACTATGTTTCCATTTAACTAACACCATAGGTATATGCTTCTTTCTCAGTTTAGTCACCTTATGGTCTAAAATTTCAACTGGTTCTTCAACTAACTTCTGATTCCGGTCAACGTGCAAGTCTTGCAGTGGAAGGATCTGAGACTGATCCTCCACATTACACTTTCTTAAATAACAGATATTAAAGTATCATGAATACCAGCAAGTTCTGGAGGAAGATCCAGTACAACTGTCTGATCGTTCACCACTTGTCTAATCTTAAATGGTCCAATGTATCTTGGGGCAAGTTTTCCCCGTTTTCCAAATCTGATCACGCCTTTCCACGGAGACACTTTAAGATAAACAAACTTACCTTCAGAGAAAGTAACTGGTCGTCTACGCAAATCTGCATACTGCTTTTGTCTGTCACGTGCAGCTTTCAACTTTTCACGCGCAATCGCCACCTTGTCAGTTGTAATCTGAACAATATCTGGTCCAGCAAACTGTTTCTCACCAGCCTCTAACCAACACGTAGGCGTTCTACACCGACGTCCATATAACATCTCGTATGGAGGCATACCGATACTGGAGTGATAAGAATTATTGTAAGCAAACTCAACCAACGGTAGGTGTGAATCCCAAGAACCGCCATACTCCAAAACACAGGCTCTCAACATATCCTCGAGTGTCTGAATCGTCCTCTCAGATTGGCCATCAGTTTGAGGATGATAAGCTGTACTGAGGTTTACACGTGTACCCAACTCATGCTGTAAGCTTTGCCAAAAATGAGAAACAAACCGAGAATCCCTATCTGATACAATAGACAACAGAATACCATGTCGGGAAACAATCTCATTAACATACAACTGCGCAAGCTTACTCAAAGAAGCCGTCTCACTGGTAGCTAGAAAATGGGCACTTTTGGTCAACCGGTCAACAATAACCCAAATCATGTCATTACCTCGAGATGTACGCGGAAGTTTAGTCACAAAGTCCATAGTCAAATGTTCCCACTTCCACTCGGGGATTTCCAGCTGTTTCAATGACCCATACGGTTTCTGATGTTCAGCTTTGACTTGAGCACACACATGACATGTTCCAACAAACTGTGCAATGTCAGTATTCATTGTAGGCCACCAATACAAAGGCTTCAAATCATTGTACATACGAGTACTACCGGGATGAACAGATAATCTAGACTTATGGGCTTCAGTCAAAATCACATCCCGAATACCACCAATGAGAGGAATCCACACACGAAACTGAAAAGTCTTCAATCCTCTAGAATTATCAACCAAAAAGTCTCTTCTTTTCAACATAATCTCTGATTTCAAATTATGATCCAATAAAGCTTCCAACTGTGCAGCTTTAATTTGATCCACTAAATCAGAAGAAACATCAACTTTCAAGTAATAGACTCGGTTAAAAGTATCTTTTCGACTCAATGCGTCTGCAACCACATTTGCTTTACCTGGATGGTATTTAATTTCACAATCATAATCTTTGATTAGTTCCAACCATCGCCTCTGACGCATATTTAGCTCTTTCTGGGAAAATACATACTGAAGAATTTTATGATCAGTACAAACAACACATCTAGTACCATATAAATAGTGTCTCCAGATTTTCAAGGCAAACACTACGGCTTCAAGTTCTAAATCATGTGTGGGATAGTTCTTTTCGTGAGGTTTCAACTGACGAGAGGCATAAGCAATGACTCTATCCCGCTGCATTAGAACACAACCCAACCCAACATAAGATGCATCACAATAAACGACAAAATCATCAGACCCATTAGGTAATGCCAACACAGGAGCCTGAGATAATAACTGCCTTAAAGTTTGAAAAGCTGTTTCTTGCTGATCAGTCCACACAAATTTCTCATCCTTACGGGTTAATTTAGTCAATGGACTGGCAATTTTAGAAAAGTCTTTAATGATATTCCGGTAATAACCCGCCAAACCAAGAAAACTCTTTATTTCAGAAGCAGACTTTGGGGCTTTCCAATTCATCACAGCCTCAACTTTAGAAGGATCGACTTTGACACCATCATTACAAATAATATGACCCAGAAATTGCACCTCCCGAATCCAGAATTCACATTTAGAAAATTTTGCATATAGGTGTTCTCTTTTCAAGGTTTCCAACACCAATCTCAAATGCATTTCATGTTCTGATTCGGATTTAGAATACACCAAAATATCATCAATAAACACAATCACAAATTTGTCAAGGAAAGGTCGACATACCCGGTTCATCAAGTCCATAAAAACTGCTGGAGCATTTGTCAAACCAAAAGGCATAACCAGGAATTCATAATGACCATACCTGGTGCGAAAAGCAGTTTTAGGAACATCCTCATCACGAACACGAACCTGATGGTAACCCGACCTCAAATCAATTTTAGAATATACAGATGATCCCTGCAACTGATCAAACAAGTCATCTATCCGAGGTAGAGGATATTTATTCTTTACTGTCCTTTTGTTCAATTCCCTATAATCAATACACATACGAAAAGACCCATCCTTCTTTTTCACAAACAAAACTGGGGCACCTCACGGTGAAGAACTAGGTCTAATGAACCCTTTATCCAACAACTCCTGTATCTGATTCATCATTTCACATATTTCAGAAGGAGCTAATCTATAGGGAGCTTTGGCTACAGGCGACGAGCCAGGAACAAGGTCAATCCGGTATTCAACTTCCCTAACAGGTGGTAAACCAGGTAATTCATCGGGAAACACCTCCGGATAATCAGAAACAACAGGGACATTAGAAACAAGTTTGGCATCAACAACGTAGGCTAGGTAAGACTCACAACCTTTGGACAACGACTTCCTAGATTTCATCATAGAGATCAGGGGAATAGACACACTATCCCGTTCTCCTCGAGCCACAACATATGACCCTTCAGAGATTGGGATTCGAATCAATTTCTGGTGGCAATCTATACTGGCTTTATTTTGACTCAACCAATCCATACCAATAATCACATCAAAGCTAGGAATTGGCATCAACAAGAAGGAAATGGGAAAAACCTGCTCATCTATAATAATACTAGCTCCAGTCACCGAGGTGGTAACGGGAACTAACTTGCCACTAACAATCTCTACTTCTATGGGCTTAGTAATCAAGGTATGGCTCAATTTCAACTTATCACAAAAATACACAGATATAAAGGAATAATTAGCTCCAGAATCAAACAACACACGCGCTGGTACAGAGTTTATAAGAAAAGTACCAGTGATGACATCCTCTGTGTGCACTGCTTCGTCAACAGTCATCTGAAAGGCCCTACTAGTAGCCGGCGGAGGATTCTTCCGCTTTTGCCCAGAAGATGACGAACTCCCGACCAAACCAAAACCCTGTCTCCCTGCCTCAGGACACTGACCAACCCAATGTCCTTCTTTCTTACAATTCCAGCACACAAATTCTTGATGTCGTGCCCAAGCTCACCACATTTAAGGCATTTATTTGTCTGAGGAGTACACTGACCAGAATGCCTCGACTTACAAGAATTACACCAGTTAGAACCTCCAGAAGAACCACTTTTGCTACCAGATCTTTGGCCCTGTCGATTACTCTGCCATCTCTGTTTTCCCTTTCCCGAGGATTCACTTCTAGATTTCTGAGAAGAAGTATCCTGAGCTTGATAACCCTGAGCTCTCATATCACTGTCAACAGAACGTGCCAAAGTGAAAGCCTGAGATAAAGAACCAGCTAACCTCACTGTAGTACGATAACTCGGAGGTAAGGTACCAACAAACTGTTCAACTCTGGTTTTCTCATCAGGAACCCACTGCTGAACAAACCTTAACTTTTCAGAAAACTGTGAAATCAATTCATCAATTGTCATTTTATCAGTTAACTGCAAATTTGTAAACTCTCGTCTAATTCGAGCCAGGTCAAAATCTGAACAATATTGATTACAAATTGCTTGATGAAATTCGGGCCATCGGATAGCTTCCTTTTGTTGTTGAGTTAAATGTCCAGTAATAGAATCCCACCAAACCATAGCTTCATCCTTAAGGCATTGAACCGCGTATGGGACTTTAAACCTTTCCTCACAACAAGTCACATCGAATTTTCTTTCCATATTTCTCAACCAGTTTAAAGTAACCGTCGGATTAGTGCTTCCAGAATACTCAGGAGGTCTGCTTGCCATAAAGGTTTTAAAAGAATATGTCTTACTGGATTGAGGTGATGAAGTAGTACCAAACATTGAAGCTTGTTGAAGACGTTGCTGAGCTGCAGCTTCTTCAGCTTGTCTTTTGAATTCTCTGAGAGTAATCACTTCGTCTTCAAGATCATGCATATAATCCTCTCTGTTTGATTCTTCACCAACAGGAATAAAGGTACCATCCGGATCATGTTTTTCATTATGAGTATCCATGTGAGGAGCATCGATCCTTGAGGCATTGTTAGGGTTGGTAGTCAGTGGTTCGTTATCTGCCATATCTGTAATCAACACAACAACTTGAAATTGTTATGCTATGTATCGGGTTAAACTTTTTAAGCAGTAGATCTAAACCACCCAATCCACCCTTTCCAAGCTTTCACGTGGCTATTACTTTAGTATTAGGACTTAGCTAACCCTAGTATCGGTAGATAGTTATCTGTGTTTTTGTATGAAGCTGTGGACATGCTGTAAAACGGCCGAGTACTTAGTATAGCGCTGGAAACACCGCTGGTGGAGTACAAATGCGTGGAAGCTATGGACCGATCGTAAGCATATGACATCGTGGATACCTGGAAGTCACCCTTCCATAACATGGTCTAGGTATATATAAAAGCTGTGGAATTGCTGAAAAACGTAGTATACACCGTGAAACAAACCTAGGGATGAACGTTTGATCGCAAAGGAGGGTCTACACCTTGACGGAAGTATTTGTGCTCCTCGATTAAATCTAAGGGATCTTGAAAAGAAAGCAAACATTCAGCTGTAGTGTAGGATGCTTAAACCCCTTGATCCAACATAACTGACAGTTTAACATACATTAGCAAGCAATAGTACGACCCTTAATAAAATCAATTAGAATTAGGTGTTAAGAAAGGTCAGAAATTAAATATCGGTCTATTGCCTTATTCATGCGCCCAGGAGTTAACTCCAAGACGGGTCACTAGTCCTCATCGGACAGTGTTGGGGGACTGAGCAGCCTGATCTGATCAGACTCATGATAACCTAGTATTCAGTGACATGCGACTTAGGTTTTCCACTTAAATCGTAGGATACTAGTGTTGACACCAAACCTCTGTTAATTTTATTAAAGGAAAGTCTCCAATCATCTTTTATAATGAACATCATCCCGAAACCTGAATATTGAAACTTCAGCATGTTGGGATCTGAACAGAATTGATCAAGTGTTGAAGACTTACCACTGTTAGTTTTGTTGATAGCCACTGTTAGAAGAATTGAAGAACTAGCCACTGCTATTATTGAAGGTTGCCACTGTTGGATATATGTATTTGGTTTTTGTACAAGTTAACCACTGTTAGTTATAATGTGTATTAGCCACTGTTGGTGTAAGCTTATAAGTCGGTTAGAGTTATTTATGGGATAGATTCGAATACCATAATAACTAGAGATTGTGTAGGACTCTATGCATTATAAATAGAGATCCTTAGACCTAGATTAGGTTAAGATTTATTTTACGCAACTTCAAGGTTTTCTGTAACCCTAATACTTAAGTGTATTCGTCTTATATCATTAATAAGATTGAAGCTTTTGATAATTAATTGTGTATTACAAATTGTTATAATTCTTGATCTTCTTAATATTATTGAGTGTGATTCCGCAACTTCTCAATAATAATTCAAAGCTTATTGAATTGTTTATTAGAGTTTCTGGGTTTAACACAGCAATCACAATCTCTATCTATCTGCTTACCCTATCCGTAGTTTAGTATTTACTTTTCTGTACTATAGTTAATTTAGAAAATACCAAAAACAAATGCCTATCCAACTATCCAAAACCTCAGCTTAAGTACTAAGTTATCCGAACGAGTTCCATTTCAATTCTATCATCGTGAGGAACGACCCTGGATCATCCTTACCACATACTAATATCAGGTATTCGTACATAGTAATAGTAAGTAGTTCGGAAGGTTTTGGCTCCCCCTGACTATTATAAATTTAAAACCCACTAATCACCCGCCTTCGACCGGAAGGTCCGCAACGACAGGGAAGCGATTCCTTGACCGACCGTTGGGGCGCGATCAGGCATTCCCTCGGCGTCTGTCACACCCCCAAAATCGGCAATCGCGTTTATTAATGGTTTAGCGAAAGCTTTAGTTAATTAGCGGAAGCATTTTATGTTTACAGTTTAACAGCAGGGGTGCTGACGTTACAATAGTGCATTCACTGTATCAGAGCATATGATCATACAGAACACATATATTTAAGATGCCAAAGTTAGAGCTATTACAAAAGGGTACGACTTATAAAGTCGTACAAGTAGTAGTGTTGTAGAACAACATAAGTTTTGACAAATACAAGTTTATAAAAGTGGGATTTCGTAAGTATAACCAATGAAATTGGTAATACAGAAGAAATCCAAGTGTCCCAAAAGTGGCATCCTAAACAGTCTGGGTAGCTTACGTCCTTTATGCATGCGTAGTACCTGAGTCCTAATTCCCTGAAAAATATAGTAAACCGTCAACATTGGATGTTGAGTGAATTCACAGGTTTTGTATAATTCATTCATGTACACAAACATAAAGTTTATATGTATAGTAGGAAACACAAGTATTCTAATTAAAGAAAACATTTCCAGTATAATGTAAGAATATCATTCTTACTACAAGTAATAGTTGTGTAGGAAACACAAGTTTAATCAAAAATATTTCCTATAAAAGTTGTTTTGTAGGAAAACCAAGTTTAGCCAATCAAGGTAAACGTTTCCTAAAAGTAATCGTGTGTAGGAACACCAATCCTATTAGTTGTCACAGGGAATACCCTTCCCAAATCAAGTTGTAGTTTAGTTGTTTAGTTTATGTGGGAAATATAGACTATAATCCCTCTAAGGTGAGCGACACCTTTAAAGTTAAAGTAACGATGCCTAGTGCTATAACCAATCCACGACTAGTTGATGTTGTTGCCTCAGTAACATGGTAAGTATACACTCCTCGTTACGACTGCCGTCGTGTGGTTGGAATGACCAACGAGTTATATCCTGGGAGGATTGTCAAATCGATAGTACTATTTGTATACTCAGTGGATAGAGTTACCTAGCTAATGGTTATAGGTTGCAAGCACTTGGACTTATGTGCACTACAACTACCTCACGTAAACCTAGGATCGTACCAAGATTCGTTGTCTTATTCCCAAAAAGTTGTGAAAACGTTTCATATAGTTAACAGTTGAATATAAAGCATATAGCATTTATATAAATCAGTTTGATATAAAAGCATGTCAAGCAATTATATAAAACAAGTTGCACGTAATAGCAAATAGTTCTATGTTTTCCACCCCTGGTTTTAAAAGTATTTAAAACAAGTAAAAGGTAGGGGCTGTGAACTCACAGGTAGCAAGTCTTTCGCGAATAACAGCTAATAATACAGCAGTCCAGATGCGTCCCTCAAATACCTAGACGCAAATAAATATACTTTATATAAGTACACGGACTATTTGTTACATTTAAGTATTTGTACAATTTTAGTTGGTTGGTGATACTTGTGTTAAACAATGTACGCGTGTGTAAGTATATACCTATATATACTTATAAGTTGAATATATATTCGTATATATATTAATTGTCGTTTGCCAATATATATATCAAAATGATCGTCGCTTCATTTTACTCGTCCTATATATATATATACCGATTTAAGTTTGCGTTTTGAAACTACGCGGCCCATTGGGCTTGGCCCGATTAGTTTGGCCTAATAATGAGGCCCAATAGATGTGGTTCAATTGATGTGGCCCAATTACATTAACTAATTTATTTTGGCCCGTTAACAAAATACTAATTTTGGTCCATTATATAATCGACCCGTTTGGCCCAAAAAGTTATATCGTTAATTATTTGTGTAGAAATATCATCCCGCAGTCGTGTACAATTTTGTACCAAATTTTGTATCAAAAAGTTTTATATCAAATATAAATTATCAATAATTTACGTCGTGAAATCGTTAATATTTTTGTACCATTCAAAATTTAATATATAATAATAATTATTATTAATGTTATTTAAATTAATAATATTAGTTTGCTAGTAATAGCAATTGCTATAATTAGCAAGTTTGTAAATGTTTTCCATTTGCATATAGCCTATCGGCTATAAATACTGAGTCGTATGGCTCTTCTAGTCCCAGCCTATCCTTTACAAAGTCCTAGCCTATCCTCTAACAATTTTTAGCCTATCATCTATACCAATTTTTAACCGATTGGATGAAGGAAAAATACGCGATCCATCTAACAATTTACACGATCGTTTGTGGTCCAAAGGTAAAAATGACGCGATCGCGTCGTTTGTAAGTGACACTGTTCATTATCGTTTTTCTCTCATGTGTATTTATCAAATCTCATTTAAACTAAATTTTAACATGTTTTAATCTTTATTCAACCACTATACATTGTACAAATTATAGTATAACACAGTTTTTATACGTTATATACATGTTAAAATTATATATATACTCAATGAAATATAATATATAAGTATAATAGTTAAGTTTTGAAATCTCACAATAATAATGACTTTGATGATGACGATCGACGATGATGATGTTTATAGAGTATGAATTTTGTTGTTCGTAAATGTTAAGATGAAGATATGAGATGGAGATGGTTTAGTTCTTGCTCCTCTACTTCTATAACTGTTACTGCTGCTGCTCGTTGGTCACAAGAGAGAAAAAAAAAAAGAAACTTGATATGGAATTATTGGTGTTTGAGAAGTCAGTGAATGAAAGGAGTATTTTTAAATATAGTTAGTTCACATTTTCAAAAGGAAGCATGGGTGTGAACAGATGGTTGTCGTGAGATATTTTAATTGTGTTATTTGTTTGGGTATTTAACCCGTTAATTTCACATACGGGTATAATTAGCAGTACCCAGTGTACCAATCAATTATTCGTTAGTTTAAATTTTATTTTAAACTTAGTAATTGATATTTATAAAAATGAAATATTTTATTAAAATCATTAATAAAATTGGTTACAGTAGAAGTACTGTATGGTGAAATTGCGTGCCAGATTTCAGTCAAATTTTGAATTTATATTTTGAAGTAATGTTCCAAATACTAAAACAGTAACGGGAAAATAAATACTTTTATTATTTTCGACCTTTAGGTACATTTTATAATTGTTTATGTTCGTGTATAACGCGTCCTAAATAGCAGTCTAAAGGTTTCCGTTATTTTTGTTCTAATACTTTTCTATAATAATTTCAAACAAAAATTATTCAAAAGTATTTTGAAGTTCTTTTTGGAACTTTATGATTCGCGTTTGATACGTTTAATATAAAACGTATAAGTTATTATATTATTTCAAGAATATAAATATCTAATATTTGTAATTAATAATCTTCGAATTAATAATTATTTCGTATCACCAACTATATTGTATTCAGTTTGTCGAGTTTAATATGTTCATTTCGTACGTAATTATATATACATATAACTACAAGTCTAATATGTCACGTATCACATAGTAAGTTTCACAAACTTAACATATAGAAATGAGATATATGGTTTATGCCGGAAAGGTACGAAGTTGGACTAATTTGGAAACATTGGGCAATTTACTTTATACCTACTATTCCGTCTGGTTTTTGGTTCCTAGTCTGATTTTATTAGTAGCCATGATTGGGGCTATAGTACTGACTATGCGTAGGACTACTAAGGTGAAAAGACAGGATGTATTCCGACGAAATGCTATTGATTCTAGGAGGACTATAATGAGGGGGATGACAGATCTACTAAAGGAAAGTAGCTTTATATTGGTTCGAATCCAATTCGTGAGATGGCCATCTTGGTCATATAGATGTCTTGACACCCTTATTTTATTTTCTCATTTTCGAATGACTGTCCCATTCCATTTTTGGTATAACTTCAAGCCTGGACCCGCTATACGATGTATTAGTAGAACCCGAAATCGTTTTGAATTCACTAATCAGGGAATTACTCTGGGTAATGCATGAAATTAAGTAAGGATTAATACCCTAAATGGAGGATTGTCACAGCGTCTTCGTACTACTCGAGCTTCGCCGGTCATGTAGTAAAGAGGTTCGGGAGAGTTTGGTGTCGTAGAGATAGATAACGGAGTGGTACCCCTAGTAGTGGATAGCGTTTGAGTTTCCTTGTTCAAGCCGGTTGATGATACGCTAGAGGAGTCTGCCATTTCTGTGGCAAGGAGTTTAGTATACGAGAAGTTAAGTATATATATATAGAAAAATAATAACCTAGCACATAAGCACGTATAAGGTTGGTCCCAACTCTATCCTTGGTCAAAGTCTTCTAATGCATTCCCATTCACTATAACCATTTCAGGTCTTGCATCAATTCTCCTTTAATTGTACATAGTTGATAAGGCTATGTTAAATTAAATTCAAATGATGCAATTGCCGAACCAGTCATACTAAACAAGGAATGGTAACCTAATGGTTATAGTCTAGGTCACTAATGCAATCCTAATTCGCTATAATATTTGGCTTTAATACCAATCTGTCGCACCCCCAAAACACGTGGCAACGGAAGTATGAGGTGTCATGGGGGCGCCGACCAAATTAAATATCACAACACAAAAATTAAAGCAAACGACCTCTATATGAGACGTTTGAAAAATAGTTACATTACAATAATTCAAATGTTTACAAAATATATCTGGAGTTGGCATAAACCATTTAGAGATTTCTAATACATTACTGAATTTACAAAATACAACTACATGCAATCTAATCTCTTGATGTTTTGAAAACAATGCGACTCGAGCTAAGCTTTCCAAAAGCTTCCTACTGCGGCGGGTTACCTGAGAAATACATACTAAAAGGTCAACATAAAGTTGGTGAGTTCATAGGTTTGTTAAGTAATCAGTTGCTAGTATGATCCACAAGATTTCACAAGTTTGCATCATTCAACAATGATAAGTAAAAGTATCGTTAGCCAACGACAAGTAAAAGTATTGCATATTGCAATATAAGTATACCATTTGCATGAGTCTCATAGTTCGAGCTTAACGTTGTTTGCCTCCGGTAAGTGTACTAATCCGATACACTTCTAATTCACAAATAATATTGCGCCCGTGGGTTGGCTAGCGCCTAGCCCTGACGAGGTTTGTCAAACCCTGATAGTACTATCCAATAATATTCACGCATATATTAACGAACTATGATGGGTAGAGGACTTTAGTGGATTATCATAAGATCTCATGCAATCCGTACGAAAAGTTGTTGCCAGTACTTGTAAGCATAAAGTAGTTTATATAAAACAGTTGTATGTATTCTCACCCCAGTTGAAAATAGTAAAAAGAGGCTATGAAACTCACCAAAGTTAAGCAGGTAGCAAGCAATATCAAATATTAGCAAGTAGTGGGTGTTCTCGTTCGCGTGTGCAACCTCCTAACGCCCTAAACATATGAGGTTGTATAAGTAGATATCTCAAAAGACCATTTATAGCGATTGTATAAGTGGGGGTTAATGTCCACTTAAGCCAATCGGGTAGGTGGGGGGTTTATGTCCACCTAAAGCTAGTTCATCAACTAGTATGTCCAAATAAGTTGTTCAAATTCATTTATCAAAACCGTGTACGGCCCGTTGGTGAAAGTTTGTAATAATAATCTTAAACCGTTATTATTATGTGTTGTTTCATTGTATACTTTCCAAGTATATGTTTCATGTGTTGTGTCGCATACAAGTATTGAAGTTGTGTGAGTTCGACACTTAGTGTGAAAACTAGTTTTGAAGATTCTATTTTAGGCGTCACTTAAGGGCGATACTCTATGCATCACTCAAGTAAGTGTCGCTATAGGCGACACTTGGTTGGTTAGCGGCACTAGGTTAAGTGACATTAAATGTGATTTTTAAATTGGTAGCGTCACTTGGGGTAAGTGTCGCTGTAGGCGACACTTGGTTCAGGCGGCAATGGGTCAAGTGACGCTAAATAAGCAGTTTGAATAATTGGGCGGCACTAAGGATAAGTGACGCTAGATTAGGCGGCACTTGGGTAAGTGTCGCTGGTTAGGCGACACTTGTGTCTGATCAGCTTTCCAATTTTTAATCCAAGCATTCTAAGTGTCGGTTTTTCATTCGGAAAACTTTCTAAGTTTATTTTTTGGTCCAAGTTACTAACTAAGTCACCCAAACCCATTTTGTTACCATTTTCCAAATATAGTAAGTTTTTAGAAATCGAGCCGCTTTTGTTGACTTGGTCAAACTTACTCGGTTTGACCCGAAACTTTCACCCAACCCATATTTCTGTTCATAGAGTCTAAATAATTTGTCGGTTCATGTTGGAGTTCACCAAAAGTGTCGGTTTTTATATTGCAACTCAAAACTTTAAGATTTCATATTTTCGGTTTTGCCGGTTTAGTTCGCCACTAGATCTTACTAACTTTTGGTCTAGATTTGAGCCCACAATTTTTACCAACTGATCTTCTATGTATCTAGTATCTAACATAAGTTTTCTAAGAATTTTAAGTCTCATCTTCATAGGGAAACAAAAATGTACAACAAAGCCTAGCTCAGATTCTGTTTTCCTACAGACCAGTCCCACAAATCAGCTTATATACAACAATAAGTATGTATCTGGTAAAAACGCAAAACATGAAAGTTATAGATCTTTTAAATATGCAAATTTGAAAAAAAAAATCATTGTCTAACTCCTTCTAGAACTCAAGATATGAAGTTTTTAGTGAGTTGTCTTTTTGTAGACAGATTATGTATCTTTGCGTATAAATTTATAAAAACGTATTTTAACATATATTTTGGATATAATCTTGTTGGATGAGTCAAATAACATCAAAATCAGTAATATTAGAAGTAGTTTAGTTTTCTGACAATGTTATTTTGAAGATAAAATGACAACTTGATGATGAGAGGTTCTTGTTGCTCCTTTTCCTTGAAAGTTCTTGCTAAGAAGTGAAAGATTTGAGTGGTGGTTTATGATGGTTGTGTGGTGGGTGTTAGGTGGAGATGTAGTGGTGTTAAAAATCTTGAAATGGAAGTGTTAGAGAGAGTTTGAGAGGGAGAGGAAATTGGTTGGAGTGTAGGAGTGAAATGGGTGCATGTAATTCAAATGGTGGGAGGGGGTAAAAATAATGATTAGTATTTGCATGGAGACTTAGTGACTCATGTAGGTGGTGACCACATGGGCCAATTTTTGTGGGTCTCCCATGGTGGGTTTTGTGTTTTTAATTTAAGCTTTACACTGTATTCGCGTATTGTGTTCGTTTGTTCGTTATTCGGGTTTAAACGTTAAATCGCGTAACGTTATTTTGAGTCGTTTTAATTAACGATATAATTTGGATAATTTTTTATTGAATTATTATTTAAAATACTTTATTTAAGTTGTCAAATTAATTTTCGACGTTCGTTTGATTGCCGAATTAAATTCGCGCATTATCGTTGCGTTTGAGACATTTTAACCGAAACGTCTAGGTCTTTCGTGTATTATTTTAACAAAATAGTAATAAGTGATAAATAACTTCTAAAAATAGATTTAAGTTATTTATAGAAAGATTTTCATCAACGTCGTATAGTTTGTCGGACTCCGTCCGGTTGTTTCGCACAATTTCACCAAATTGCGTAAGCGTAATTACACTTGTGACACCCGTCAATTTAGGGTTACTGATAATCCTACTTGAAACTCTAATTACGCGTGTTTAGTTTAGTTTTAGGCTAAATACTTGAAATTGCTTGTAACTACATGTATATTTATGTGAATATACACTCCCGTAATTGGTTATAATTACGCTTACGCAATTTGATGAAATTGTGCGAAACAACCGGACGGAGTCCGACACAGTATTAATACGGACGTTGGTGAACAAAATATTAAATAATATGAAATTATTTAATAAACTCAAAAACTCGAAAATATTATGTTTATAATATTTAACACGTTTATTATATCGTATAAAGTAACATAAACGCGACAAAAACGCACGAAACGTGCCCGACAATCGAACGAAAGTCAAAATATATTTTAGAATTTAAAATACATTATTTTGAATGAAATTGTTATTAAAAACATCGTATAAAAGTTCTTCAATGAAAACGTCCAAATAAAACGTTACGCGATTAAACCTCCGTAAAACGAACGCGCAAATCGAGGCCGACAACGTAACGGAACATTTCTAATAATGTTTTCAAATATTTAAAACATCTATATTAAGTGAAAATATCAAAAATTAAATCATTGATTAAACACGTACAATTAACGTTTTACGTACAAATAAACGTCGAAACAATCGGGTAAACGAACGGGAAACGTAACCTATCAAACTAGGATTTATAAAATGACTAAAATACCCTTGTGAGCCTCCCCCCCCCTTGGCCGGCTCCCCCCTCCCCCCTTGGATGCCCATTCCAATTCCCTCCTTTGCTTCCTTTCTACACCACCTCATACTACACCCAATTACACTCATTCACTTAAACAATTTCACACACAATCTCTCCTTCCACTCTCTAAAAATCTGCCCTCTCTCTCTCTAAAAACCCTCATAAAATCAGTTCCTTTTCCATCATACATCATCAAATTATCATCATCTCACTCAAAAAATCAAGAACAAGAAGAAGAGAAGCAAGGATCAAAACCTATCTCCATTATCTTAATCATTTCCTCATCATTTTTAAGTATGAATACCCATCCTCTCTCTCTAAAACTGATTGCATGATGTTTATTTACTGGTTTTGTATCTCATTTAACACTAATATGTCCAAATAAAAGATTGAAATACGTTTTTATGATTTATACACAATGAGTACATAATCTGCCCAGAAAATCACAGCACACTAAAAATGTCATATCTTGAGTTCTAGGAGGAGTTAGAAGATGCATTTTTTTTAAAAATTTGCGTATTGAAAAGATCTACAACTTTCATTTTTACACTTTTTCCAGAAACGCACAAGTTTTTCTCTACTGGCCGATTTGTGGGACTGGTCTGGGTGAAAACAGAATCTGGGCTATGCATGGCTATTTATTTTGTTTCTCAATGAAAATGGGACTTAAAATTCTTAGGAAACATATGTTAGATACTAGATACATAGAAGATTAGTTGGTAAAATTTGTGAGACTTGATTTGGACCAGAAGTTAGTAAGAAATATGGAGAAACAAACCGACAAAAGTCAAAAATGTGAAATCTTGAAGTTTTGGAACTTTTATAAAAACTGACACTTTTGTTGATTTTGGACATGAACCGACAATATATTTGGACTCTATAAACTGATATTTGGGTTGGGTAAAAGTTTCGGGTCAAACCGAGTAAGTTTGACCAAGTCAACAAAAACGGCTCGGTTTCTAAAAACGACAAAACTTACTATTTTTGAAAATGGGTAACAAATATGGGTTTGAGTGACTTATTTAGTATCTTGGACCAAAAACTAAACTTAGAAAGTTTCCCGAATTAGAAACCGACACATATAAATTGGAAGTGACTCTATAAATGACTCTATAAATTGAAAGTGACTCTATAAATTGAAAGTGACTCTATAAGTGTCTCTATAAATTGGAAGTGACTCTATAAGTGACTCTATAAATTGGAAGTGACTCTATAAGTGACTCTATAAATTGAAAGTGACTCTATAAATTGGAAATGACTCATAGATTGATCAACTTTGACCAGGTTTGACCAGACTTGACCAGGTTTGACTAGTTTGACCAGGTTGACCAGGTTTGACCAGTTTGACCAACTTTGACCAACGAGTTGACCAACTTTGACCTACGAGTTATGGCTTATACAAACTAAAATAATCTGTTTGCAACACACGATATGTACTAATGAATAGTATACAACAAAACAAACTTAATAATAATGTCTAAATGAATTATTATTACAAACTTTCACCAACGGGCCGTACACGTTTTGATAAACGAACTCAAACTACTTATTTGGACATACTAGTTAATGAACTAGCTATAGGTGGACATTAACCCTCCACATATACTATTGGTTTAAGTGGACATTAACCCTCCACTTACATAGATGGTCTGTAAGACATCTACTCATACATACACAACCTTATATGTTTATGACGTTAGAAGGTTGCACACCAGCTTGCTTGCTTATTTGACTATTTGCTAGTTGCTTACTAAACTCAGGTGAGTTTCATAGCCCCCTTTTACTTGTTTTTGAACTGTTTTGGGGTGAGAATACATACACATGCTTTTACAGATTTTTACTTAAATAGAAGCAGAAACTGTTACAGATTTTACTTATGATTGCTAGAAACAAAAACAGAAACTTAGACAGAAACATAACATATACTAGTTGCATGAGTAGCAGAACTAATCCACCAATAAGACCTCAATTTCATGGTTCGTTAATTTTATAAAGCGCGAATAATTGTGAATAGTACTATTGGGATTGACAATCCCGTCCGAGCTGGTCGCTCCAGCTAACCCACGGGCGCATAATTATTTGAATCAGGATGTGTCCCGGATTAGACACATAGAGGCAGCAGAATTTGTTAAAGCTTCGAATACATGAGCTCATGGCAATAGTATACTAAATACAGAACCGAATTTATTAATCAGAACTTTATTGTACAGAAACTTTACTGTTTACAGAACTTTATCTTGCAGATTCCTTTTTGTAAAACATGAAATCAGGTGTTTATATTATTACTTTACAGAACAAACCTATGAACTCACCAACTTTATGTTGACCCTTTTAGTATGTATTCTCAGGTTTACAAACGCAGTATGACTACCCACAGGAAACCGGACAGTAGGATGCTTTTGGAAAGCATAGCTCGAGTCGCATATTTTCAAACAGGAGATTTAAATTGCATTACGACATTTTGTATCAACGATTATGTATTATAAATCTCTAGACTATGTTTGCGAACTTTAGAATCTTATGTAAACTTTTATTTATGGAATGTAACGTTTTCAAACGTCTCATATAGAGGTCGTTTGCTTAAATCTTTGTGTTGTGATATTTGATTTGGTCGGCGCCCCCGTGACACCTCATGCTTCCGCTGCCACGTGTTTTGGGGGTGCGACAACACTAATTAAGTAAGCGTAATATAAATCAATTACGGCAGTGTATATTCACATAATACACAAATAGTTACAAGTAATTACAGGTATTTAGCCTAATACTAAACTAAACACACGTAATTAGGGTTTCTAGCAGGTTAATCAGTAATCCTAAATCGTCGGGTGTCACATACGATGCCGACAAAATATATTTTAATTTCATTTAGCATTACTCCTCAAAATTAACATGACTTCTATAATGATATTGTGGAAAAATTAGTACTTCATGCCATAGTTGTAAACTCGTGACTTGACTCGCGACTCGGGATTTTGATTTTTAAATCGTGACTCGACTCGTAAGAGTCACTATTTTACAATATATATATATATATGTGTGTGTGTATGTGTGTGTGTATTATTGTTAATTTTTTTTGTTTTTAAGTGAAATAAAACATGATATAAGTCAATAATTAAGTCGTTGACCGTCAATTAACATAAATGTTTAATTCAAAACAGATATAGTATTTATTTTTCTTTTTTATCATTTATATTACATTACACTCAAAATTTGTTTGATCCTCTGACTCATAAGTGTAACACCTGCAACTGGGGTCTAGGGATAATACGGTAATTTCTTAAACTTTAAATAGTTATTTAATGTGTTAGAAGTAAATCATTTATTATATTTTTTTGTTTACAAATGTTAGGTAAACAGTTAAAAGAAATTATTGTGACTAGTATATTATTACTTGTATTAAGTTTATAAAGTTGTAGGAACAATAAAAATTTGTAAATAGTTTTAGGTTTCAGACAATAAGTTTAAAAAAAGGGAATAAACAATTTAAATGAGTAAGTGGGTCAGTTAAGTGGTGAGCCGACCTACCCTTTTCTATCTTTCCCAAAAATTTGGCTAACCTCCTCACTTGTGAAAACCTAAACACTCAAACAAACCAAAAGAAAAATAGAAAGAAAGATTGTTTTTGTGTGCCTTTAATTCATGTTCATCATCATCATCCTCTAGTTTCTTCCATCTTAATTGTAAGTGCACATGCTTTATTTCATTTACAAACTTGAAGTTTGATTGAGTTAGATGGATTATTGATTTGATATGAAATTAAAGCATGTAAAGTGGTTTATTGATGTTATATGAAGTTGTATATGATATTACTTGAAGTTTATTGATGATTATATGTTGTATTAGATTGGTTAAAATCTGAATTTGATGTTGTTTTAGGGTATATTTTCGAGTTGGGTTTGTGCAGGAAAGATTTCAGGTTGCTGGTATTCAGCTTTTACCCGGTGGGTAAACTGTTACCAGGTGGGTAAAACCTGATAAAATGAAAAATCTGAAAACAAGTTTATCTGGCGGGTAAACTCATACCCGGCGGGTAAAGTGGATAAAATGGGTCGGGTAAAGACTTATACGACATGTAAACTAATCGGGTAACCAAGGGTTAAGTATCTGGAAATGTATCCAACTTGTCTCGAATGTCTATTGTATGTATCATACTTACGGGAGGTGTATTTAATGCATCCAATTTTCAAAAATGGTTTATTGTATGTATTTTGATGATGTGTCGGTCGTTTACGATGCCACGTGGCGTCCTAAGAAGATGACACGTCATCAAAATACATACAGTAAACCGTTTTTGAAAGTTGGATGCATTAAATACACCTCCCGTAAGTATGATACATATAATAGATATTCGGGACAAGTTGGATGCATTTTCAGATACTTAACCCGGTAACCAAAGGTGGGATCTGGTCTGGAATTGAGGCCGGATACATCCTTGTACCCGACGGGTACTTTGATACCCGGCGGGTAAACGCTGACCTGGGGTGTTCTTTGTTTTGGCTCATGTTCTTGTATCATGTATGTTTGTATAGTTTTTATATATGTGTTATATGCTTGTTTATGATCATTTAACTTGAATTAAGTTGTATGCATTTGAAATGAGTATATGTTAAGGAATAAGCAAGTTGATTAGTTAAAGACTTAACTAAAGTTCAAGAATAACTAGACGTAACTATGTATTGTTATTTTGATACTACGTATTGAAATATAATATGTGATTATGACATAAGTTGACTCGATTACATGTAAATTATGAAGTAAATATGACTATCACTTATAACTAGATAATTGTTCTTAATTTGATGTTATGAATTGAATTGAGTTATATAATGAATGAGATAAATTACTAACTCATTATTTGTTTGTATTTCCAGACTCGGAGAAGACTCGGTAATATTAGACTTCTGAGTTAACAGCTATGGTAACGGTGAGTGGATCTATAACCCTCGGTGTGATTTAGTTGTAACAGTTTTGGTTACAATGGGTAAACGTATTATTATTGTTTTAGTGTTGCTATGATGATTATGATTTAGTAGTAATAATACTGTTGATAGACTGTTTAGTCTGAAATGATGCCATGATAAATATGTGAATATGTGATCACGTGATATATTGCCTTTGTGCATTGAGTTATTGAGGTCAGCGGGTGCTGGGCTTAGTTGCTATAGTTGGATGACAGGAATTTCCTTGTACATATCGTTAATAGGAAATTAGGTCGTGTGAAAATAGTAACAAGCTATCGGTAGATTCTGTATAGGCCAATACAGATTGTTGATAAGCGTCACTTGGTGGGCCACCGCGGCTGAGGGTGCCACAAGGACCACCGATCCTCATTGAGATGTTGTGTTATTGAGACGTTACCTCATTGAGATTATGTGCTTACGATTATTTGTTGTAAGATTTGTTATTGCTAAGTTAGACTGTTGGTTATAAGTCTACTCACTTAGCGTTGTGCTAATCCCCCACATTACTCCTTACAGGTTAAAATTTGATTTGGGAGGGCAAGGAGTTTGGATATGATGGAATGTTTGACACTGTTGGCTCACTCTGATCTATTTTTGAAAAGCTTATATTATATTTTGAATGGACTAACTCCTAATCGATAAATTATGTTTTGTATAGTTTAACTTATAAGTTTATTATAAGTGATGTAACTTATTATTTTTATTTGAACCAACGCTTCCAACTTATATTTTAAAAAAAATGTCTTGAATTTAAGAGGTGTTATAATAAGGGTTACATATGATTCGGAATAGTCAATAAACGACTGGTAATAGTCATAGTCAGTTAAAAGTTGGGGTTCGAATTGCCTCGTATTTTTGCATTTTCAACTCGACTCGTGAATCGTAAGAGTTTAACAACTATGTTCCATGCAATTTGATCTTTTAATATTTTTCATCGCCCATATACTTTTCGAACAAATGAATAAAAACAAACATGTTGATTTTATGATAAAAACTCAAAGTGATGACTTTACTCAATGTCATCCCAAAGTGATTTTGTTAATTATTGTATAGATAGAAACATAACAATGCAATGACAACTCATTGATATATCACTTTAGAGAATGACATAATTAATGATATTAGCATCATTTCATGTTCTTAACCTATAAAGATTAACTATGGAAGAAGCAAGGGTGATTATCACTTGCTTTGATTATATGATTGCTCAATTATGATGGGTTGACAATATTGGAAGTTTACTCGTAACGACTATTTTAGAATATTATGAAAGTGCTTCGTTGAAGCATCACCGAGCTAGTTCAATGGTTGATGTCCTAATATCCTTACAAAAAAGTTCGAACCTTATTAACTATATATTGTGATGGTTGTCTGGTAATTTATAGAGTTTGAAACGGTTAAGAGGATACTTTGATTCAAAATTATCCATCTTAAGGTCGACTTAAGCGATAATGGTATTTCCTTAGAAGATCAATTTATAAAAGCCTTACATTAATTACTAGCTAGACAAGTATATATAAAAATACCCAGCAATTTCTTTCTTAATTTAAACTGTTAAATTATTACGAGTATTTAATTTTATCTTGTAATTTGCTCAATATACACTTTTTAATACATAATGTCATCATTAATCATGTGACTTAGATATTCTAAGTAAACATTTAACTATATATTTTGACACTCGATCTATATATCTTGATCACATAACATAAGTAAAGAACCTGATCAAAAATCATAAAACAAAAAAAATATTCGTTATTTTGCGTTTACATAATGCTAGTATTTAACTACTCGTCCATGTATAAAACTCTTTGATTTCAATACACAATTTTTCACTTTTTTGTCTTACAATTATTATATTATAGAAAACATAAAAAATAAGTATATCGTTTAGCCTCATAATTCTATTTGTCCTTTAAAAAAGTACTTCTACCAGACTAGTTGTCTAGTAAAACAAATATAAAAAAATCATATTACTATTACTATTACTACTAATATCAATTTTACCTTACTATGAATAATAGTTATTTGTCCTTTTGTGATTTAATTTTTTTTAGCATATTCTTTTGTGATTTAAGAAAAAAAAAATATTAATGATAAATTAGTTTTTAAATGAATAATAAAACAAAAATTATTAATTTTCACCTATTATGAATAGTACCTTTTGTGATTTAAGAAAAAACTAGTATTAATGTTAAATTAGTTTTTAAATGAATGATAAAATAAAATTTATGAATAATATGTTATTTGGCCTTTTGTGATTAATTTTTTTTAGTATTATTGATAAATTACCTTTTTAATGAATTTTATAACAAAAATTATAGTTGGATGATGGTAAAAAGGTTGGAAGGTAAGTTTGGTGGCTAAATTTGATCAATGTCCTATTCATATTTTCTTGATGTCTACATCTATTCCTTTATATATATTGATTAAGTATATTTTTGTTATTTACCTTACAAGAGTTTTGAATAACCTTTTTTTTTCTTTTCAAAATACATTAATCTCTAAAATTGTTATACGTTATATGACCAAAAAAGTTGGAGTTTAACTCTGATTACTAGATTTGACCCATGTTTATTTACTCCTTGGTATATATATTATCACTTAATATCACTATTTAAATAACTGGAGCCGCTACATCAAGTATATTATTGTAATAAAAAATAACAAATAAAGGATGATATTGGTGGTTAGGTTGTTTCTAATTTGTTCAAGTCCTAACTCACTGTCAACTATATATGTTTATATTTTTTTTTCTTCGTGTTTCTCAAACTTTTAAATTAATATATTATATTATAGAACTTTACATTTGTCATAATAAACCTTGACGTATTATTATTATTATTATCATTATTATTATTATTAATTTAAATATTATACTAAGTCAACTAGCAACGCATGTTCATACTAAATTTTTTATGCTTCATATATTAAATTACTTATATATGTATGCATCGATCAATCACATATAATACTAATTCAATAATGTATGTTTGTACCAAATGGTACTAAATTCTTACATTTTAAACATATAAAACAAACTTAAGATACTACTAATTAGCTTTTTATTGTTTGGTATTTCTTTGAATAATAACATATTTTGCTTATTGTCTCAAAAAACTCAAAGTTGACCATTATTTCTTTACTTTGAAAAACTTATATATGAATGATTGCGTATTTTAGATTTTTAGTTCAATAGGATTTAATTGACTTTTTGTTATAAAAAATTGTTAATCATTAAACAAACTTTTAATCCTTAACATATACATAGTATATCATTATAAGTTTTTATGAATGTACGGTTACTATGAAGTATAAACTAACATGCATGTACATTGTTAAAAAAAATAATTAAATACATCAAATATAAAAGATAGGTATTTCTCGATAGTAAGCACGGACGATGAAATAACCTATTATCATCATCATCTCTTTAACATACGTAAATACGACTTACAAGTATAATTTAGTGATGCTAGATATATATTATCGCAATGCGAGGTAATATCATATCTTGTTAGGTTCATTTCTTACACGTTGAGAAGCGACCTTAATTATTTTGAGAATTTTATTGAAGTCATAGAAGTGAGAGAGAATATTTTGTTGAACATTTTTTTAAGTTATCAACAGAAAACGGTATTATTATGTAAGTTGATTTTTTTTATTTTTTTTTGTAATATATCATCAAACCATGTGCTACTGCTGTTTATCTCGTAATGTGCATGCGCAAATATCTCGAAAAAGATCATCGAACTAATCATAAATGAATTATTTATTCATTTTAATCAGAAGAGCATGAAACGGGTGCAATGAAGTATACAATCATATACTAGCAATTATTTACGTAAAACACGGCCATGATTTTTACAAATATAACAAAACATCAATAATTTATAAACTGTTATAAGTATGTCGTATATTTTGCTGCATTTGTGGATTAATGTAAACAATTGATTATGTAACGCCGCGAACATACCCGACTATAAATTACTACATTCCAGGTTCAAGCAAAGATCGCGGTTAAGGGGGTCACGTAGGATCTTAGGGACAATGCCCTTTGTGGAGTCTAAGGGTAGTGCCCTGAAACAACAACGAATTTGTCCAGATTAATTCACTCGGCCTGAGAAAATTAAGAGATTCGGACAATAAACTATTTTTTATGTGCCCATTATTTGGTTGACAAATATTACAAGCATATCACAAACACATCTTACACACACGTAAACTCTAGGAATAAGAGATTTAATTGCCACTATTTTTAATATCATCTTGAATTACGAATTTCGTGAACTCGAACATTTGTAGGATCGAAATATTATCTTTGTAAAGTGATTCTCAACAACGATTCATAGAATAATATATGGTCATTGAATCATACACCCTGTTCAATTTCCAACAATAATTGTAAATAATTTTTTACACAATCATTGTTCTTTTAAGCATAAACCAATCACATATAATACACCCCGTGTTACTTCAAATCTACATATTTATCTTAATTGAGATTTAAGTCGACGATAATTATGTTACCACTATACCACCGGGCCACAAATCATTTGGTAAAATCATATGTAATTGTATGAAGAAATACATAAAAAAGGCAAGAAAAAAATAACGAGCAATGCTAAAGTTACATTTTGTTAACATAATTACACGCGTTAACCATCATGCACCACATTTAATTAATTAGTTTTGTGATAATTTTGTATGTTTTTTATGTGATAAAACATAAATTTTAAAGACAACAATTAATAATTAGGAGAATTAAGGATGTCGCGACACGTATGATGAGGAAGACAACAATATAGCGGTTGGTGGTGGGGAGTATATGGCCTCATGATGGTTAACACCATGTGACATGAACTCATAATCTTGTACAAACTCAATTTATTAGTAATTAAATTAAAACTAACTATTTAATGTATTTTTTAAAATATCTATATAAGCTGTGTAATTAAGTCAAATATCAGTCAATCCAATCGATCTATTAAACTTTTTGTTACTTTTCATTTAATGACTTTGTTTTACTTGAAATGGAATCATATGACATAATTAATATATAATTGTATAGTTTTACTATTTCCCGTTATCAAGTTTAACCATATTTGCTGTAGGGTGAAACCAAGAAATCGTAATAGAGGGGTGAAAAGAATTTATTTTATAGTTTTGTGGGGCGGAATATTTTAAATGTTATTAATACTTAGAAAAAAAAAAATTAGATAATTTGAAATTTCTTGTGGGGGGAGCGCTCGGTCTCCGCCTCTGATTTGCTGTGAGTAACCCTGAAATTTGGATAGTTTATGAATTTAGCAATGAACGAATATAGTTTTTTAATATATATATATATACATATATATATATATATATATATCCTACAATAAGTAAAAAAAATGGACTTATGAACATCTTGCACGTCTACATAGTAAACAAGGGACAATAAACAGAGAACTTCTTAATGTACACATTAAAATATTAAATCACTCCCAGCAAATGATATGCGTTGGTTGATATTAACTCAGTGTCACATCGACTCTTTTTAAAACTCACACGCAACACTCTCAACAATAACTGGTCACTTCAATTTATGACCGCACATCTAACGATACATCTTTAATTTTATATACTAAACAAAAAATAAAATAATTTTCGTCGTTGCTTCACTTGTCGGATATCCGACTTCCCAAACCAACAGAACTAACTAACGTGTTGGGGTCAACGGTGTTAGTTGGACCGACACACATCAGTCTCAAACCGATGTAACCATTGGCAATGGCCTTAAAAATGATACTGATAGAATTGCTTCTAATTATCTCCAACTATAGGATTACAAATTGATGTAAATTTCTAATGTACTACTATCCACTCGATCATTGTTATCAAAAGTTAACATAACACTATTTATTGTAAGGAATTGTTAATAACTCGTTGAGTTTATCACATACTTAATGTGAAAAGTGGAATTCATTTACAAAAGATACATTGCTCGTACAATATCACTGATACCTGTAGGAGGAATACCATTCTACATTCTTTGTACCAAGAAAGAAGCAAGTTGCAAATGATGATATATTTCTCCAAATTGAGCATCTAATACTCTTATAAATTGAGAATAGAATAGATGTACAAGAATGGTTATGAAGTGGAGCTTGTGGATTATTAACCCACGTATAATTGATCTGAGTTGTATTTTTCTATGTAATACTCCTATTTTGTAGTGTGAAGACAATCATCTCCATTTAATTTTGAATTTTTGATGTTAAGTTGTACACACTTTGATTCCCTCTCTACGTGACTACTATTATATATATATATATATATATATATATATATATATATGTGTGTGTGTGTGTGTGTGTGTGTGTGTGTGTGTGTTAAAACTTTATTATTCAGTTACAATTTAAATGAAAGAGTTTGTTAAATAATAATGTGAATAGTAATTACATTGAAAGCAAATATAGAACTACACAATTTTATTAAAAAATGTATAACTTTACTACTACTCTTATAATTTAATGTAAATATTTTTAAATTAAATACATTGCATTGAAGTGAGAATAATTTTGATGTAATAAATCAAAAACATTTTTTGACATCAACCTAATATAAATAAAATTTTAATTTAATGTGTACATCGAACTCTAATAAAATCGCCGCATAGAGTTAGAGAGAACCTAGGAAAATTCTGATTAAAAATTCGTTTATTCCATTAAATAGAATAATGCCTTCCCGCCAAAAAAACAAAAATTGTTTATCTCAAGATTCATTGACGCTATCAATCCATATAACATGATGATATTGCCTTTTAATTGTCTGTCTTGGTATCTCCAATCAAATCTACCTTTTTTAACTTCTTCCACCCCCCTTACCGACACCTATATTATCCTTTCCCTTTTTTTTTAATCCTTTTTTCCCAACATAAATATATCTTCATATACATCACCCATAACCACTTGTTCCACAACCTATACTCATAGGGCCATAGGGGTACCTTAATTGACTGATAATCAACATATATTATATAACCAAATTAAATAATTTTACTAAACGGATGAGATTTTGGTTATCCGGGGAGAATGAATATCTTCACTCGGATACATGCTGCCTAATGGGAATACCCTGTGACCACATCTGACCTTTTCCGTGACCAACCTAAGATGCGTATCTAGTAAGGTTAAAATCTTAGACTGACGTCAACAAGTAAGCCACCAATAATTTAACTCTTCCAGATATACATTATAACTTTTTGCATAGCATTTTTAAAGAGTTTAGATCCATATAGTAGTGTTTGATATTAGAAATACACTTACCATAACTGGCTAACTGCAACTATTTTAAAACAACGAGCATTAAAATTCGGTAACTACTCTTTTAATTGTCATCTGGCTTTCTCTTTGGGATTATTATCGATTGCGATACTGGAAGAGTACTTTTTGATTCTCAAGGAGATGATGATGCTGGATGAAATTCCCAACATTGGGAATAAGTATGACCAAATGTTTGACTTCTTTGACTGAGACCCAGTGGATGAAGCTACGGCTGCACCAGCAAGGCTGCCGATGGATGTGTTCTGTAAGATCATAGGTAAGCATCCCAGGACAGTTGGCACAAAAAAGTCCCTGAAAAAGCGGACATTTGTGGCGGCTAAAGCATAATTGATGACATATGAGGGTATGGGAGAGAAACGAGCTAGAAGAACAAATTTCCAACCGTCACGTTCCACTCCCCTTGAAAGCACATGGAAATATTTATTTCCATGTGCCCATTGTATTGCCGAACTAGAGCTCCTGAAAAGCAGCCTAAAAAGGAACATAAATGATCATCAAAATCAATAAGAGGATAAATTTATTTACAGGTCGACATGTAGTCCAACTTCAACAACAACAGAAGTTAATGAATCTGATAATAACATTTACCTTACCATGTAAAAAGCCCCTTCCTTATTAGTGTTTTGGTTTAAGATAAAAAGCTTAAAGCACAATGCAACTACATTGCCATGTTCATGCATTCAGTAATTCATTCATGTTAGTGGTGTTTGGCTTTAGGGTTTAGGAACTGATTATTATCATTTTTTAAGCTCGAATTAACATATTAAGTTTCAAACAATCAGATCAAGTTCATACCAACTACAACAAAATTAATCATCGCATGTAACAAGGAGTCTCTCATTTACTAACATGATTTCCTATTTGGTCATAAAACATGGTTTTTATTCCATAAAAAATCAGGACTTGTCAACACACTTACAGATCATCTGATTATTAGAACTACGAACATCAAATGATCCAAACACGAAATATTACTTATAATTTGCACATCACTACAAGAAATTCATCTAATACCTCATTCTTTGACATGAAATAGTGAAGTCAAATGTAACAAGTTTCTTCACCATCCTGAGTCTTTTTGACAAAAAATTGAGATCGTATTATGGTAAAAATTTAATCACAAGAAAATAAGGAAAGCATGCGACTTCTAGATTTCATAAAATAAAGTGACAAATTAACTACAAAATTCACAAAACCTCTAAACCAACTAAAGGGGATTCAATATCCAGTTATCAGTTAGGACCATATTTGGAAAGACAAGTCTCATATTTCTATGGAGCTAAAGACACGTGAATGTGCTTTCCAAGATTAAATTGTGAAAGATCTTAAGCAAATGGAGACGGGTCAAGTATCAGGAAAGTAAGATGTGACAGGCCGGATGAAGACAAATCATGGGCTAACTAGATTGCTCTTACAGCAGCAGAGACATACATGATGATATTAAAGCGATGTTGCAAGGATCCAGTTACATTATACATGGATAATGAGATTTTGAGATTCTATACAGTTTAGGATACAAGAAGTGTATATAGACGGATGTATATATATGACTTACATATACATATCAAACACCAAAATAGAAAAAGGATGGAGTTAGTTAGTTAATTAGTAATCCATATGTTAATACGTAAACCACCGGAAACACATCTAGAAAATGCAATCTCTTGAATCACCAAGGCCATATTAAACAAGTAAAACAGCAGCAGGATTCTACAAATATATCTGATACATTGCACAATAGGGATATACTTGAGGAAAAAGACACATGCACCAAGACAATCTATATTTTATTGGGGAACCACCTCTAATAATATGTTCTACTATTAATATTGAAATATAAAAATAAGACCTATGTATGCTCACCAACATAAAACTTACAGTCTGAATGATCAAAGTCTCATAGTACAATTCAAGACAAAGTCGTCAACCTTAAAAATCAAACTATGAAACAATCAATATTCAAGCGAAACTAGTAAAATTTTAAAATTTGCAATTGCATGGTAAGTTTTCTCTAACAAAATCCTGATTCCTGCACAAGCAATTTTTTCGACGTTTTTCTAATCACAGAAAATTTAAATGAATCCATCCACCCCAGACCAAAAACATTTCTAAAAGAAAAGGGTCAAATCAAACTTAACTATGCAAGGACCACTATTTTGATAACAAGTGTATCCAGCAGAAAGACAAATTCTTAAAATATTAAATATGCAATAAATGAATCAAATGCAATGGATGTCAGTATGTCACGCTCAACTGAAAGGATGCCCATTGTACCCCTTCTCCAAAAAAGTGCTACACTACTACATAAGGTAATGTTTAAAATGTGTATCTCCACTACTCTTAGAGCATCTCCAATGCTCCTACATGGAGGGTTCAAAGTTTTCCATGTCATCACTTAAAGCACCAAATTCCCACTGCAGCTGTTGTGCGCACAAAGTGTAGTCCAAACAGTTTTGGACGATGCTTTGGACGGACTGGTAGGGCCCTCACTTCATTTGGCTTTTAATTCTTATATTTCTTGTCTAAATTGCTTGTTGAATACCCACATTGTTATATTTGAGATGACACTCTGTGAGTCAATACCATGCCACATTAATGATGATATACACGTAGTATCTAAACTAATAATTATTATGTTTCACTAAATAATTTTACTAAATCTATTATATATAGATTTACTATTGATTTTTATTGTTTAAATATATAATATGTTTGTATACATATTTAATACTGTACTTCATAAGTTTTATCATTTAAAGAAATGTTATTGTATTAGGATAATGATGTGGCAAAACTTTAAACTTTATACAGTTTAATGGGTTGTAGATGTTTGTATAGAAAAGTTTAAAGTTGATGTGGCAAAACTTTGAATGCAATGGATTGGAGATGCTCTAAGTGCTACAACAAGATTCACTCAATGATATTATACAAGCCTTAAACCCTTAAAAAGTTTTTAAAAAGAAAAAACAATGGCTTCTTAACTTCTTTCCAAATGATATGAGAAAAATTCTCTATACAACAATACAAATACTACAAAGGTAACATACATATGATCATTCACTTATTCTTGATGCAAAACTATGTAAAATTTCTTTCAAAAATCTCTTTAATGTCATAATAAGAGAAATCTATATCTATAGGCAAAACGGCACAAAGTTTCACTTACCTTTAACAAAAATACAAATTCATGTAAAATTCCATTGAAGGAAACTTCACAAAACTTTGCAACACCTACACTCAACACCTTGTAATCCTTAACCTACTAAATTTACTAGGAAGAGACACCTTAAAATTATTAAATTTCTTTACTTCTAAAACAAATGGTACTTTAATTTTTGTTTCAGGTGATACATATGCAGCTCTTATTGAGGCTACAAAGTATAAACTAGAACTCAACTTAAATTCAAATTAATCACAGATCAAACACCTAATTGTAACTAATTTCAACTAAAACAAACAGAAACACTTAAATATCAAAAAATCCATTAACAATAAACATATTATATACCTTCCGATCCAAAATGAGAGCGACGCACCGAGAACTTTAGCGGAGAACACACAAAGCAACGCCGGAAAGAATCCGAACAGTAAAGAAGCACCGGCTTCGAAGAACACAGCGTACGGAAGACATAATGCGAGTGTAATTGTATGTATCGCTACGTAGACTGGAATTGCCCAATTACCTAATCGATCTGACATGTATCTGAAGGATTCAACTACCGCTTCTTTGTTCCATGACGATGAGCCTTTGAATTTTAACAGTGTAATTACTCCGATCACCAACATCGCTGCTAATAGTAACCCTAACTTCCGACCACCGGCCATCGCGACTGATCGAAACGAGGTCGGCGGTTGGTTCTGGAGCTACGTGGAGTGAAATGAAATATTGAAGGCAAGTTGTTTTTATCGTTGGCCCAACTAAATGGCCCAATGGGCTATTTAATCATCACCGTTATATTTCTAATAGGCGCTTCATGTTAAAAATCATAATTTTACTTATCTTTTAGACTCTCCTTAAACCCTTAAAATCAAAAATCCAAAATAAAAATAACAGTAATAAAAATAAATACTAAATTTTACCAATAAAAAAATTACTAATTCCCACTTCGTATTACAAACCAAACACAACAATGAAATCAATTCATTAGATCTTTCTTATTCCGGATTTCCAATAACTACGAAATTGGTTCACTGTAGATGATATCTAACTTATTGAAATCAAGAAAAAATAAACAAATATTTAGACAATGGGAGAAATTTAAATTTTTAAACACTTAATATGAATTGATTTATTGAATATTCATTATTTGGTTCCTTGTAATTTAAAGTTTCAAAGTTCAAACACATATGTTAAGCTTTTCGAATGAAGAGAACGTCCAGTTATACGTAGGCTTGAACAAAAAAACCACCCCTACCCGGTTTCAAACCCGAAAACCCGACCCGGTCAAACCCAGTTTCACCCTACCCGGTTCGGATTTTTTGAATACCCGACGGGTACGTACCCTGGTAGGGTTTTTAGAATTCGAAATCTGGTTGAACCCGGGTTGAAATAGGGTCGGGTTGGAAACTTGGTCAAAAACCCGGTCAAAACCCGGTCAAATACCCGATTGAAAACCCAAAAAAACCCGGTTCGGGTTTCAGGTCGGGTGAATTCCCGGTTTTGTTCATGCCTAGTTATACGCGCTCTTTTTCTTCGCCCTGCCCATATGGACCCAATGTGTTGGGTTGTCAAGTCCATTATAGTCCATTTAAGAAGCACACCATTACTCGTGAAACAATTATAACCAATTTAGCATATACTATTAATAGTTATATATGGGATATAACCAATGAATTTTTTATTTTATGTTAAAGGTTGTATTGTTTAGGTGTTTTTTTAAAATATTTTTTTGCAAATTTGCCCATTTATACCCAAGCCCGTTTAGACTCGTGCCCGTTTGGTTCCAAGCCATTTAAACCCGGGGCCGTTTAGACTAGTAGACCAAACCCACCTGCCCATGTTGCTTAATCAACACTGCCAACGTTTAAAAACACCAGAGTCCTGCATTTTATAATGACGAAATACTCTGCAGAAAGCCATCACTTGGTCACTTGCATTTCTTAGATCAAGACAAATCTCACATTTAATCTTGTTTAACGAAAGATTATGGATAGTCTACAAATAAGAACGATGTTACCCTTTCACATAAATAAAAAACTGCATAAATAGTCCTATACAGCACTCAGCAAAGTAACATAATAATACGATGAAAACAGTCTTGTTGCAAATTAGAAGAAATGTTTGTCATATGCCAAATTAATCTTATCGGTAAACAAGGCAAACTGTTTCTTGCAATGCAATAGTTAACATAATTTTTAAAAAGATCACTTAATTTAGTAAACCGCACATCATCTTACAAAGTGATGCCTTATCACACCTCTTTCTTCATCCAACTCAAAGTTCCCACGATCAAATTCCGAGCTTGTAAAGAATGCCTTCAGATCTGTAATTCCATAATCCAACACCTGCAAGCACAAACGTGAACCAAAACAATCATCAGCTTCGGCAACTGCCTCCCATATATATACAGCAAAAATGTAAAACTAGTTTATACCTTGCTTTGCAACTCTTCCACCTTCACGTCGATATGTGTAATATCTCTGTTACTTCCAGGCACCATCTCTTCAAATTGCAGCGCCTCTTTCACCAGTTGATTCAGGAGATGCAACACAATCGCATTGAAGTCCTTCTTGAATGTCATGTACTTTTTGAAGCTCTGCACAACAAACTCATTTTTAGAATCTTATAACCTTGTACATTAGAAAAATGTTCTTCCTAAATAGTTCCACAATACCTTCTGTAGAGCCTTTTGCACTCCAAACTTTTGAGTGGATATAAACGAGTCAAGTAAAACACGAATAGCCATATCTACATCTTCTTGAGTGACATGTGCTCTGAGGTGCATTCTGGCATGAGCCTCCGACATCCTAATCATCGACTCTATGTGCCTCACAGCTATTGGCACTCCTTGTCCATGCTATACATTTGACACTATATTAAAACAAAGTGAATCCACATATAATCTAAGTTGCAACGATTTGATGAAAAACTCACTGATGATTCTCTTCTTAATTCAGCATACACTTGTGTGAGTTTGTCTAGATCAGCATCATGCAACCTTGGAAATACATTTAACTTGGCATACGTGAGGTATTTCTTTAGCATATCTTGAGAGAGTATCTGAACAGGAGGTTAAATTTCTCATCAATCTAGAATGGTAGAGGTGGTATCTTTATGACAGATCATAAGATCATGTAACATTTGATCACAACCAGGTCCTTTGAAAACTTCAACTGGAGGGAAATCAGTTGAGGATACAACCTCCTAAATCATTTCTTTAAGTATTACTGATTATTTACATTTTAAGAAATATACTTTGTATAATTATATATTAATACATTAAACATTTATGAAAAAAGGCCATCAAATCAGGTTACATTACGTGTTTGCTTGCCAACCCAGCCTTGCCTGCATAACTGGGTCTAAGAGATTACCCATTTTGACCCAAGCCCATTCTAACCCATTACCCGACCCACCCATTTGCAACCTCTATCAAACAAGGTAACATGTGTACACTTTAATATAAGTAACTGACGGAAATGTATTGAGTTAAGGTACCTCAGGATCCATTAACATGGAAGAGTCTTGGAAATCTTCCTGAGAATTGTTGATGGAGTTGTTATCCTTAGAACCTTTGGGTGTGGATTTGAAATGACTATCCACCACAAACTTTGCAAGCATCTCATCCATTATTGGGTCTACAACATCCTGCATCAGATCATTTTCATCCATTTTAACCACAAATCTACAGCAATCTAGAAGATAAAAACGAATTGCATATATGATATACAGCAATAGCTGTGAGGCACATAGAGTCGATGATTTTCATCCATGTTAACCACAAATCTACAGCAATCTAGAAGATAAAAACGAATTGCAACAAGTTTTAACCTTAACGACACACAGAATGTCAAATCTGGAGACAATTGGATCTGTTAATTCAACATTTTGCGAGAAGTTTTTTGAAGAATCATATCTGCAAACGGTGACCAACCATTAGATTCATATGGGACAATGATTGTAACTAGAAAAACTAACATATCTATAATAATTTTGCAATTTTTGCCCACCTTCCTCCAATTGGATTAGCTGCAGCAATGACAGAGCAACGAGCTTGAAGTGAAGTCACTATTCCAGCTTTAGATATGCTGATGCTTTGCTGTTCCATTGCTTCATGAATACTCACTCTACCGAAGGTAAAAAAAAACATTATTAGATGTTATACTATCTAGTTACAAAGGAAACCATGAAAAACGGGAAACAACCATTCATATATACCTATCTTGATCATTCATTTTGTCAAACTCATCTATTAGACAAATTCCTTTATCAGCTAAAACAAGAGCCCCTCCTTCAAGGGTCCACTCTCTTGTGACTGGGTCCTTGTGCACAGCTGCTGTAAGTCCAACAGCAGAAGCTCCTTTTCCAGTTGTATAAACTGCCCTTTGTCCAGTCTTTTCAACATATCTTGAAACAAGTTCCAACAAATGTTAAAACTTGTTGCAGATTCATGTATGACTGGGGGAAAAAGAGAAAAGAGAAAAAGAACTTACTTAAGAAACTGGGATTTTGCAGTACCAGGATCACCCAAAAGTAGCACGTTAATGTCTCCACGCAATCTATGTTTTCCTTGCACATTTTTTTCCTGACCTCCAAACATTGCAAGAGCTATTGCTGTCTTTATGTCCTCATGACCATAGATTGATGGAGCAATAGACTTTATAATCTGCACATTATCCCACATAATCTAGTTTAAAATCAGGTGTTATGCAACTATATTTACAAATAACATCAAGTTACATGAAAAAGGAATGATATTAGAAAGTTAGATATGGCAGTAATAATGCGTCTCATTATGAAGGAAAAACTCTGATTAGATGGCACACATCACGAAAAAGAGGAGAAAGAAAACATAATGATGTTTAAATCTTGAATGTCTTCTAATACTCCTCGTATTAGAGCATCGATGTTGATCATGCTTGACAAAAACTCTTGGGGCTGTAACCATGCATCTCATAGTGAAAATGCTAATTATATAGCATACATCATGGGGAAAAAAACATCAAACTAAATGAAACGATGTGCAATGCATCTTGTTAGACTCAAGTTACACACTGATGTCAATCATGCCTGACTTCTAGAAGATTAGTCAATTTGAAGACTTCCACAAGGGTTGAACCTCGTTTAAACCATCATGGAAGAATAATAGAAAATTAAGGCACATCTTAAATCATTCCTGAGCCATGAGAAAGAATATAGATGTACTATCAGACAACTTCAGTAAATAAGCATCCAAAATCATACCCTTTCTCCTATCCTTGGGTCTTTAGATAACTTCTCAATCTCTTCCTTATCCTCTTGGGTAAGTTTATAGGCTGAAAATAGATCTTGCTTCTTTGTAACGTGGTTCGCTTCAATGACAGTAGCGAAGACAGGAAATCCGTTTTTTGTATTCAATGATAAATCAAAGTTGTTAGTGTAGATGCCAGTAACCTCCTGGAGATTAAATGAGAAAAAAACTGTTCAGGTGTTTACTGATAAGAAAGCAAAGACTAAGGCACATAATATGAGGTAATAATATTACAATCTCTTCTCCAGGGCGGGCACAATCAATCAGATCATTCAGAAGAATCACTTCCTTGTATCTTGGCAATCTACCAGCTGGAACAATGCCAGGACTCTCTTGCAAAGTAAGCTTCTGATAATTCCTGTATATGGTCTGTAACAAAAAAAGTATCAGCAAATAGATTCTTTTACATACTACAAAAAACAAGAATAAACATAAGTCACCTGCTCAATATTGACTGTGAATGGCCCCTTTGATTGGCACTCTGGGCAAGAACCAACCTTCACCTCTGAATATGAATTTTGAAAAAAAGGCCCCAAAACTGTTCCACATTTGTTACAATCATACTTCACTTGTTGCAACTGAGGAAAGACTCCAGATCGTCGGGTCACAACTCCTCCAACACGAATCATCGTATTTAAATGGATCTGCCTGAAGAGAAAAATGCAACGCTGTTCTCAGAATGCTTACATTTAAGTCAATAATATAACAGCCTAACCAGCCAAAAGTCAATACCTTATGTTGCGGATCTGATCATATACAGGTAAGTTGGTTACTCTAACATAGATTTTTTGATGAATGCTTTTGTAGTTTGGATGCAAATTAAACACAACTTTATTGGCAACTTCCTCCATGACCTCAAGGACAGACTGGGGTGCATCTGCCAGCCATATGGCAATATTTGGGTGGATATAGATAAACTGTTTGTAATCAATCTCTAGACTGCACTTGTTGACTGCAGAAATGAACTTATTAAATATAACAATCAAACAGCCAACATCCATAAGTTAAAACTGAACACATACAAAAATGAAGACAATTCACCTGACACCATCTCGTTTATTTGCCTAAGATATTCAAGGTCACGATGTTCACTCTTCGGGTTCTGATAAGTGAGAATGAATTCCTTGAACTTTTTAGCAATAAAACGCCGCACTTCATCTCTCATGACCCACTCCCTTAGTGTTCCCTGAACACGGTACATCTCAAATTCACCTTCATCATCATCGTCATCATCCTACAACATGTTAGATGGTAGATCAGATAAATTAAATAACGAGAAGCTGCTGTTGATAAACGAATTAAACAATCTGAAGTAAGATAGAACTCCATCTGAGGTAAGATAGAACTCCATACATCATAATCAGTCATAGGCACATCAGTGTCATCATTGTCGCCACCACCTCGTCGACCGCCACCACCTCCTCGTCGACCACCACCGCCTGCTGAACCATCACCTCCTGGTGGACTGCTTGGTGCTGAACCACCTCCATCTGGGGGTGACCCAGGAGGCATAAAATACGCTCTAGTTCTCTTTGAAGGCCGGAAGCTGTCATCATCTGTATCTGTAACCATAAATAGGATAACACAGCTTGATCAAATATTATATATGCTGTAAAGCCCTTATATTTGCAATAAATGACATACACTCAAAAATACAAAGTTTGAACATGGAATTTAACCCAACAATACAATTAGACAGATATTACTCTAGGTAAATTGGTACTTCAAAGTGTAAGAACGTTATCAGACTGCAGATTGTTTAAGATATACTAATACATGCACCCTGCGAAACTATTTAACATAACTATGAGTCCATGGCTACAGGCAGAGCTAAGATTTATTTTCATTGAGGGGGCAATAAAAAATTCCTTTTTATTTTTTGACAAGGCAAAATATAGAAAATGTCATTAATACCCTAAACATACATTTTTTGTACACATTTAAGAACTTTTCGAGCCCCCTGCCCCCTTGTACATCTCCCAATGTCCATGGCAATCTTAAGGTATTTAAACGCTATACTGAACTTGAAATCTACTATTAGCAAGAAATAAAGTCTCATTACAATTAATTACTCTTCTAACTAGCCAAATTAGTAAAGTAAACATTCAAATAACTAATGGACTAGATAGTATAAGTATCAAACAGCGCAAAAGTAAAACCCTAACTGACCTTGATCATGAAGTAACTGAGGAAGCTTGCGCTGTGAAGCAACACCATCTCTCGCATCAAGCTCAATTTCTGCAGCCCTACGGTCCGCCATAATCTGATCCAAATCTCTCTCATCTTCATGAGATTCATCTAACCCAACCGATTCGTATTGATCGTGCTCATCCATCCTCCGATAGTCACTACATTTTCAAAATAATTCATCTATAAGAACTTATTATAAAAAATACAAGGAGAAATGAAGAGCAGAAGGCAATTAGAAACTTACTTGATAAAATCGTCGCCGAAAAGATCTTCGCCTTCACCTTCATCTTCATCGACGTCATCAGGTTCGTCACGGATGATTTCTGGATCAACGGCAGCCTCCTCGTCGTCGTCGTAGTCGGAGTTGTTTTCAGATGTACGGCTGTTGAAAGGAAGCTGATCTGTGTTGAATCCTGCTGACGTAGGAGAGTCTGGTGTCGACGGTGGATTGCCGTTAAACTGACTGGAGTTTAGGTTTCCGCCGTGATCAGAGGAAGACGGCGACTGATTGGAGCCGTTACCTCCATTAGCATTTTCTCCCGCCATTTTTTCTGTTCTTTGGTTGCTGCGAGTGAGGGGTGCTTCACCGCTTTCTGCTCTTTTTTAGGTTTTAGGTCGCTCTGCTTTGGCGGGAAATTTTCGCGCCATAAGTAGGCCCACACCCAGCGGATATGGCCCAAAATGATATATTGTGTGGTACACGGCCCAATCACATGGGCTACAGACGGTAGATGTATCATCATTACTGTGTATACTTAATACCATACATCATCCACCTCTTTCATACCGATAGGCCATAGTTGATTAGTTGTTAAAGCGTTACGATTCACGAGTTAACTCTTACGAGTCGAGTAAAAAAAAAGTGACTTGAACCAAGACTCTTAAATGACTTTGACTCTTACGAGTCGTTTATTGACTCTTCCGAGTCATGTGTGACTTTTACGAGTCAAAAGATCAAACAAACTTTTAGTGTAATGTAATATAAAAAATAAAATAGAAAAATAGATTACTATAATCTATTTTCAATTAAGCATTTATGTTAATTGACGGTAAATGACTTAATTATTGACTTTTACCATGTTTTACTTCATTTGAAAAGAAAACACTTAAATAATAATCTCTCTTATCTAATATAAGAAGAGGTTAATAAATTAATCACTCCTCAAATCAGGCCTTATACTCTAATCACCATCATCCAATGAGTTAACCCTTTTAATTTACACCCTTGAATGTAATTAGTGGAATGATTTATTAATCTCATAAAAATTATGCCCCTTTGTGACTAAATTTCCCTTCTTAATATTGACCCTTGTACTCCTTTTTTCTTTGGAATCAAATGGCGGCACACAACAGAGAATGACGACACAGACAAAAGACATAGGAACGATCATCATCTGAATTTGAATACGACATAAAAATAGCCCGCTCCCGCTGTCGCATCTAAACCTAAGGTGCATCTCATCCTTTCTTGTGTCTATTGATTGATTGATTGCATTCTTCAATTCGTGTTTTTTAAATAACGGTGTTTTCGATTTGTAAGAAGTATTCAGTTATCTTTTTATTGTGTCGTATGATTGATTGATTGTATTCTTCAATTCGTGTTCTTTATGGCTAGCGTGTTTTCGATGCGTAATAATTAATCAGTCCTCTGATATTGTTTAGATTTAACTGGTGAGGACTGTGTTTGAAAATAAGATATTGGTTTGTTTTTGGTTTATTGAATTTGTTAAATTAAAGGTTGATAAAGTGAGATCGCTATACAGATCACTATATGTTAAGAGAATAACATGTATGTTTATCATTATAAACCTTCATATGAAAAAGTAGTTTTATATCCTAAGTTAGAAGTTTATGATGATGTAGTTTGGTGTATGGTCTCCCTTCACAAATGCATTTTGATATGTGTACATGGACCTTGCTATGTTACCTCCTTAACTTATCGTTTGTACACTAAAATCATGAATTATTTATATATATACACTTGTGTGGTTGATGTGCATTAAACTTATATTTATGGGTTGTTTCAAATACTAACTTGTTATGGGTTGGAATCTAACTACTTATTTTGCTTTTTACTTTAAATGAAGTGCCAAATCAAGTAGGCTCACAATCATAGAGCTTATTTAATCAGAAACATGATCAATTATCATTTTTGTAATGTAGAATGTTCCATATTAGTTTGCAATGGCATACCTTGCAAAGTGCAAAGTAAAGCTTGTGCATCACAACTCAAAAAGACTCTTAAAGTGTTAATTAAATTTCAACTACAAGAGTGCAATCTTCAGATAGGTTTTGTGGTGGGTGGTTGACTTTTGTGTGTGGTAATACACTAATGTAAAAGAAATCTGCATATTTGAACTTGAAGGAAAAGTGTGAATTGTGTGTGAATATTCAAAGAGTTAGACTAATGGGACTTCTCAAAAAATTAATGGAAGGTTGACTAAGAAAGTCAAAGAAAAAACACGTAAACCCAAAGTCTTGCTCTGATTAAAGGTCAAAAGGTTGCTTTTTCCGTTGACAAGGTTATGCGGTGTTGCAGCTAAGAGGTCTGTTGATGTGTAACACCCCCAAATTTACTGTTTGGCATAAGCATAATTTTGGTGTTACTAATCAATAATCAAAGCACGCAGATATATAGCAAACGACTCTATATGCGTCGTTTTAACGAAATATATTAATATTAAAATGTTTACAATAGTTGAATCCGTACATAGCTCGTGTTCAATTAAATGAGAGATTCCAGTACATAAATACTTGTACAAAATATACTAATGCAAGGAAATCTCCATTGTCTGCATGCTGACTGAAGCTATAGTAATCCTGAGGGCAGTCCAAATCTACTGCTGAGTACCTGTGATACATGCTAAAATGGGTCAGCTAACGCTGGAGAGCTCACAGGTTTGAGTATCAAATAATATCGTGTGAACCGCAAGATTTAAATACTGATTTGCATCCAGCAAATAAAGATAATGATAATGTATACAGCCATGAGCACATAGTCTGAGCTTAACTCGAGGGGTCAAGATCACAATCAGTGCCTGAGCGAGGTGCCTCCACGAGTGCCTAATCAACACTCGTCTGAACAAATATTAGTACGCCCGTTTACCCAGTTAGTGCATGCTAACCCGGACGAGGAAGTCAATCCTATATGGTACCATATACTAATATTCACGCTACAACGTATTACCAAACTATGCTGACGGAGGACTTTGAAATGATTAGTTGTGTAAAACTCATGTAGTATATGAAAATGTTTGTACTTGCATTCACATGTTAAAATCGAGCATTGTATCACACCCCGGAGTAAAATAGTAAAAGAGGGGCCATGAGACTCACCTGAGTCTTGAAGCGTTTAATCAATAAACGTGAGTTGATTAGCCGATTAGTGATTGTCCGAAGACTCGTAACCTGAGGGTGTCCACGACACGCGATGGTTATAAACATGATTGGGTATCTCAAAGATCACCCTTCTAGTTGTTTGTTCAACTAGAATGTTCAAATTACTACAAATTGGTTGATTTGTTTAAGTATTTGAAAATGTGTACGGCCCGTTGATGATTGTTTGTAATGATAATCTTATCATTATCATTATGATTATGATTTCGAAGTGTTATGCTTGAGAACATGTTCCAATGTGTTTTAGAAGTCGTATCGTCTAAGTGTTTGAGGTTATGAAAGGTCGACACTTAGCGTGAAAAAGAGTTGCAAATAATCTGTTTTTAGCGTCACTTGATGCGACACTTAGGAGTTTAGGCGACACTTAGGAAGTGTCGCATAAAATGGTAAAATCTGAGTTTAAGGCGTCACTTAGGGAAGTGACGCATGACGAGGCGTCACTGATAACACGCAAAAAGTCATGTTTTTGTGTGCCATTATCTCACCATTTTGGCCCAATTATTAATGAAAACACTTGAATATGAACTTAAACATCACATTTCATCACATGGGCTAAAATATAGACGATGTTTCAAGAATCGACAAAAACAACCTAAAAATGAGTAAAACAGAGCACAAACGATCGTTGAATCTTCGGTTCACGTAATTTAGCACTTTTTGAGCTCCACAAAGAATTATGACCTCTAACTTATGTCATTTTCTTCGTTAGGAAAATACGATCGTGTGGATATAAAGAACGCTCAAAACGGATAAACGACGAAGAAGTTGCGCCCGAACGAAGAAACGAAGAACCGAGGGAGCTGGATACGGCTGAACCAGGCCGTATACGGCTGGTCCAGGCCGTATACGGCTGGACCTAGACCGTATACGGTCTGTGCAGGCCGTATATGGCCTGTGCCCACCCGTATACGGCCCAGTTCAGCTGTATTCACCCAATGCACAGCCGTATACGGTCCAGTTCACCCGTATTCACCCTAACTCAGCCGTATCGTGCGTTTGGGCGATAAAAATCTGATTTTTATTTGCCCTTGCGATACGGTTGTGCATTTTGAAGTTTGGATACGGTCTACGGATACGGTTGTGCGATCTCTATAAATACTAGCCTCATTTCATCATTTCAGCACACCTTCTCACTTCTCAAGCAAGAAACACTTCAATACTTTCTCTCACTACTCTCTCTCTAGGTTTATGTTATAATTAGTGGTAGATTAGTATTTAGTTAGTAGAGGGGCAATCTTGTAATATTGCTTGGCGCATACTAGGAGTTCTGCTCGTGTAACGTTCAAGTTGTATTCAGCTACGCTCTTATTACGGTTATATCTATCCTTTATCTATTTTATTATGATGATTGTTATTACTGTTGTCATGTTAGATTTAGGATTGATTGCCATGATTAGCGAGTAGTGATATTGCGTGTTTGCTATGATGTAGTTAGTTGTAAATTGGTTGGAATGACATTATAGTGCTTTGATTTACTTTCTATCTATGATTTTAAACCTATCAAACTAATCGCCTTTCAACCAGTAAACGTGATTACGGCCTTTATGATGGGACGTCGTGAACCCCATCAAAGGTACTTAGTTATCTGTGTTAAACATGAACATGGTCTGATTTGTTAAACCGTGTGCACAACGCTTTCTAAATGAACACTAAGTACATCGTCGTCGAGGAAATAATGTTTTCTAATTTGAACGCAAAGTACTCTGTGGCTATGGAAATATGGTTTTCAAACTGAACACTAAGTACACTGGAGCCGTGGAAATAATGCTTTCTACTTTGAACGCAAAGTACACTGTGCCCGTGGAAATATGGTTTTCTAACTGAACGTGAATAGTGCACTGTTGACAAATTAGGGATTTATTGGGATTTAAAAGTAAGGACTGGTTTATATCATAGATGGATAATATTATACTTAAATACAAACTTAGTTAAGTAGTCTGGGTTAGCTTTTATGAAGCAATGTAAAGGTACCGTAAGACGGCTGATTACTCGGTATAGCGTCGACAACACCTCCGGTGTAGTTAACACGTGGAAGCCGAGGAAAAGCCGCAGCTACTAAGCCTTATGGAATAACGGCAACTCTTTGATCAGCAGAGCTGGTACCGACTAGGTCCTTGGTTCAGCAATGGAAACACCTTCGGTGGAGTACAGTGTGAGAGTCACGGAAAGAGTCGTTGTTATCGGTCTATGTGAATCACGAGTCATGACTCAACACTCAGACTCACAAAACCATCGATAGAAAGTAATCAAGCACACTCTATAAATTTGGTCTTAAATGTTTTATTTAGATTAGATATTATTGTGGGGTTAAGAAAGGTCGGACATCGAGTTGGTTTGTCGCCTTATTCATGCACCCAGGGTTTCATCCCAGATAAGGGTCACTATACCTTCACCGGTTAGTGTTGTGGGCTGGATAAACTACTCCGATCAGAATCAGGATAGCCTAGTTGCTCAGTGACATACTGATCGAGAACTCTATCAGTAGGGGGCTAGTGCTCACTCCACATAATACCTGAAATAAATAAAATACAAACCTTTAGAATACGTTCTCATTCCAACCAATAAGGCTACCGAAATCATAGCAAACACCCATCTCTTGATTATCTGCTATCTACATTTATTTTATTCCGCTTTAGTTTAAATTTTCTGCCTAAGTATAAAAACAAACAAAAACAAAACCCCAATCAAATCTTTTAAAACCCGCTAGATTGACAAGTACGCCTGTTTCGTCCAAGATCCACAATACACTGACTCAAAGAACGACCCTAGGTCATCCTTATTGCTATACACCAATAGTAACTAGGCATACTTAGGCCCCGCACATATAAATTTTAAAACTTCAACCGATCCGCGCCTCGACGGGCGGTCCGACGACGGGGTGAGAACCCTGACTGACCGTTTGGGCGCGATCAGTCACTAAGGCAGTGTCGGTTATCAGTGTCAGGTAAGGGTTATATGCGTCAATTATATGCGACACTTAGACAAGTGTCGTTGGAAGTGTCGGTAAGTGGTGTTGGGCGTCACTGGACAAGTGACAGATGTAAGTGTCGGGAAAAAGGGGTTTTATGCGGCACTTAGGCAAGTGACGTAAATTTAGGGTTTTATGCGTCACTTAATGCGGCACTTAAGTGACGCATGAAGTGACGCTATACTGGTTCGGCCTATGCGACACTTAAGACTGTTCGACGGATTTTGAGCCAAAAACGTGTTTTCCGGTTTCCGTTTGGTCCGATTCTTTTACCCAACCCTTAGATGGACATTTCAAGCTATTACAAACAACAAACAAGTGAAAATAATGGAAATCGGAGTGTTTCGAGATTTGTTGGGAACTTACAAACTTAACGCCGGAGAATTTCGAAAAGATAGAAATGTAGATCGTGACTTCGTGAATCTTTTCTTCCAAACGAGCGAGACGATCCGAGTACGTGTGGTGGCGTTATTTTGATGATTAAAGAGATGGTGGTGGTGGTTTTCTTGAAAGAAAAGAGAGAAAAAGAGTGAGGAGAGAGAGAAAGTTTGGTGGAAATGAGGAGGGAAAGAGGGAGGTGGGGGTTTTGGTGAAAACCTCCCCTCTTCAGTCTCCGCCTTTGTGCTCCGTGTGATGTTTGTTTTTCTGATTGTTTAAACGTTAAATATTTATTCTGTACCTTTAAATATACGTTTTAAAATACGATTATATATTCAATATTTTTAGCGGAGTATTGTACCAAATACCTAATAATTGAGTTACAAGTTATGACTTACTTGTTTCGTTTTGTTTGCGCATTATAAATTTCAAATCGCGTAGGTCTTGTTTGTACTATACGGGACAATTAGAAATATTTATAAAAATAATATTTTTGGGTATAATAGGATTATCAAATATCGTCGTGTTCTTTAATAGTTTTGTTCACCAACGTCCGTATTAATTGAATCGAACTACGTTTGATTTAAATTGAGTACGATTTAATCAAATCGCATAATTTTATATATTCATCAATATATATTCTGATACATTAATTAGCCTAACATAGAACTAATTACATATATTAACAAAGAATTAGGCACTAATCACTAGTCCTAATTTGGCGGGTGTTACATTCTCCCCTTGTTAGGAGAATTTCGTCCCGAAATTTAGATCGAGGTCGCGTTTGATATAGAGTCAGTGAATAACTGAGGAATCTTGAGTCGCATTTGGTCGAATAACAACTTGATCCTTGAAGTTGGTCGAACAGGTCATCAATGCGAGGAAGTGGATACCGGTTCTTGACGGTTAATTTGTTCAACTCTCGGTAGTCGATTCACATTCGGAAAGAACTGTCTTTCCTTTTTACAAATAAGACCGGAGCTTCCCAAGGTGAAGAACTCGGTCTAATAAATCCTCTATCTAGGAGTTCCTGTAACTGGGTGGACAGCTCCTGAAGTTCGGATGGGGCTAGGCGGTATGGTGCTCGGGCTACCGGTGCGGCACCCGGCACAAGATCGATCGAAAACTCAACCTGTCTAGCTGGAGGTAGACCAGGTAGTTCTTCCGGAAAGACTTCGGGAAAGTCTCTAACGATTGGCACGTCCTCAAGTCGCTTCTCCCCCGACTTTTTCTCTGTGATGTGCGCGAGGATTGCAGGATAACCCTTTCTCAGAAATTTTTGGGTTTTCAGATAAGCGATGATATTTAGTCTCGTCTCACCGGTCTCCCCCTGTATAATCAAGGTTCTACCGACGGCGAGAGGGATGCGGACGATGTTGTCATAACACACGATTTTGGCTCGGTGTTTGGATAGTCGGTCCATACCAATGATGACGTCGAAACTTCCAATTTCAACGGGCATAAGATCGATCAAGAAGATCTCGTCGGCTAGGTTTAAGGTGCAATTAGGTATCATACTATCGGTATCTATGAGTTTACCATTTGCAAGTTCTATAGTGTACCTAACATCTAAGGCAATAGGTGTGACGTCAAGCAGGTGACAAAACTCATCAGAAATAAAGCTTCTATCAGCACCAGTATCAAATAGAACAGAAGCAGTTAAGTTGTTGAGGAGGAACATACCCGTGACCACATTCGGGTCCTGACGGACGTCCCCAGAGTTGAGTACAAAGGCTCTACCTTTGGCATTGTTATTGTTGGTGCCCTTGTTTTTTAGTTTCGGGCACTCATTCCTAAAGTGCCCGGGATTTCCGCATTCAAAGCAGGCTCGGTGTAGTCTGGTGTTGTTGCTGGAGTTGTTGTTGGTATTATTGTTGTTGGTGGGGGATCTACAGTCCTTGGTGAGGTGGTCGTACCTCTTACATTTTTTGCAATAGGGACCGCAAGGACCTTCATGGTGGCGGTTGCACTTGGAACAGTAGGTCTTGTTCCCAGTGTAACCCCATCTGGTTTCGGTGGTTGAGTTGTAGGCTTTGATGGTGTCGGGCTTCTTATTTTGGTAGTTGTTGTGGTTGTCGGACCACTTTCTTTTGAGGTGGTTGGAGGAAGAAGTGGGTGGTTCAGAGTCTTCGTTCATGGGTAGAAGTTCATGGGCCAACCGGATGGCGCCATGAAGAGTGGTTTGGTTTGATGATGCGACGTTTCCCCGGACAGGTTCCGGAAGGCCGCGGATATATTTCTTGATTTTCTCGGGTTCGGTACTCACCATAGCTGGGCGAAGGATGGCAAGTTGTTGGAATCTGGCGGTATATCCAACCATATCAGTCCCATGCACTTTTAAGTGCCAGAACTCCTCATCCAGCCTATGGAGTTGTTCACTAGGGCAATACTCATCAGTGAGCATTTTCTTCAAGTCCTCCCAAGGGAGTAGGTAGGCGATGTCAATACCCACAAACTGGGCATATGAATTCCACCATGAGAGGGCACCATCTTTGAAGGTGCAGGTGGAGTATTTGACTTTGTCCTCTTCCGCGCATTTGCTGATGTGGAAGATGGATTCCATTTTCTCGAACCATCTGATCAGTCCGATGGCTCCTTCAGTTCCCTTGAAGTTCAAGGGTTTGCAGCTCTGGAAGTCCTTATACGAGCAGGGTTTGGATTGAGGCTCATTGGCAGCTGTATCTTCGCTGCCCGAACTGGGATGTCGGGTAGCCATAGCTTGGGCCACGCTTTGGGCGATGAGTTGGGCGATTTCAGTTTCGCTGAAGGTGAATCGCTTCGGTGGCATCTTGCTGAACAAGATCAAGAAAAAACAATGAGATATTTGCGTGAAATTCTGATATATCACAGGTGTATATGATGAAATATACAATGATAGTACAAAGTGATAATTATATTTCATTTATATAACCAAGTTGGATACATGGTACGGGTTTTCAATAGATTACATAACATGAGAAGTACAAAAGGCACCGGGAATTGTTACATCCGGTTCGAATTGCAAAAGTCTTACATAGATAGATATAGATTACAAGATGACGGTCACACTAGTTCTAACGCAAGTTTATCCTTTCCATTAGTGTGACAAGTCGATCCATGGTGATTACGAGTCTGCTGGTTTGTCGGGCGTTGTCTTCTGCCAGGGCTAATCGTTGTACCAGCATCCTTGAGTATTCTTCGGCCTCTTGCAGACGTTGTTCACATTGTTCCAACCTGAGTCGTAAGAACTCGACTTTTACCCCTGATTCCACTACTTGGTCGTGGAGGATGTTCATGTTGCTAACGGTGTTTTCGTGATCTTCGGAGACTTGGTTGATACACTCTAGCGCTGTGAGTCTCCAATTTTCATTTGTTTCTTGCAATGCGACATCCATGGTGCAAAGTCGTTGCTCGTGACGGTTCAGCCTAGCGGCCAAGGCCAGCAAGGTGAAGTGAGCGGAATACGGGCCAGCTCGAGGCAACCTGGCGTTCCTCCTAGCTACACTCAGGTTCTGCGATCCGGATTGAGAGTGTGATGGATTGGGTGGTGTGTTTGCCATTCTGAGACAAAGCGTTAGAAAGAATGAGGCCTATATTCATATAATACATATATAATATAGCCTAAGATATTGAGCGAGAGCGAGGCCTATCTATGTATATATATATCACATAATAGCCTATGGTGTCTAACACAGGCATGTTTGAATCCCAGTTTCTCTCGTGGTCAAAGTCAACTAGTGTATCCTATTCAGTCATGACTCCTTTCAGATCTCACATCATATTCTCTTAATTATACATAGTTGATCATGCTATGTTAAATTAAACCAATACCATGTGGACACTGAACCTAATCACACTTAATAAGGAATACTGCCTAACGGTCATAGTCTAGGCCCACTAAATGCAACCTAGTTCACTATAACCTTAGGCTCTGATACCAATCTGTAACACCCCCAAATTTACTATTTGGCGGAAGCATAATTTGGGTGTTACTAATCAATAATCAAAGCACACGGATATATAGCAAACGACTTCATATGCGTCGTTTTAATGAAATGTATTAATATTAAAATGTTTACAATAGTTGAATCCGTACATAGCTCGTGTTCGATTAAATTAAATGAGAGATTCCAGTACATAAATACTTGTACAAAATATACTAATGCAAGGAAATCTCTATTGTCTGCATGCTGACTCGAGCTATAGTAATCTTGAGGGCAGTCCAAATCTACTGCTGAGTATCTGTGATACATGTTAAAATGGGTCAGCTAACGCTGGAGAGCTCACAGGTTTGAGTATCAAATAATATCGTGTGAACTGCAAGATTTAAATACTGATTTGCATCCAGCAAATAAAGATAATGATAATGTATACAACCATAAGCACATAGTCTGAGCTTAACTCGAGGGGTCAGGATCACAATCAGTGCCTGAGCGAGGTGCCTCCACGAGTGCCTAATCAACACTCGTCTGAACAAATATTAGTACGCCCGTTTACCCAGTTAATGCATGCTAACCCGGACGAGGATGGTCAATCCTATATGGTACCATATACTAATATTCACGCTACAACGTATTTGTAACACCCGCCAAATTAGGACTAGTAATTAGTGCCTAATTCTCTGTTAATACATGTAATTAGTTCTGTATTAGGCTAATTAATGTATCAAACTATATATTGTTGAATATATATACAAAAATGCAATTTGCTTAAATCGTACGCAAAATAAATCGAATGTATTTCGGTTCAAGTAAAATACGGACGTTGGTGATCAATTTTATTGAATAATATAAAAATTATTTATTGACCATAACGTACCAAAAATATTATTGTGATAATATTTCGAGTACTCTTCGTATCGTATTATAAGCGTCTACACGACTCAAACACTAACGGGCAAACAAACGAGACCAATTGAATTATCAAGAAATTGATAAAATACTCCAATAAGTTTATTTAATTAACTTTCATTTTCTTTAAAACTTGCATTTAAAACCCTTAAAATAATTATTTAACGATTAACGATCGGGGAAACGAACACCGCACGGGGCGCGAATGCACGGAGCTAAAAGTGGAGACCCACACCTCGGTGGGCCCCACTGAAAATCTGCCAAAAGAAGGGGGGGACCCTTCCCCACTCCCCATTTCCCCACTAACTTTCTTCTTTCTTCTCTCCATTTCTCTCAAACTCCACCATCCACCATCATTTCCACCACCATCTTCCACCACAAAATAACACCACAAAAACGCCCCAAATCACGTCGCTCGTTTGGAGAAAAAGACTCATCTCGCAACGATCTACATATCTATCTTTTCGGAATCTCCATTCGACACTTTGTAAGTTTCCGACAAAACCCGCAACTCCTCGATTTTTAGTGTTTTTAGCAAGTAGTTGTTTCTTTAAGCTTAAAATGTCCATATAAGGGTTGGGTAAAAGAATCATACCAAACGGAAACCCGAAAACATGTTTTTGGTCAAAAACCCGTCGAACAGACGTAAGTGTCGCACTGACGAACCCAGATATGCGACACTTCGTGCGACACTTCCCCTAGTGTCGCATGGCAACTTTCAGCGACACTTGCCTAAGTGTCGCATACTATCGAACCGACACTTGTCTAGCGACACTTTCAGCGACACTTGCCTAAGTGTCGCATACTATCGGACCGACACTTGTCCAGCGACACTCGCCTAAGTGTCGCCTATACTTGAAGCGACACTTACCCAAGTGTCGCCTGAAACACAAAGTTTACAAATCCATATTTTACACTAAGTTTTGAGACCCAAATTTGACGCCCCATTTCACCCAAATTCGAGTCCAGATGCGTTTTTCACCAAAGCAATATAGTCCAGCTCGACCCCAGCCAGGGGCTCTGCCCCTTGGACCCAGCCAGGGGCTGCCGCCCCTTGGACCCCGCTACCAGGGGCGCTGCCCCCGGACCCCCGTCATTAACGGGCTTCGCCCTTACCCTAGAGTCACGAGTAACAGTGTTACATCTAAATTTTCACACAAAGTGTTAAACTTGTATAACATCAAACACGAATGCGACATGACTTCTAAAACACTTTGGAACACGTTTTTCAAGAATAATGATAATATTATTATTACCAACAATCACCAACGGGCCGTACACATTTTCAAACACTTAAACAATCAACCAAATTGTAATCATTTGGACATTATAGTTGGGCAAACAACTACAAGGTAGTCTTATGAGATGCCTTCATATGTTTATAACCATCGCGTGTCGTGGACACCCTCAGGTTACAAGTCTTTGGACTTCGATTCCCGACTCATCAATCTCAGTTTATTGATATAAACTCTAAAGACTCAGGTGAGTCTCATAGCCCCTCTTTTACTATTTTTTACTCAGGGGTGTGATATATTGCTTGTTTTAACGCGTGAATGCAAGTACAACTTTTACATGTACTACATGAGTTTTACACAACTAATCTTTTAAAGCCCTCCATCAGCATAGTTGTTAATACATTTGTAGCGTGAATATTAGTATATGGTACCATATAGGATTGACCCACCTCGTCCGGGTTAGCAAGCACTAACCGGGTAAACGGACGTACTAATATTTAAGGAAGACGGATGTTGATTAGGCATCCGTGGAGGCGAAAACGCTCAGGCTGTGTCCTGACCCACGAGTTAAGCTCAACTATGTGCTCATGGCTGTATACTGTTACCACTATCATTTGCTGGATGCAAATCAACTATTTAAATCTTGCGGTTCACACAACTTATTTGATACGCAAACCTGTGAGCTCACCAGCATTAGCTGACCCATTTTAGCATGTATCGCAGGTACAAAGCAGTAGGCAGGATTGCCCCAGGAAACTATAGCTCGAGTCAGCATGCAGACAATAGAGATTTTCTTGCATTAATATATTTTGTATAAGTATTTATGTATTGAAATCTCTCATTTTAAACGAACACGAGCTATATGTGGCTTCAAACCTTGTAAACATTTTACTATTAATACATTCTGTTAAAACGACGCATATAGAGTCGTTTACTATTAATCTCTGTGCTTTGAATATTGATTAGTAACACCTAAATCTTGCTTCCGCTAAACAATAAATTTGGGGGTGTTACAGTATTACCAAGACGGAGGACTTTGAAATGATTAGTTGTGTAAAACTTATGTAGTATATGAAAATGTTTGTACTTGCGTTCACATGTTAAAATTGAGCATTGTATCACACCCCTGAGTAAAACAGTAAAAGAGGGGCCATGAGACTCATCTGAGTCTTGAAGCGTTTAATCAATAAACGTGAGTTGATTAGCCGATTAGTGATTGTCCGAAGACTTGTAACCTGAGGGTGTCCACGATACGCGATGGTTATAAACATGATTGGGTATCTCAAAGATCACCCTTCTAGTTGTTTGTCCAACTAGAATGTCCAAATTACTACGATTTGGTTGATTTGTTTAAGTATTTAAAAATGTGTACGGCCCGTTGATGATTGTTTGTAACGATAATCTTATCATTATCATTATGATTATGATTTCGAAGTGTTATGCTTGAGAACATGTTCCAATGTGTTTTAGAAGTCGTATCGTATAAGTGTTTGAGGTTATGAAAGGTCGACACTTAGCGTGAAAAAGAGTTGCAAACAGTCTGTTTTTAGCGTCACTTGATGCGACACTTAGGAGTTTAGGCGACACTTAGGAAGTGTCGCATAAAATGGTAAAATCCGAGATTAAGGCGTCACTTAGGGAAGTGACGCATGACGAGGCGTCACTAAGGCAGTGTCGGTTATCAGTGTCGGGTAAGGGTTCTATGCGTCACTAGGGTCGAGTGTCGGATGGAATTAGGGTTCAATTGTATGCGACACTTAGACAAGTGTCGTTGGATTTGTCGGTAAGTGGTGTTGGGCGTCACTGGACAAGTGACGGATGTAAGTGTCGGGAAAAAGGGGTTTTATGTGGCACCTAGGCAAGTGACGCAAATTTAGGGTTTTATGCGTCACTTAATGCGACACTTAAGTGACGCACAAAGTGATGCTATACTGGTTCGGCCTATGTGACACTTACAACTGTTCGACGGATTTTGAGCCAAAAACATGTTTTCCGGTTTCCGTTTAGTCCGATTCTTTTACCCAACCCTTAGATGGACATTTCAAGCTATTACAAACAACAAACAAATGAAAATAATGGAAATCGGAGTGTTTCGAGATTTGTCGGGAACTTACAAACTTAACGCTGGAGAATTTCGAAAAGATAGAAATGTAGAATGTGACTCCGTGAATCTTTTCTTCCAAACGAGCGAGACGATCCGAGTGTGACGACCGTCACCAAACCGTAATCATAGTTCAAGCCGTAAAAACTCATTTCCGTGTTAAGACCCATCTTATGGACTTCATTTCATCAAAATATTCGTTTTCGAAAAATGAATCCAACATAAAAAGAATCTTCGCAATCACACATGTAACGAAAAAGATACGAGGCAAAATGTAAATACGTTAATTGTTGGAAACTATACGATTTATTTAAACTATGCGAAATAAGAAAATAATTTGATTGGGATCGTTCATTCTTAAATCATATGACCCGAGTTTTTCTTGTGTGTCTTCGTTTTTTGGCCCTACAATCGACCTAAACCACCTCCCTTTTTGGTGAATCATTTGGCCCAACCCAACCCACACAACCCTAGAATTATAAAAAGCATTCTAAAACACAACCCTAACATTTTTTTAACACAAATATCGTCCATGCTGTTGTCCCAAAATTTCAGTCACGAACAGAGGCCGATTTGACCCATTTACGTTCGTTTTCAGGATTCGGTCAAAACTACAAAGTTCTAGATCTCGAAGTTTTACCCAAATTCTCATGGTTTCGGCCTCTGAAAAACTCTAGATTATTTTATAAAAAATTATTTTGTAAACTGCTGCTGTTGGTGACGAATTTTCAGAAACTTTGGTAAGTTTTCGATCCTATAACTCTTGTATACGTTTGATCAATCTACGAAAATGAATTATATGAGTGTATATCCTCATTATTCACAGATTATAAGTGATTCCTATCGTGCGGGTTCTCGTTGTCAGTATATATTCTTTCCGAATCATTCAATTAAACATATTCAATTGTTTCGTGTTATCGGTTTTGTTTCGGTTCGATTCCATTGTATCCTAGTGGATGAAATCATTAGGATAATATTAAGATCAGTTGATAATTTGGTAGAATTTAGAAATATGGTTATATTTGCGGTTTGGATTAGTTATACATGTGATTAGGGTTAATTATTTATAAACCCTAATCTGATCAGATTTTTGTTTCGGTTTGGGAAGCTTGTAACTTGGTTGTTTCCTTAATGAATTTTGATGAAATAAGAGTCTAAACTTAAGTATTTTGAGTCCTCTTTCAAATGGAGTTAGTCTCATGTCCAGATATTGAGTTTAAGTTGGTCAAAACGATTTTACAAGTTTGAGTGTCGAATCTGAGTTTTTCGGTTTCTGTTTTCGGTTAACTTGTTGATTTTTGAATCATATCTTAAAATTGAATTGGGTCTTGAAATTTTTACTGAAGTATTTTTAAAGTGTTTATAATTTTCTGTAAAAATATCATAGTCATTTTAAATCTTGAAGTATTTATTTTAACTATATGAACGCAAGTACGAAAACAAACAATTACTACATGAGTTATCTGACTAATATTTCAAATCCCTCCTCAACATAGTTTGGTAATACGTTGTAGCGTGAATATTAGTATATGGTACCATATAGGATTGACCCTCCTCGTCCGGGTTAGCATGCACTAACTGGGTAAACGGACGTACTAATATTTGTTCAGACGAGTGTGGATTAGGCACTCGTGGGAGGCACCTCGATCAGGATACCTTAAATGTGGACCTGACACCTCGAGTTAAGCTCAGGCTATGTGCTCATGGCTGTAAAACTTTTATTTTGCTTAATTGCAATTTAAATTCAATTAAATCTTGCGGTTCATACAATATGTGTTGACATACAAACTTGTGAGCTCACCAGCGTTTCGCTGACCTATTTTAGCATGTATCACAGGTACTTAGCAGTAGGTTGGACTGCCCTCACGATTACTATAGCTCGAGTCAGCATGCGGACAATAGAGATTTCTTTGCATTAAGCTACTTTGTATAAGTATTTAATCTATATCATTTTTGTAATGTCTTTCTTTCATGATCGTTATTATAATGTGTATCTTTCTAAATCCTCTTATTCAAAAAAGATAATAGAACTTGGAGTGTTTTGGTCAATCTGTTATGAAGAAAAGATTACCTGATATCACCTATTACCCAACTTGTCTTTCTTGCACCTTATCCAACACAATCAACTCTCCATGACTTAATTTGTATTGCTTCTTAGTTTGGTTGCAAGTTTGAAACTTTTTTGACAGACTTCATTTTGTTACATTGATGACACCGAAAAGTTCAATTGTAATGTTGTTGGTATATATATGTACATTGAAATAGGGATGAGAGATTGTTAGCGGAAGCGGCTTCATTTAGTTTTCTTTCCAGAAGCATTTGTGGGTGGATATCCTTAGGGGCCGAGTCAAATTTTTGTTTGACAATTGGTAGTCTTTCCCTTTAGGTAAGGAGGATTATTGCAAGCATCATGTTGCAACCATTAATGTAACTGGTAGAACAATGCAATTAATGTTACAAGATTGGTAATATCATCTCTCTCATTGTTATAGGTTCTTGAAGCAATTGAATCTAGGATATATCTCTATATATATGATTACATATGATTTCTTGAAGCAAATAGTATTTTGTAGTTATCAATTCAACGGGAAAACCCTTATGGGTTGTATCCGAAGACATGGAAAGAGATGTTTTTATGTCAGCAACAGAGGCCCAAGCATATGAAATTGTTGATCTTGTAGCGGTTGAATGACAATAGCCTGGATTTCACGTCAAATCGTAATTTAAAATGAACCCTACCGAGTTTCATTTTAATATTCTATGATGAATGATTTTTATTTCCTATTCTATTAAATAAAAGTAATTCATAATCATCCGGTTAGGATCGATCTAAACCAGCCCACTATGTATATGGGGTAGACCTCATACAATAACTGTCCTAGCTCTACCGTATTTTTGTTTCATTTCTTCTACAATAATAATAAACACTTCTTTGATTATGGATCTACTACCAGAAATTCAATGTGTAATCTCAGCATTCAATGCGTATTCCTGAATAATCTAATTTTTCAATTATTCAATCATTTCATTTTACCAAGTTCAATATTAGCGAGATTAGTCAACATTTTTATGTTTCGATGCAACAGCAAGATGCTATTTGTAACAAGTAGTTTTGTTGGTTGGATAATTGGTCACACATTTTATTCATGAAATGGATTGGATTGCTATTAGTTTGGATAAGACAAAATAGATCTATTCGTAAGTACATTCGATCTAATAATTGATTTACACCTTATTAAGATTTTCTAGATGAAGGTGGCCAAGGAGCTGTAAATGCTGGTGGTATCCTTGAACAAATGAAGATTGTAATTGAAAAAGTTAAAGGAAGTTTTTAGTAGGAAAGTACTTTTTTTAGACATGGATGGGTGCTGGTGAAGAGGAATGGTGACTTAAGGATTATAACTGGCTTTGTCTACTTTCTTTGGCATTTTCCTTAGTAAATGGGTCAATTTGGGTAAGGTCAGATGAGTAAAGTTTTATAAATTTAGCCTAAAGTTGTTAAACTCAAGCTTATTATCCGACATGCTTGACTTGCTCATTTTGCCACCTCTCTATTAATTTGATTTAGTGGACACCTAGCTATAACAGGTCAAACTTTAGTGTAGGATGACAATATATAATGCTGGAATAGGTGCTCATCTTACTCTAAAGCGTGTCGAGAAAGCCCATGCATTGGTCAATAAATTTCGAGGTAAATTCCGTATTTACTATTAATCAATGACAATGAAAACCGTGCAAAATCAGGCCCTTTGTTATAAAATCTTGAAAGGGGAACCGTAGATGCTTCAATTATGAAAATAGTTGCACGGGAGAATGAAAGGAGTGTTGAATTTACTTATGATGGGTAAAAACTTATCTAAAATTACTGATACAAGTTCTTCTTCTTTTTTCATAGTTTACTGAATTGAGAATATCTTGCAATCTAATATATCATATCGAGGTTCGTCTTCTCTCCATGTCCATGCTAGAGGATTATGAGATATTAAGGCACGAAAAAAAGGGAACGAAAAATACGAAGGGTGTTATAATCTGAAGAACTCTCTATGAATTACCATTATGAAGAGGTTATTTACTTCACTTCAATTCCATTTCTTTGTCCTTTTATCTTTTTAATGATTTTTGGCATTATATTAATTTAGGATATTTGTAGCAAGCGATGTTGCTCATATATTTTATGTCTTAATATCAAGCACTGTTTTATTTTGGTTATAAATTAGTAACCAATTTTAAGGTTTTGTATTAAAGGTCACAAGCCCTTAACTTTGCTCTTGAATCTTTGGATCAACAACTATGATGTACATTTTAATCAAATTTATTTGCTTGGTTTTTAGTTTTGGGTATACAATAGAACTTTTGGATGACTGGGGTTTGTTTATATTAATGTCGAGAATACTACAGATCTCATTGAAATGGTTTTGCTATGAAAACTACCATGAATTCTTCGACAAACATGTATTGCACTCTATCTCTTTTCTTGAAGGATTCAAAGCTCTTTGGTCACCACTCACCAAGTGGTTGACTGATGTGTCTGACTTTTGAATTGGAGGTGGGTTTTTTTTTGACGTGGTTTTCATTTGTACATGCTTATCAAAGTTCCTATTTAGTTTTCTATAGATCATATTCCCCAACATAGGATGAACGTCAAATTTGTGTACAGTGTACGTTAGAAGTGAAACGCTTTTGTTACTGACTTTTATTAGTAAACACATGATTATGACATGTTGGCTATTAGATAATATAGTTGAGACCAAAGAGAATAAATAATGTAGTATTGGCTCCCGTTTAGACTTTAGACATTCTCCATCTACAAATCACTAATTTGCCCCATATGGTGTTTGGGATAATACTGGAGCAGTAGTAGCAAATCAGAATGTATTGACATACACATTTATCAGATCGATTACATGCTTTGTACATTTAAATGATTTATATTTTATTATATTTCAAGTCATACGTCTTTTGATGTTGCTGATCTTAAATTGGTGATACTTGCATTTAACTAATGTTAAACTTGCAGATGTTTATTGGTTCTCACTTGTAGTGGATCTCTTTTGATGTTTATTGGTTCTCACTTAAAGTGGATCTCTTCTTACTTAACTAAAGACAGATCATAAACTATCACTGTAACGATTATTTTCATTTTATTGTCATCAAAAGAATTCAAATCTCTCTTTTAAAATTCAAGTACGTGTTATACCAAGTTTTGGTTACTTTTTTTATTTTTATATATTTTCAGTGTTAGAAATCATTTTTAATAATGTATCTCTAAAGCTAATCAATAGATAAATAAATATATGTCATCCGCAAATATATGTACTCATATGTTACCAACTAAAAATAAAATTATCATATAAATATTTGTATTATAATCATAAACTAGTCCGCAAATTTTGCGGATTATAATCTAGTATACATATAAAAGTACATATTTATTGTAAAATAGTGACTCTTACGAACTGAACCGAGTCACGAGATATAAATTGAGATCCCGAGACATGAGTTAACAGCTATGCTCATACCCTACATTATTATGTAAAGGGGTTTTTTGCCGATAAAGAAGTCAATAATTCTCATTTTTGTGTTTTGGGGTATCAAAAATTCTTAACTTTTTAAAATGAACAACTTATTTAAAAATTATGATTAAAGGGTATATAGCTAAAATGTTCGGAATATTTAAACATTTGTGGAAGATTAATGAGTCAATAATTCTCGTTTTTCCCAAAGAAGCATTTAACCATTCTCCGATCTATGTCATATTAACCGATTCACCGAGATTAGCGTATTTTCAGGTATCAAATATTTCGAACATTGTAGCCATATACCCTTTAATCATAATTTTCAAATAAGTTGTTCTTTTTAAAAAGTTCAGTATTTTTGATACCCCAAAACACAAAAACGAGAACTATTGACTCATTTTTTGACAAAAAACCCTTATGTAAAGTATACATTGTATGTTCATATAAAATATAATAGTAACTTTTTTTCCACGGTACTATTAATAACTAACTAGATCATAACCCGCAAATTTGCGGGCGAGATCATTAATTTTTTTCTCAAATTATTGTTAGTTTACAAACGTTATTTTTGTGTGATTATGTTAAACTTGTTGCTATATTAGCTGCAAAAGCTGCATGAACCTATTTAATGGCATAATCAATTCAATATCTCTTCTAATAGTAAAGAGAGATTATATAGATTAACATAATGCAGGTTATGTTAGTTATTACATGTAACTCGTGATTAAATCGAAGATGGCTTTAAGGGCCCTGAGTCTATTCTAACGATCACAACTTGTACCAACTTGCTCTATGGCCAGCCTACTGATTCTGTTTCGATTTATGGCGCATTTTTTTTGACTAACCAAGAGGTGTTGAACACAACTAACATGTTATTTTTCATTGTATACTGTTGAACCTGATCAAGTTTGCATCCTATTATAAACGCAAGATGCACTTATCTCATACAAATGTTAAGCCGGCTAATAGACTATGTTATCGTTACCTTGTAACCAGGAGTGTGAGTAGCACGTTGTTCCAAAGGAGGGTTTTGATTAATAATATTCAACATATTGGTTATTAAGGATATCACATCGGCATCTTATGTACCACGTTGAACCATGTAGCCTAGGTGACCAGAGTCCACATTAATGGGATCGACGCTAACTTTGAAGACTATTTCCTTGTTAACCAAGCAATCAAACTCATGAGGAATTATCTGTGGATTATCAATCTGTATTAAACTGTACAAACTAAAAGTTATTGTAACGGCTTCTAAATGAGTACAACAAGGATGCTAAACCAATATTGATATGATTTGTCAATTTAGTGATCAGAACGCTGGAAAACTTACAGTTTCATTCCTCTTGTTTAGCCAGCTAACAGTTTAATTTTATCAATTTTGCTAGCTAGTAATCAAACAGGACCAGTGGTCTCCCTCTAGTCAAATCTTGCACTCTGAACATGACTCGTACCCTATACGGCTATACAGACAACATAAGAGTGAATGACATAAATGAGTTGAATTTTGAAGATAAGTAGTTTCTACACTAATAGTAGTAGATATTTAACCATTAAATTATAAACCGTATATTTCTTGTGGAACTTACTTCCCGCTGACATCCTTAACCTCACCACAAGCCTTGCAACCCAACAGCCTCGATTCATAAGCACCCGCAGCCAATCTACGTCTTACCTTTGCATTGCATTTATTACAAGAGTATGTAAAACATCCCTCTTCATTTAAAATCTTCATAACCGTAGCCTTTAGTACGCAGTCAGAGACCTACAAAGTTGGTAAAATGGAATTAAAATTATGTGGACTTATAATCGAAAAAAATTGTGTGAATGTGCATATTTTAAAAGATATTGTTCTTGCCTCCATGGTGTTGCAAATCTGTACAATGGTCTGACATCCGGCTCATCAAAATACTTGATAGATGTATGAAGCACCTCCTGTTGGATCTTATCAGCAAATTGAGAGGGTGAGAATTCCAATTGGTACATATTCTCAATATTGGGTCGCCTGTGAAATATTAGTATAGCCAATTACCAAGTCTACATCAGGTATTAATTTGGATTAACTACATGTGTATATTATGTAGATAATTATAGATAAAGTATGAGAAGAGAATGTACCGAAATCAAATGTTAAAGACAAACAATTGCAGCTCATTTATGTCCTTGTAAGCGACAAGGTTGACTCCATCTGAAACTCCTTGGAAGTTGTACAGATTGATTTACCAGGCTGTCTACCTGGTAAATCACAGCTCAATTTAGCTGTATCTGTTTTGATCTTATTAGAATGTGTTTACGAAACCAGTATAAATATGTGCAGTTAAAAACTTACAATGAAATAAGTGAGCTTAGGTAATATACCAAATTGCTAGTATATTGCCAGAGGTTGGGTTTCGAAAGACCAACTTAAAAAGCAAATTGAGGTATATAGAGAAACACATTCACTAATAAACGATGGGAAGAATACGAACTGGATGAAGTAGGTGTTGCCGTTATGTTGGAAAACAAATAATCTGGAGTAACATGAGGATTATAACTCTGATGGGAAGATGAAGTTTGTCGAGTGAGTAAAACACGAGCTATGTTTGATTTTTGTAGCACACAGTCCTGGTATTTGTCCTGATATGATAAAAACATAAGATAAAATAAAAACCATAACCAACTATGTCTACTTACAAATGCAATTCAGGCACTGCTTTGAGGTTTATATCTATTGAGGTTCATATATCCGTACTTAATGTTCTTTATTTCACTTTTTCCGTAAGTAGAGAACCAATTTCAACTCATGGAAAGGGTTACTTAGTATTCAATGACAGTGCACCTTGAATCTATAATGGGTCAACGGTTTAAATTAAAAATAATAGGCTTAACATGAAATGGCTCAAACGGGATGAAAGCGGTTACCGAGTTGGAACTTTATACTGGTACAGATGTTAGCAAAGTAAGTAGATACATTAACAAAGGCTATGGAGGTTGAGGCCAAAAGAATCAATATAAAAAAGCTTAACCCGGTTGATTCATATATACATTATTCAGCTACATATATTCGAAAACAGAATCATGTAGTTAAGTTTCACAATCTCATGCATAAAAGATGAACACACGCAAGTTATCTTACCAATTTTGATGCAATGGTCAATTACAAAAAGTAGAGTAATAACATCATATTTGCAGATAACAACACTTTTTAAATTTTATTTAGAACTCCTTCATATACACATTTATAAACCGTGATTCAATGTTATCGCATAATCCAGCTACAATATTTTCATTAAAATCAACCATTTGCACATACAGGTTAACGACAAGAAATTCAGGTTTTGCCATTTTTAAGATACACACTATGAACACCAAATATCAACTAACAGAATTTTGAATAGCCGATTATGTTACCTGCGGATCCAAGAGGATCATATCCATGGAAGCGACTACCGTTGGGGTATTCTTGTAGCGTTGTTTCCAAATCATCAAAACTTTCACTCGGATATGCCAATCGTCTCTTTCATTGGTGATAAGACTTAGCGACGTGAACACATTATGGGTTGTCATTGATACGACTGGTTCAACTCCGTGTGTGTATCTAATGAACTTTCGTTTTTTTTCCGGAACGATTATGCGTTAAAATAGAACACGGGATTAACTTTATTTAAGGGGAAGATTTTAGTTTTTAATTTTATTCAATGACATTTAATTAATGGGCTGACTCATTGGTTTTTTGAATTTGAAGTGGAAAATTGAATACTTGCCATCTTCTCGTTCCGGATCCTTGGGTATGTTTACCTTTTATTTATTGTCATTAAATATGGGCAAAATAGTAATTAAGTTATCACTAATCTTAATTATTTGCAAATCAGCCTTTTCTCAATAAAGGATTATTGCCAATGTGATTTGCCTAATCAGCTCCTATTTTAATATATAAGAGGGATTTTATAAATATATTCATTCAAACTTGCCTTGAATATAAAGGTCTAGCTGGCGTTTTATCAAACTATGATAAATTTAACCGTTCTTTTTGACACACATTCTTTTTGAGACGGATGATGTATAATTTATCCGATGTATAATTTATCCGAACTAAAAACAAGAAAACTATGTTCATTGGTTAAAGTAAATTTGGTCTTATTTTATAAAAATTCATAAAATATATTTGACTGCACGTGACAATGTATGTACAATCCCTTGTTGTTAACCTTGAGCTTCTATATGATGTTTGTAGTATACTTTTGTACCTTCTTAGCCTGTTCACCCAATAAGTTGTTCAAGTAATCCAAACATATAAACAAAAACAATAGTTCATGATTTCTGGTACCAGTAGCAATATTATTCTCTTTGACAAATATAACGTAGCATCAAGATAACTTCAATAACCTCATTTAAAAAATATCAAAAATCAACTGACCAAAAACTTGTAGCCGAAACTTTATACTAGTATAAAAAACAACCCTTGTCTTTGAAGGAGGACTTGCTAGTTACCCAGACTCTAAGAGTCTACGGCGTATAACATGGATCTAAACAATGATCCCAACACTTGTTACCAGGCCAATCCAACGTACTTGAGCCGAATGAAAGATCATACGAGTATTTCATATCATCCGTCTTGACCCGCTACCAACCCATTCGATCCATCAACTTCGTCAATGTAAAACGGAGCTTCATTTATATTCAGTTATTCGCAATCACTGGGTCCATGTAAGAATTTTCATTCCCTCCAATTTACTATAGAATGAAATGAATAATCAAGACTTCAACACATCCAACCAAGAACCCCCGAACCAGCCCACCCACCCCCCCCCCCCCCCCAAACGCCACCTTTTGTCTTTACAACATAATACGATCAAACATACATTTTTATACCCTGTAACATTCGTGGATCAAATGAACTTATTCAACCCACCCTATTATCAATGATTAACAAAGGACCAAATTGCATAAAATATACCAACCAGGCAACCATTAAAAATATCGAATTTGGATTAAACACAATTAAGATGTAACTCATAATGTTGGATTTCGCCATTGACAACTAACATCAGATAAGTCATTCATGAATCATGATGATAACTTAGGCACGCTTTGTAGCACTTGCAACTGCCGTCAATGTACGTCACATTCTACATGAACTTACATTTAATAGAACATATCATAAGTTCTTACAACAAAAAAATCATACAGCAAAAAAATCATACAGGTACAAATCATGCCAAATACCAAGTGCCATGCATCTACCTAAACGTAACTAGAATTCGTCATTTGCGGCATCAAAAGAAGCAGGCCACAATGAAATTAGGGAAATCATGTCAAACATGAACCTTCATAATGCCATCAGACCTGATCAAGCTTTTTATAACTACCACAAACATTACACTCCATCATGCCCTGATTTGTAGCATCAGGCAAAGGAGCCAACGTACCCCAACAGTTCTTTCGATCACACATATAATTCATAAAGAAATACGCGTGCGGAAACTCATCATCCCCTTTCATCACATCACCATCTTCACCGTCCATTTCTTCATCAACATCCTCATCCATATTCGTTTCATCATCATCATCGTTTTCTTCTTCATTCTTACCATCATTATCATCCATATCGACCCCATCTTCCTCACTTTCAGACCAATTCGCCTCAACTTTACACCGATCACAATCACAAACAAAACCATAATCATCACTCAACCTCTTCTGCCTCTCTGAATACTTCAAATTCACCGGAAAGTAACTCAAACAGATCTCCCTACCTTGTGGCACATCATGTATCATCCTGATTGTAATGTCAGTATTCTTACCTAATTCGGATCCAACAACATCAATATAATCAAACCTACAGGCATTCGGAAGACAATCGTGATTAAAAAACGACGCAACCGGATAAATTCCGTACGCTCTAACCGATCGCTCCTCTCGCTCTTCCGAAAACGGTTCCATTAATCCAAACGCATTTAACTTATCTTTCGCAAGCAAAACCCTAACTAGCTCCAAACTAAACCCTAATTCAACCGACGGAGGACGACAGACCGACGAAACGAGCGAATGGAGAAAACTAACCGATTCCGAATCCGAATCCGATCCTTGAAGAGATAACAGTATTTGAAATTTCTCGGGTGAAATTAACGCGAGATTATAAGCAGAAACTAAAAACCGAGCTTGTAACTGGAGCTCTAGCGGAAGAAGGTGGTCGGAAAAGTATTTCCGGAGATGAATTAGGGTCTGGCAGATCCACGGAGTGTGCGAGGTTGTGGAAGCGACGGATTGGCAATTAATTGAGCAGAATTGGGAGGTGCAATTGGAGCATGAGATGATCGGTGAGTTTTGTGAGATTGTGATGAAGCAATTTGAGCAGTAGTGATTGTTGTTGTTGGTGTGAAATGGAAGGGCGGAGTAGAGAACGATTGGGGAATCACGGAGGATGATTTCGCCGCCTTTTAAGGGACGGAGAGCCACCATTGCTCTACCTTTTCCGTTTATCTCCGTCATACTAACCGGCGGCGGTGTCGACATGGCTTTGTTCTTTGTTTCTTTCAGCTGGTGGTGGTCGTTGGTTGCAGGTTATTAGGGTTTTACAAAGGGTTTTGTGTTGCGATTTGAGATTTTTGTCTTTTTTTACTTACACTTCACACGCCTAGCTTTAATTAGTCGTGTTTTATAAGAGTTTCGTACTTTCGTGTCCATTTACGATTACATTACTCACTTATTATTAACATTTCTTTTTTATTTTTGGCAAAATTTAAACTTTTATATAAACTTCAACAACTGTTGAAATGATTACATACATGACTAAAGATTGCAAAAACATATCTTTTGATTACAACAAGTTCAGTGTTTTATCATGGACTACATCGCATTTTTATATTTATTTTACTATATATAGCTTTATTTATTATACTTTAAATAAAAACTATACGGAGTGTATAACAACAAAAAAAAAATTACGAGTAGTTAGTACATAACAATTTAAAAATAGTAAAATTCACTATTAAATTTAATTATACATGTGATTACACTATCAGTGTAGTTTGGTTGTTTTTAATACAAGTTTTATAACTTATATCGTTATTCATAGCCCTTAAAAGCTGACACTATAAATAAATAAAAATTTCATGTTTTTATACGTCTTGAAAATAAATATTAACTAACTAAAAAACTTTTATAGGATGAAAATAAGATCTTTATTTCATATTATATACTGATTTCGAATCTAGTGATTGTCGGAGAACCCGTATTGTCGTGCATCCTTCCCGAACATCGTTTAGAAATCTTCTTGATACTTCTTGATCATATTTTCCTTAGTTTCTTCAGACATTGCAGTTTTTTGTTGTCCCCAGTTCAACCGTATTTTGATAAATATCCACTCTTTGAGCACCATTTTTTGCTAATCAAACTCCATTTATTTGTTGTGTCGCCTCTTAAATAGTTTTCAAATTTTGTTGTGCGTGTCGCACCCCCAATATCGGGTTGTGAAAGCGATTCGGGTCGGGATGCGACTAATCAATAATCACAAGCACAAAGGTACATAATGAACGACTCTAAATGAGACGTTTGAAAACACAGTTATTACACTTCCAAAATAATAGTTCTACAATGTCTGCGAGTTCACAAAATGTGTGTCAGTACATAAGTTGAAATACAAAAGTTATGCAAAGTAGTCCCAAATGTTTGAAAGCATGCGACTCGAGCTAGGATCCTGAGGGCCAATCCTACTATCGCGTTGCACCTGAGAATGCACACTAAAACGGTCAGCTATAAAGCTGGTGAGTTTATAGGTTTGACAGTTGAAATATGAAAGTATAACCTTTAAGTGATAAATCAGAAAATGATTTGATTAAAGTAAGTTATACAGTAGATAATTTGGTTAAACACTACGTGTTTAAGAAGCGGTTCTGAGTGTATATGTCCATCAGGTGAATATGGTTTAGTCTATGTACCTATCGGGTATGTGTGTGTATTCTTCGAATGAGGCATCATGCCTAAGTAACTATGGGATGTACCTAAGTACATCGAGATAGTGGCATTACATGCCTAGATACTATACGGGTATAAGTAAGTCTAATAAGTGAGGCGATACATGCCTAAGTACTTATCAAGTATATGTATGATCAAGTCATATGATAACATATAGTGGTACTACTATTCCAGTAGTCAGATGCTAGTATGCCACCTGGCATATTGTGTTGCTCCCTCGCAACATGTAAATGTAGTTCTGCAGAACTATAGGTGAGTATTTAGCCAAATACCGAGTCAACGATCTCGAGTGTAAGCTCATAGATCTGTTAATGAGTGCGAGTATCAACTCATGTGTTTATCAATGATTTGTATCGCTTTACCACGACATCGTTTTGAATCACTTTATCGTGATCTCGTTTTGTATCACTTTACCGTGATATCGTTTTGTATCACTCTCACCGTAATATCGTTTTGAATCACTTTACCGTGATCTCGTTTTGTATCACTTTACCGTGATATCATTTTGTATCACTCTCACCGTGATATCGTTTTGAATCACTTTATCGTGATCTCGTTTTGTATCACCCACGGTGATATCGACCAGTGTTGCTCGCAAGCAATGTATGCATATGTGAGCCGACAGTACTATGACATGCATGACTAGAGTAACCATGTATGCATATGTGTATGTATATCAATATCCATGAGTAAGTTTGGGGTAGCAACAAGTGCTCGATATGGTGCATATATATATATATATATATATATATATATATATATATATATATATATGTATATATATATATACCTAGTCAACAAATACAAGTAACAGAGTGTTATTGATTTTGTTTTAACGTAGAAGTGATACGGGTACTCAGTCTGTACCTATAGTTGTCATATAACACATGAAAATTATTTAATGTATCTCAATATGTACATACATCACTTAGATATTAGGTGTAGCACAATGAGCCTATATATGAACAATCATCACCTAGTTATCTGGTAACAATATAAGGGACTATACTAACGTATGCTACTATCGTATACTTCTTGCCTTCACCCTAGCCAATATATTGAGGTCTCTGGGTGATGTTCACTCAAGTACTAGCCTAAGCCTAGTAACCATTGAATGTATAGGCAGTCTCAGTTTTCGAAAGGATAACTAATCCTGTAAGAAGTCCAGGTGTTATTCAGCGTGGGTAGGCTTAACCCGTTCAAGTATAATCAATGATATTGTCCCGTGACAATATGACCTATGTATAATGGTAACTTAATCAAATTATGGGTTGAGATTGTTCCTCAACAATATAGAGTAGTATCATGGTAACCTATCTAGGTCCAGCAGTGATATTGTCCTACGACAATATAGCGTGTGTAATTCCTAAGTATTACACGGTTGTATTACAAAACAGTAATTAACGTTATTGTGAATTATATGTATTCATCATTATAATTTGAAAACATTAATTGTGCATGCATTCTCACCCCGAAAACAGTAAAGCAGTTGAAAGAGTGGGGCTATGAACTCACATGTGGAGCTAGCGATCTAAAGTATGCGTGTTGCACCAACGACAATCTCCTAGTGTCCTAAACACGTGAGATTATGTGTAAATAAATGGATGTGTAATTATACCACCCATAATAATGTTTATCCGATTTGATTATGTCCAAGGTGTTCAATAAGTATTTACGTTTGAAGTTTGTGAAACGACTACGGGGGTCCGGGGGCAGCGCCCCTGGTAGCGGGGTGCAAGGGGTGGCAACCCCTGGCGGGGTCCAAGGGGCAGAGCCCCTGGCTGGGGTCGAAATGACAAAATTTTTATTTATGCTTATATTGCTTTACTAAAAACGCATTTGAGATTCGAATTTGGGTAAAATCATGTGGTAAAATACTTAGTGAAGTCATGTGTTTTTAAGGGTCCGTGACTTGCGACATTGCGTGCGACGCTATGTGCGACATAAGAGTTTATGTTGCATCGTGCGACATCCGCAATTTAATGCGACATTGTGGATTGTGTCGCAGTATGCGATCTTAGGGTTTGTTTGCAGTCTAAAATTAATGTTGCAGGTGTGGAAATCAATTGGTGTGCGACATTGGCTGCGACATTGGCAATGTCAAAGCACTGTTTTTGGGCCTCTGCGACACAACGGACTGATCGAGCATTGTTCACCCAAAAACACAATCTAACCTTATTTTGGGCCAAATCTCATTGGTATAATGTTAATACATGATATATTAAGTATTTCTAACTCGAAACATCAAGAAAAGAGAGTAATTACTTACGATTTGAAAGATCGAGTGAGGAGGAGGATAATGAACACAATGATGAAGGTGATGAAGATGATGATGATGATGATGATGAGGATGATGTTGTGTTGCTATTGTTGGTGCCAATCCGCTACTGTTGTTGTTATCTTGTTGTTGTTGGTGGTGGTGGTAGATTAGAGAGAAAAAGAGAGATGAGTAGAGATAGATAAGTGTGTGGGTGTGAAAAATAAAAATGAGAGGATGAGTGTGAGGGGAGGGTTTGGGCCGGCTTATGAGGGGAAAGGAGTGGGTTTGTCTCTGTAACACCCCCAAATTCTGTTTTTAGCGGAAGCAAACTTTGAGGTGCTACTAATCAAGTATCAACGGCACAAAGTATACAGCAAACGACTTCTAAATGAGACATTTATAAATGGTTACATTTCTATATATAAAATGTATGAAAACATAGTGTTTTCGGTTACGAAAATGTAGTTCCCCAGAGTCCACGCGTGTAGCGGGAGATTCTATTACATAATCATAATATACAAAAGATGGTGCTAAGAATCATAGTTAAATGCAATGTAGAAATCATGCGACTCTAGCTAGTATACAGCAGTAATCCTACTCCATCTGTGTATCTGAGATACAAAGCTAAAAAGTGTCAACCAAAAGGTTGGTAAATCTTACAGGTTTAGTAATAAAGTAATAGGTTTGAACCACAAGTATGTACCGGTGTTGTTATCAAGCAAAGTAAGTAAATCAGTAAGTCTGCACAGTTGCCATGAGCTCATAAGTTGAAGCTTAACAGTGTGTAAGTATGAATCAATTAAGAATCATATTAAGTACCCCCGTGAGTGCTATCCCGACACTCATATGTAACAAATACTAATATGCCTGTTTCTACGGTGAAATCCGTGGTAGCGCTACCACCCCAGGCAGGGATTGTCAATCCCAAATGGATCCATTTACTAGTAATCGCGCTTAAGTTCATAACTAATAACTTACGACAGGAGGCTTTCAGTGGATAAGAAATGTGTGTAAAAAGTAGTATAAGTAGTCCAGTACTTGTGTTCATGCGTAAACAGAGCAAAGTATCTCACCCCAAAGTAGAAAACAGTAAAAAGTAGGGCTGTAAGACTCACCTGAGTCTAGCAAGTATGATGTGAAATCAACCAAGTAAAGCGGATGTAACTCCGTATATCGGTTCTCAGAACCCTGCAACCTTCTGGCGTCTGAAATGCACAAGGTTGTAAGTAAATAAGTAAATAAGTTGGTGTCTTGAAAGATCACTGTTGGTCCCCAAACGGTCGTGTGAAGACGACGTATGGATCGCAATCGGTCTGTTTTAAATTTATATTTGCTGGGTCTAAGTATGACTTACTAATACTGAACCAAAGGCTAGTAGATGGTAAGTATGACCTAGGGTCATTCTTAAAGAGAAACTGAATTGAAACGGAGGTGATCCAATCAATCTTTCTTTTCTAGTAAAGGTTTTAAAAGAGTGCGTTGGGGGTTTTGGTTCAGTTAAATAAGTAAACTAAATAAAGTGAATAAAATGTAATAATAAATCAGATGATAAAAGTAGTATTTGTTGTGAGTTTGTTAGCTAATAATGTGGGATGATGACTCTTATAGGAAGACGATTATCTAAATTGGAAATATCTAGTGGATTCAATACCAAGGGGTATAACCAATAAATTCCTTATTAGTCGGTTATCAACTAATATGTCACGAGGAACTAAGGTGTCATAATTCTGATCAGACAGACGATGCTCAACTCTCCACACTCTCCTGTTAGGGAGTCAGTGACCCGTATTACTGAACGTATTCGCTCGTGGGTGAAGGAATAGAGTAGTAGGTCATTAGCAAGTCTAACCGTTCTTAATACCGTAAAGATTTCAAATCCATTAAACAACTAACTTAGAATTTATGTTCGAACTTATTAACCAAATCCTATTAATGAAACTTAAGAATGATAAGCAGGGGAAAACGTGCAGGTTTCTTGCGTATCTTACTTTTGGTTTCATATTTTAAGGAAAAAATATCAGTGTAACTTAGATTTTAAACTTGCCTTTCTCAGTACAATTAACAAATCCCTAGATTTTCGTAAATGGTTATTTAGCCTGTAGTCTACCTACTCTAATATAATCTAAATTTGCTAATCTAATTAAAATACTAATTAAAATGCTGACGGCTTTTGCATAAAGTTAAACCTAGACCATGTCGGAAAATGCTATGGTGATTCACAGTGTATCTAATCGTTTACCGATGTTTTTATTGTGAATTTAATTGTTTCGCTATGTTCACATGATAAGTACATTATGATCGAAAGTGTACAATACTCATGGCAAGTCCACATAATCACATTGCATTTTATGATGCTTGCATGACGTTACAGTTAAAAACATAGTTTTTATAGAGATAACTATTGACCAAGTATCAAGGTTCGCGACTCCTCTTTACCAGGTTACAATCACGTTTGTTAATCGAAAGGCAAATGTAAGTTTTAGGTTTAAAATCATAAGATAAGTCTGTTCATAAAGTTTCCGTTTTATAATGTCGATCCATAATACAACTACCTTCGGTCGTTTACCGGCTTCCATACGTATGTACTTTGCTTAAAGCATTTCCAGCACTATTCCAAGTAAACAGTCGAATAGGAGCCATCATATTATTTCATGACATATTTAAAGTCATCCCACAATTATATATGCTAACTACATCACAACAAATACAATAGTAATCTACTCGCTAATCATGGTACAAACTAATTCTAGCATAATTAAAGCATACATATTTAATTAAGATAGAATAGGATAGAAAGAACCCGGATTAAAATGCGAGAAGGAATAGACTTGAATTAATAAGCGTAACTCTAAGCGCACACCAAAGATTACAAGATGTTCCCTAGCTTTCGTTCTACTTTAAACAAGCTCCCTAACTAGCCTAATACTAATTTTGAAGTAAGAAAATAGAATGAGAAAGTAAACAGAGAATTATGCCTAATGCATATGGGACATCTCAAATGAAAGCCTTGGGGCTCTATTTATAGTTGAAATTTAGCTCATGTTAGCATTCCAAGGCACACATTATGAAAGTGCCCCTGACGTTGGATCTAGATGACAATTGACTACAATTGAAATGCAGAATCAATCAATTGCACTTATTGCTAACAAACACAAACTGAAACAAATGTATTTGAACAAAGTAAACGTGTATATCAGCTTGTATAATGATTTGGGAACGATTACAAAGTGGTTTAGTCATCAAATGGTGCTAGGGTTTCGTCCGCCCTAGCCTGAAACCCGTAGGTTTGTATTTATACTAAAAGTCTGCCGACATGCGTCACTTGTGAAAGTGTCGCATGTGGCCGCCTTCATGCGTCACTTACCTGAGTGACGCTATGCGTCACTAAGGCAAGTGACGCCTAACCTAAAACGTAAGTGTCGCATATAACAAAAACTATATTTTCACTATACGACTAACGACACTTATTACAACTCGATAGACCAACTGACAGACAACCTAATATGCATCAACAAACTCCCCCGTGTCTTCAGCTTGGTCTTCAAAAATCTTCAAAATCTTCAAGTTTAGCGTTTAGCACCAACCTTCTGGGAATGTACCTCCAGCGTGTATTCCCACCTTCAAACATATCTCGACCACCCTTGTGAACTTTGAAGCCTCTTCTAAATTAGCTTGATTGTACTGAAGTTTATTCTTGTAGAGAGCTTTCAAATCTTTCTTCGTTAAGTTGATTAGGCTGATCGGATCGAAAACACGAATTGACTTTCCCACAAATTCCTTAATCGGCCATTCTCCCCAAACATCCTGTGTTTGTACCACAGCTGTCTTTGTAGAATACTCAATTACGGCTTCCTGAGTTACAGAGTCAAACCACCAATACTTAAGATCACGTAAGAAATCCAATGGCAACTCTTGTAAGGGAACAATCTTAAGAGTAGCAGCTGGTGGATAATGATATTTCACGATCGGTTGTTGAGTTCTCAAATCAATCTTCTTCTTGTATGAGTATCGAACTCCCAGCTCTGGTCTGATCCACAAATACTTCTTGCTATAAATCTCCTTTCTCAAAATCCTCTGAAATAGAACTCCTCGAGTATCTTCAGAGTGATTAACGATGTTTAGCTGAGCAAGACGATTCAATTCAACCTTCGGAAAAGTGCTAATATGATTAAATCTCGGTTTGAAGTATTGCATGCCGTCACTTCTCTTTATCAGAATCAAAAAGTTATCAACATCGAACTTCCAACTTCTGATCAACCCAATCAATTCACCTCTAACCAGATAAGTTTTACACGTTTTCAATTCAGGTGCAATTGACTTATAAACCACTTGCTGTTTTGAAATTTCAGAAGATGTAGATGCGGAAACTGATTCAGCAGTAGATTGTCCCATTGGAGGTTTTGTCTCATCCTCGGAAGAATCTGTTTCGATAACCGGAGCATCAAAATCAAATGCTTGAGCAGGTTGCCTTAACACTGGCTCCGGTTCACGTTCAGGTGCCGGTTCTTGATTAGGATTATCCATGTATTCCTCATCCGACCCTGGAACCTCATCATCCATCTCAATATCATCGGGATCAAAAGATCTATCAACTTCATCAAATCTATTAACCAAACTCTGCAGATATGTCAGATTGACATTTGAGTAGTCGGCTGCAATCGGAGTCGGTTGTCCCGGAACATCAACAAAATAATCTAAAGCGATATTTTCATTTAGTTCAGAAGATTGTACATTTTCTGGTTCAGGAGGAGGAGTTACATTTGTTTCTAACTCTCTAGGAGTATCCTCCCCCGAAACTATTGTAACAGACTCCAACTCTAAGACCCTAGACGACAGATTCGTCACCTGAAGCTGGAGATTGTCAACCTCAGCAGCCTTGAGCTCCAAATCTTTAATCTGAGAAGCCTGAGCAGCAATCAGAGCCTGTTGATCGTCAAACCTTTTGTGCAAAAGATCCATCTGAGCCAAAATCATCTGAAGTGATGGCAAGTCAGACGGTGGTGGTGGTTGTTGTCTCTGAGAGGTCGGTTCCTCGATAACCACCGAAGTCCGCTGGCGTTTTCGATGAGGTAAATCCGCATACGAAGGTGAAGACCCAGCCGGATGTTTACCTGGATTCCTCGGTACATGAACCCGTCCAGTAGAAATCCGGCGCAAAATACGCTTGAAACGTTGAGGATCCGCTAATTGAATCCCATCCAAAACAGATTGTGGTGGCACATCACCCTTAGAATCGGGTGGAGTGGGCCCACCATCATCAGAATCAGCCTCGACTCGGTCAACACGATCAATATCATCTAAGTCTTGAGCAATATCAGTATCAACCAAGTCGTCCTCGTTGACCGGAGGAACGACATCATCTAGAAAGCCATCATCACGCGGCGCAACATAGTTTTCATTTACTATGTGCCCGAATAGTTCGCGATCGGCCAAAACCTGTTCTCCCTTTGGCGCGATCTTGCAGTCGTTGAAGACTCGCAATAGTATGGGCGTCGGTACCAAAAGAGATCGCTGATCCGGTGCAATCTCGAGGTTCATATCCTTCAGTAAAAGCTGCACAAACCTTGGATACTGCAGCCATTTATCCTTACCTGCTCGTATGTTCTCCACCATGTTGCCAAAAACATAACCGCTGAAGTTATACGGTTTGTTGTAAATCAGGGCCAACATGAGAGAAAGTGTCAAGTGACTGGCAGCATCGTAACCCCCTTTCCGCGGAGATAAACACACGATAACAATGTGACATAAGTACCGTCAGACCCGACAGAGGTACTGTTTCCTGAAATCAGAAAGCTGATTTGCTGGATAGCCCATCCGCTGAAGCCCCCCATATATAAATGTAGTTAGGAAGATGGTGGGCATCGTGGTGTCACCGGGGAACTGAAGAACTCGACGAATAGAGTTCTCAGTGATCTCGATTTCTTCCCCGAACATCGTTGAGACAATTCTCGGGATGTTGCCCTGAGTTCGGATCACCGCATGATCATAAAACTCCTCAATTTGGTTCATATAAACCGGAGTCGATGCGGTAATAGCATGGTGTATCCTTGATCGTCGTAGAAACTCGATCATCGGCCTGAACGGCGCCGAATTCGCGTGCGTAGACTCCAGAAATGCCGCGATGTTGTGTCGAGTGTTGGTACGGCGATAATAGTTCTGTAGGTCAGCCATCTGTAAGCTAAAATACAAACCAAAAATAACCGAAATCATTATAGAGTTAGCCGGAACACAGATAGGTTAAAAAACGAAATTTGACTTTAGGCGTCACTTATGGTAAGTGAAGCATGGCCACTACCGACACTTAGGAAGTGTCGCAAGATACAGTGCTCAAAATTAAAATTAAAGTATAGCGTCACTTATGGTAAGTGACGCTATCAAGCGTCACTGATGTAAGTGACGTTTGTATTTCGTGAGTCAATGTATACGACACTTAAGAAGTGACGGGTGAAGAACATGCGACATTTAACATAGTGACGGTATCCTAAGGGAGTCACTTAAGAAGTGATGGTATAAGTGACGTATTGACATAGGCATCACTTAGACAGTCACTTAAGGGAGTGACGCATTATGGGGCGTCACTAGGATGAGTGATGGACTTAACAAATAATTCAAGTATATGCGTCACTACAAGAGTCACTTAAGAAGTGACGCAAGAATAAGCGTCACTTATTAAGTGACGGTATGGGTTTCCAAATTACCAAATAGCGTCACTTGAGGTAAGTGACGCACGAAGTGACGCAACGATGAAGATCATCGTGTCACTGTTCATACCCAGATTTCAAATTTGGGGGTTTTCAAAATCGAAGTTACCAAGTTGTGCGCATTGTAAAAACGAATACTACACACGTTTTATAACCATAAAACATTATCAAACAAGCACCAAATCAATCGATTTCAATCTTACCCAAAAACCCGTAACCCTAAGTTTAAATTACAGCATGAATAGCGAGAGATAACGGTTAAAATAAGTACCAAATGGTTCGTGTGAATGAGAGGAACGAGAAGATAGCACTGGAATGCACGAACAAGCCGTACAAAACACGAATGGATCGATGAAAAATGCACAGGAGAAGTGACGCAAAGACAGTCTAAGTGAGGGTATGTCAGAGCAAGTGTCGGTATAAGTGTTTGAAAAGTGGTGAGGTTGAGTGTCGTGGGGAAGAGTATTTATACACAAACCCTAGTGTGCGTCACTCAACCCGGCACTTATAGCGTAGCTTACCCCGACATTTACAGCGTCACTAAAGTAAGTGACGCAATATCGTATGCGTCACTGGCAGCGTCACTTATGAAAGTGACGTGCAGTTCACTTTTAGTGAAAAAGTTACGATTTTATCGATTTTCGCGTTGTGATTTCGGTACTCAAATTTGAAAATGTAACTGTAACTTGGAGAAAATATAAAATTAAACTAACTTATATAAAATAAAAACACATACAAGAATGTAAAATTACAACTAGAAAAGTAACACATTTTTTTGGGTGACGGAGTTGATATAGTCTGGTTAGGGATCATATCGGAATAACATGCATTTATTAGGAACAGTAATTGTTATTTCGATCATCAGTATATTTGTCCTCTTTAAATTTACTTGACATACTAAAAACACTTTTTATAAAAATTATTTCAAAATGATTATTAGTATATTTGTCCACTTAAACATGATACACTTACATCTAGGAGATATTTTATTATTATTGGTATGTTCATTTCGCTGTGGTTCCCACCATAGATATACATCTTAACTTAAGACATAGACCATGTTTCAATTTACAGATAGAATATAAGAAAATCAATTTTAAGAATCAAGTCAGCGGTGACAGGTCTGTACTTACGTACAACAGAGCAACATAACTTGATTCAGGTTTAAGCAAAACCAAACTTGGTCAAACCATTTTGGCGACCTTGTAAGGTATCTTAATTGTAAAGACTTTTCAAGTACTTTGACTTGCGTTTGCTTAATTTTAAAGTATATATTAATAGAAGCCAGGTCTATACTTACGTATAACAGAGGAAACTGTCAATATATACCCCCGGATGATATCAAATAAACTTCTTTCACGAAAACATGTCTAGCATAAGTAAGAAATTAAGACTTTTGTCATACATCTAATGATGTTGTACCACTTGAAATAGACAATTAATGGTTAAGCTTCTTAAGACTTCTCAAAGAGTTTTGCATAACATGCCTACTAATATATCGTATGATGAAGACAATGTTTATAAAAACTGTTTTCAATACGTCAGATAAATCTACTGACACATCCAAGATAAACCTTAAATTTCCATTTTTATGCATGTCACCCGATGTACTATCATATCCCAAGTTGTTTACAGACACAACTTCAACGTCTATTTTTAAAATGTAGCAACCTTGCATTTCTTTAATACTTGAAAGTATAAAGAGTGGCAGTTGCGTTTTTTTTTTTTTTTATAAATAAAACAATACTTTAAAAACAGTCCAAGTCACAAATTACTTTTTTGTGTTAAAGAACCTTAGACCGATCATGTTGACTAATTCATCAAATCGGGCTCTAGAAAAAGCCTTAGTGAATAAGTCAGCATTTTCTTTTAGAGTATCTATATGGACAAGGTCGATAAGGTGTTTCTCATAGCAATCCCGTATAAAGTGAAACTTAATTTCTATGTGTTTGGTTTTAGAGTGTTGTACGGGATTGCGTGTGATTGATATGGCAGCAGTATTATCAATATGTATAGGAGTCATAGTTAAGAGTAACCCGTAGTCGCGCAGTTGGTGCTGAATCCAAAGAACTTGAGAACAGCAGCTTGCAGCAGCAATGTACTCGGCCTCCGCTGTTGAAGTAGAAACCGTATTCTGCTTTTTGCATTGCCACGACACTAATCGGGATCCAAGGAACTGACATCCTCCTGTTGTTGACTTCTTATTGATGTTGCAGCCACCGTAATCTGAATCTGAATAAGCAAAGAGCGTAAAATTCTTCTCATTGGAGTACCATAGACCGAGAGTGGGTCTATATTTGAGATAGCCAAAAAATCCGCTTCACCGCCTTCATATGAGAAACCTTTGGTCGTGCCTGATATCTTGAACAAAGTGAAACAGCAAAGACGATATCAGGCCTTGAGGCAGTGAGGTACATTAGAGAACCTATCATCGAACGATAATCTTTTTCTTTGCAGTCCTCATCATCATCAGCAGGTCCAAGATTATGGTTGAGTTCAATAGGAGTTCCATAAGGCTTACAAGTGAGCATATCATATCGTGTCAACATGTCATTGACATATTTTGACTGATGAATATACATTCCTTTGGATGACTGCTCAACTTGCACACCTAGGAAGAAAGTGAGATCTCCCATTGCACTCATCTCGAAAGCTGACTTCATGACCTCTTCAAATTCTTTACAGAGAGCCTCATTCAACGACCCAAAAATAATATCATCGACGTACACCTGAACTAGTAGCAAATCATCCCCTTTCCCTTTTGTGAAGAGAGTACTGTCGATGTTGCCCCGAGTAAAACCATTGTCCACCAGATGAGTAGCAAGCCTCTCATACCATAGGCGAGGAGATTGATGAAGTCCATACAATGCCTTATTTAGTTTGTAGACATAATTTGGATTCACCGAATCTTCAAAACCCGGAGGCTGTTGAACATATACTTCCGTATCAATTTGACCATAAAGGAATGCACTTTTGACGTCAAGTTGCTTGACACGAATCCCTTTAAATGATGCAAAGGCCAAAAAGATACGAACGGACTCCAATCTGGCGACAGGGGCAAAAACCTCATCATAATCTAGTCCTTCAACTTGAGTATACCCTTGAATAACTAGTCGAGCTTTGTTCCTTGTAACGACCCCTCGATCATCCTTCTTTACTCGATATACCCATCTAGTGCCTTTTGGATCAGCACCCTTGGGTAATGGTACTAGGGTCTACACTTGCAGCTTGTGAAATTGCTGCAGTTCATCTTGCATGGCCTCGACCCAGGATGGATCTTGTAAGGCCTCCGAGACTTTCTTCGGTTCGGTTTGGGAAAGATGGCATGAATTGACGGTTGCCATAAATCCCAAAACCTGATCAGCTGAAGTATGCTTATCTTCAGCAGATTGCTTTGCCTGATTTCTCGTTTGAACAGTAGAATGAGGATCACCAATTATGTTTTCAATTGGGTGAATCCTATGTATCCGGGTGACTGGAATAGCATCTGGCACAAGATTTAATTCCATGTTGTTCAAATCACCTTCAGTGGCAGAAGCATCTTCGTTCTCTTCATTAGTGAAGAAACGAGAATAATCCATGTCTTCTTCATCCTCTAAGAGAGGCATATCTGGATCATCTGGAAAATCCTCGGCATTGACAGTGTTTGAAGAAGAAGGGATGGCAGTAGTTGGTGGTGTGGGCGTAGGTACAGATGCAGTAGAAGTAGTGGATGTAAGTGCAGGCATTTGTTGTGTTGGAGTAGGTGTGTGAGTGGATGTCGTATCGGGAATTGGATTGGATGTAGTAGGAAGAGAATCGGATGTTTGTTGAAAAACATCGAGTCCATGAAGCATTGTAATTAACTCTTCTGTGTCGTCGTCCTCCGAAACATTGAAAGAACTGAAGAGTTTCCCATAATTGAAGAACCAATCTGGACCCGTTCCTTGAGGTGGTTCCGTATACCTTAAGCATTTGACCTCAAAGTGTTCCTCTATCTCGTTTGTTGATTTGTTGTATACTCGTTTGTTTGGAGAGTTGACCGAATATCCAAGAAAAATCCCTTCAACGACTTTATCACCAAACTTAGAGACACGTTCTTTGGTAATCATTATCAAACAAGGACACCCAAATGGCTCCAGAAACTGCAAATTTGGCTTGCGCTTATTGAATAGCTCATAACACGTTTTGTTCTTCTTCTTAACCGAGAGCACCCGATTCAAAACATAACAGGCAGTATTAACTGCCTCGGCCCAGAAGATAATAGGCAGCTTGGAATCTGCTAGCATAGTGCGAGCAGTTTCAATGATGGTCCTATTCTTCCGTTCTGCAACTCCATTCTGTTGAGGAGTTCTCGGAGCACTGAATTGATGATCAATACCCTTAGAAGCACAGAATAATTCGAGAGTTGAGTTCTTGAATTCGGTTCCGTTGTCGCTTCGCAGTCTCTTCACCTTTAAGTTGCACAAATTTGCCAACTTATCCAACAAGTAGACCAAAATTCCCGTAGTTTCATCCTTCGTTGCGAGAAAGTATACCCACGAAAACCGTGAGTAGTCATCCGTCACTACCAAACAGTAAGAGCGACCACCAATGCTCTTCGTAGAAACTGGACCAAAAAGGTCCATATGAAGTAGTTCCAACGGAGCATCAATGGAATTCACTACCTTAGACTTATGAGACTTCTTGTGGAGTTTGCCCTTGTGGCACGAAATGCAGTCATCCTTCAAAGCAAAGGACTGTTTTGGAACTCCTCTCACTAAGTCATTGTTAATCAGAAAATTCATTTTACGGAAATGAATATGTCCCATCCGTCTGTGCCAAGGGAGTGATTCCTTTTCTGAAGCCTTGGTGAGTAGACAAGTAAATTCACTTGTAGTCTTCACTGTTCTCATATTCATCACATATGTGTCATTTTTTCTAGGTGCACGCATTAGCACCCATTCCTCAGGAATGACATACCCCGGCTTCAAGATGACACACTCAGTCTTAGTGAATGCAGTGGTGTAATCCTTATCACACACTTGTGAAACACTCAGCAAGTTGTGATGCAGGTCAGCCATATAATTCACGTTTTCAAAGCTAACCTTTCCATTAGTTAGCGTCCCTCTACCCGAAATCGTTCCCCCTGTATCTCCAGCAAAAGCAACATGTCCTCCTGCGTATGGTTTAATATCCACTAGGAGAGACACATCACCCGTCATGTGTCGCGAGCAGCCACTGTCCATAAACCATTCGCTATCTTTCACACATTCAGACTGCTGCAACACATAAAAATGAGGAGATTAGTGAGAAACGGTGACCCAAGCCTTTACAGACTTAGGTCGACCATAGTCATCAACAATAAGCACATCAGATAAAACTTTATTTTTATACAAATCAGATTTTGTATCTGATGAGTTATTATTGATGACATTTGAGTCCTCAGTAGACTCTTTTATTTTCCAAACCTTTGATGGTTCGGAATTTGACTTGGAAGTAATGTCGGGCTTTGGTTTTGACAAAAAATTTTGCCCAACATTATTTAATTTCTCAGCAGGCTTAGGAGAGTTTGAGTGATGCCTAGGAGGTGATTTTGAAAAAGAATTTCTATAGAATGATGTCCTAGGCATATCTCTCCCATAACGCTGATGAGAAAGTTTAGGACAGTCACGGATCAAATGTCCTTGTCTCTTGCAGTAGAAACAAGAACGAGTCTCTATAAACTGTTGAGGTGGGGAATTTACTGCAGGAGGTGGTGAAGCATTTCTAGAACATGAACATTTCGTACACATTTTAGAGAATGCTTGTTTTGGTTTAGAGGTTGAGGCTGAAGTTTTATCAAAACAAACCTTTTCATTTGTCACCTTTTGTTGTAAAACTTTTGCAGGTGACTGTTGAGTTTGAGGTTTCACATTTAAAACTTTATTTTCTTTTTTAGTTTGAACCTTTGTTACAGGTTCAACTTTTAAAATTTTTGTTTCAGGTTTAGCCTCAACCTTCTTAAACTCAGGATATTCCTGATCAGTAATATCCTCTATCTCAACAATCTCATCAGTATGAACTGGAAACTTACTTTCAGCCTTAACAAACTGAGGCAAAGGATACTCTGGCCTTTTGGTTTTCTCCTTTGTCAGTTTATTTTGCTTGGCTTCTTTGGCCTTGATTCCATAGAGTTTTGTATAATCAACAGAGATCTCCTCAAGGCCTTCTTTAACAAGCGGAGAACAATATTCAGCATGAGAAGGTGGAGGTACTTGGTTATAACCAAGACCTTCCTTCTTTTTGCCACTTGTCCCTTGCTTACTAACGATCTCATTAAAGACTAGAGTTGCGGACGTCGAACCTAAGATTTTGCTTTTATGATTTTCAAACTCATTTTTCAATTCAGATAGTTCTTTAGTCAACAATTCAATTTCAGTAAGATAACTCTTAATTGCATCTTGTTGGCTAAAGACCTTTGCTTTAAAGGTTTGGGTATCTAATTTGTGAGCCTCAAGATGTTGTTCATAAAGTTTTTCATTATCTAGCAAAAACTTATTAGATTCAGTAAGTTTAACTATCTTGTCCCGCAATGTAACACCCCCAAATTTAATGGTTTGCGGAAGCGAGTTTTTGGGTGTTACTAATCAATAATCACAAGCACAAAGGATACAGTGAACGACTCTATATGAGACATTCGAAAAGTTAATACATTAGTACATAAGTAATTCAAAATACAAGCTCGAGTTCGAGTAAGTTTCCTAGAGATTCTATTACATAACAACTAGTACAAAAGTAATGTATGAAAATCTCCAAGCTTGTAAATGCATGCGACTCGAGCTAATAAGCATATCCTGCTGGGCATCCCTACTGATGCTGCGTACCTGAGAAGCATTACTAAAACGGTCAACCAAAAGGTTGGTGAATCTCACAGGTTTGTAAGTAAATAGTTTGAACACACAAGTAACATTGTATTTGTAAACATCAGCCAGCCAGTAAGTAAGTAAGTGGTGGTTGCAGGTCATGCTAACCGTTTGATACCCTTGCCATGAGCCACCATAGTTGAAGCTTAACATACAGTAAATATAGTACCCCCGTGAATGTTAATCCAAAAACATTCATATGAAACGAGTAAGAAACGCCCGTTTCTACAGTAACAGTTCGTGGTAGTGCGTGCTACCCCGGGCGGGGATTGTCAGTCCCATATGGATCCATATACTAAAACTCGCGCTTATCCCATAACTAACAACTATGATTAGGAGGCTTTCATTGGATTAGTCGAAACTCATGCAATTGGCGTATCCGTAATTCAGTAAAGTAAGTAAATCATGCCAGCAAGTAAGTACGTGTGTTCATGTAAAACAGTAATGCATCTCACCCCTGAGTGAAAAACAGTAAAATAGGGGCTATGAGACTCACCTAAGAGTCTAGCAGACGATGCAGAAAGTAAGCGGTATAGTATCCTGACTAGCAACCCTTAGCGTCCTAATACGCGTAAGGTTATGTAAGTAAATGGAGTACTTGTAAAGTATCCATGCTAGTTGTTCCCAACTAGTTAATGTCCATTAGTTTGTTTGTACATTTAAAATTGTTTGTATTTGTAGTTTGTATAAAAGTGTACGGCCCGTTGGTGACGGCGGTAAATAATAATCTCATTCATTATTATTATGTATTCATTGTAATTGTATGCTTGTAAAGTATATTTGTATGCCTGTAGTTTGTATCGTTACGTGTAACGTTTGTGCAAATGTAAGTTTAAGCGGGTGTAATCCTTATGTGGGTGAAAGCCCTAGAGTGTACAAGTGCAAGCTTGTATTTGCGTGTGTGCGAGTGTAAGCTCGCGAGTGTACGAGTGTAAGTTCGTGTAAGTATTTGAGTGTAAACTCATAAGTCGGTATCGAGTGTAATCTCGTGTATGTGCGCGAGTGGAATCTCGCGTTAAAACAAGTGTGATCTTATATGTATTCAAGTATTGGTGTATACTTCCATAACTATAGTATTTTCATGTATAAGTCATATCGTATTTGATTTGGGTGTCGAAAAGTGATTTCTAAACACTTGGAATGTTTTGGCTTCTGTTTTTGGGTTTTTGCAACACTAAATGCGACACAGTGCTTGTGTCTTATGGTTGTCATGCGACACAAGCCTTGTGTCTCATGGATGCAACTTAACGCGACACAATATGCGACACAATCCTTGTGTCTTATGTTTTATGCGACACAATCCTTGTGTCTTATGTTTTATGCGACACAATCCTTGTGTCTTATGTTTTATGCGACACAATGCTTGTGTCTTATGCTTTATGCGACACAATCCTTGTGTCTTATGTTTTATGCGACACAATCCTTGTGTCTTATGTTTTATGCGACACAATGCTTGTGTCTTATGCTTTATGCGACACAAGCCTTGTGTCTCATAAATTTTTGGCCTGACGCAACACAAGGGCTGTTACGTTTTTAAGCTCGGTTTTTGGGTCAAACGACCTCGGTTTGACCCGAAACTTTTACACAAGTCTTAGAATGTTATAATGAGTTCATAAAAATTATTAGTTGACGTTTTTAGTGTTCGAGGTGTCGTTTTCTTAAAACTGACCAAAACCGACATTTTCGATAATGTTTTCAAAAACGAGTTTTAATTATATATTTGGACATCATTTAGCTAGGGGAACATTATACTAGCAAAATAATTGAAATCGGAAGTTTCGAGAGTCGCCGGAAAACTTACAAAGTCGTCGGATTGAGAAACCGAAAAGATGAACGCGTAGCCCTCGTTGCGATGATCGGCTTTGCTCCTTCTCTTTTTGTGATCCAAGCTTGTTTAGTGTGTGATTTCTAGAGAGAGAGTGAGCCGAGATAGAGAGAGAGATGAGAGAGTTTGAGAAAAAGAGAGATTGAGTGAGAGTTAGAGAAAGAGTGAGATAGTGGGAAGGAGGGTGAGGGGGTGATGTCCCTCCCCCTTTAACCGGTTGGTGGGGTGGCCCACCGAAGTGTGGGTTGCCCCAAACTTGTTCCCCGAGTCGCGCTCCGTGCGGCGTTCGTTTCCCCGGTCGTTTAAACGTTAAAATCATTTTATACGCGTTTATGTATACGTTTTAAAATATGAAATGTTACTCGATATTTTGTTGGAGTATTTTATCAAAATACTTGTTTTTAAGTTATAAAACATAACTTTGTTTTATTTTTGTCGGTTGGTCGTGTTTTTGCAATATTCGATAACGTTTTAAATAAAACGTGCGTGTTTCTTATATTATAACCATAATATAAAGTATAAATAAATGTTATTAAATAATTCTACATTATTTAATAATTGTTTCACCAACGTCCGTATTTTGTACAATTATTATTTTATATGATTTGAACGAATCGTATACGTGTATATATATATCACCTATATATATATATATAGTAAGTAATCATCGTATTTAATCCTATTTCATATTAAATACAAGTAATAAGCACGTAATTAGGAAAATTTTAAATTGACCCTAATTTTGCGGTTGTTACACGCAAATCTAAATTGCCTTTCTGATAGACCTCAAGGGATTCAGTCAATTTAATACACGAAACACAATTAAAAGGCTCATTAGGTTCATTTGGTACAATTGGATCTAGATGACAATTGACTACAATTGAAATGCGGAATCAATCAATTGCACGTATTGCTAACAAACACAAACCGAAACAAATGTATTTGAACAAAGTAAACGTGTATATCAGCTTGTATAACGAATTGGGAACGATTACAAAGTGGTTTAGTCGTCAAATGATGCTAGGGTTTCGTCCGCCCTAGCCTGAAACCCGTAGGTTTGTATTTATACTAAAAGTCTGCCGACATGCGTCACTTGTGAAAGTGTCGCATGTGGCCGCCTTCATGCGTCACTTACCTAAGTGACGCTATGTGTCACTAAGGCAAGTGACGCCTAACCTAAAACGTAAGTGTCGCATATAACAAAAACTATATTTTCACTATACGACTAACGACACTTATTACAACTCGATAGACCAACTGACAGACAACCTAATATGCATCAACAAACTCCCCCGTGTCTTCATCTTGGTCTTCAAAAATCTTCAAAATCTTCAAGTTTAGCGTTTAGCACCAACCTTCTGGGAATGTACCTCAGGAGTAATGTGAGCCATCAGGCATTGAAACTGAGCAGCCTGAACACTCCAGTCAGAAGCAGTTGGCTCAAAGACGATCCAAGCATTATCCACAGCCAACGATTTAGCTTTTTCTTTCTCATTTGCCTTGGGCGGATCCGGCTTAGTAAGACCCGACGATGGCATCTTGGGTTTCTCACATTCCCTTGCAAAGTGACCAAGGTTCTGACAGTTGTAACATCGAACCTTGCTTTTATCAAACCCAAACCCAGTCTTCCCATTGCCTTCCAAGCTCTTCCGTCCCGTCCTCTGCAAGAACTTCTGAACCCTCCTTGAAATCATAGCTATGTTCCAGGTTAAATCCATTTGTTCCAAGTCATCATCATCCAGCTGACTATAATCTTCTTTAGTCATTTCTAAAGTAGTATTTGGTTGAGTAACCAAATCTTTGTAAGAGCTGAGAAAAGCTGTATAAATCGCAGCTTGCTCTTGGATAGCTGGTGATGCTGAAACCTGCTGTTGTGTTCCTTGAGTTGTGCAGGTTGTACCAGAAATATATGCTGCATGTGAAGCCCCGGTTGAATAAGATGGAGAATTGGAATCCGAAATGAATGCCATTCCTCCATAACTCTTACCAGAGTTAACTTGGCTTCCATAAAGTGAGGGATTTTGTACAAATCCATTCGACTTGCACTCCTTCTTCTTCCACTCCATAGCATGAGCTTGAAGAATTCCTATAAGTTGATCCAAAGTCATCCCAGCCAATTCTTGATTTTCCTTCAAGAATTGGACTTTCACATCCCATGTACTTGGTAAAACATCTAATAATTTCTTATTTATCTCAAGTGCAGTGAGATTATATCCACCTTCATTTAATTCACTCACCAATTGTGAGTACCGGGTAAACAGTCCAGAGGTTGTCTCATTGGGTAAGGAGTCAAACAAATCGTACTGCTTCTTAATCAGTTCCAACTTAGCCTCCTTGTACTTCTCATTTCCCACGCATCTAGTCTCTATAGCCTTCCATAAGTCATAGGTTGTGTCATGAGTTTTAAACAGTCTCATGACATCCTTTGTCAAGCACATACAGATAGCTAAGTGTGCTTTTCTTTCTATTTGATGGTCCTTCTTTTCTTGAGGTGTCATCGCATTAAAAGATTTTGCTGGAGGAACACTACGATAGTTTCCTTCAGCCACTGGAGCCTCATATCTTTGTTTTAATGGGCCCCACAGTTCTGGACAATGAAAATCCACAAATTGTTCAAATCTATCCCTCCAGTATGCATAGTCCATGTCTGCAGTGAATAATGGCGGTTTATTGTTGGAACCAATATCATTTCCCTGCTTTATCATCTCCTTAATACCTCTTATATCTTCCTTGTCAGCAGCCATTGAAGATATACCTGAAACTTTACTCAAAAACAAAAGCTTGAAAACTTGTTAGTACCAAAAGGCGTCACTTAGTAAGTGACGCACTCAAGTGTCGCAACGACTAGCGGCACTTGGCAAGTGACGCTATCGAGTGACGGATGAAGTGACTGATGACACTGTAAGTAAGTGTCGCTCAATCAAGCAAGTGACGTACTCAAGTGTCGGACTTGAGTGACGTACTAAAACAAATAGGCGTCACTAGTAAAAGTGACGCAATAAATCAAAAGGCGTCACTAAAGGAAGTGACACAATAAATCAAATGGGCGTCACTAACAGAAGTGACGCTTGGCACTCAAGTGACGTGCAACAGTGACGCACGTGAGTGACGGTGGATTAGAGTAAACGACACTTAAGTTAAGTGTCGTATAAACCTCAAATGACGCTCCAAGTGACGCGTTCAAGTGACGGTAAAACCCTAATTTGGAATTTGGTAGTGCCGCTGTAAGTGACGCATCCAAGTGACGGATCGAGTGTCGCAAAACGGCTGCAAAATCCCAAAACCCTAAAAAACTCGAACTTTCGTAAACCTAACGAAAATTCCTAGAACCCTAATGGATGAAACCTGTAAATGATGAAGAATATCGACTGTATTTCACCTTAGCAACTCAAAATCCGTATGTAATCTCGATTCTTGATTCAAACAAAACCGAAATTAACCCAAAACGATTTCTAAACGTCAATGTTATCACCTAAAGGCTCTGATACCAGTTGAAAGTGCCCCTGACGTTGGATCTAGATGACAATTGACTACAATTGAAATGCGGAATCAATCAATTGCACGTATTGCTAACAAACACAAACTGAAACAAATGTATTTGAACAAAGTAAACGTGTATATCAGCTTGTATAACGAATTGGGAACGATTACAAAGTGGTTTAGTCGTCAAATGGTGCTAGGGTTTCGTCCGCCCTAGCCTGAAACCCGTAGGTTTGTATTTATACTAAAAGTCTGCCGACATGCGTCACTTGTGAAAGTGTCGCATGTGGCCGCCTTCATGCGTCACTTACCTAAGTGACGCTATGCGTCACTAAGGCAAGTGACGCCTAACCTAAAACGTAAGTGTCGCATATAACAAAAACTATATTTTCACTATACGACTAACGACACTTATTACAACTCGATAGACCAACTGACAGACAACCTAATATGCATCAACACATTAGAAAAAGGGTGAAAGGTGGTGCATTGGGTACGAAAAAGTAGCGAAAGGTGGCGCACCGGTTACGAAAAAGCATGGAAAGGTGGCGCATCGGGTACACGCATGGACGGAAAAGCGGAAACGGGATGGGGGCAGGTGGCCGGCGCCGCCCACCAGATGGCCGGCAGCGGCCTGGTGGTGGCCGGCGGCGGCTGGCTGCCACCCGTCCCGGTCCGTCGTCTTTCGTTGTGTTGCTTAATTCGCGCGTATCTTCTTTGTTATGCGTCCGTTTGCGTTGATTCTTTTGGCGTTGGATTCGTAATTCAAAAACGAAGACTTTGATGTAAAGATATCCCAAAAATATTTCTCCTATCTCCAGATATTGCGTACGAATCAATTGGATCTTTCGGCGGGCGTATAATCTTCATTCTTTATCCGTTTTTGTTGATTCTTCTTCTGTTGGATTCGTAATTTGAACACGAACATCTTGGATGAGATGGATGTTGATGATGGGTACTTTTGTCTTGAAATCTCATTTTGATGTCTTGAATCTTCAAACATGTGTGGAATCTTCGTTTTCATCCGTTTTGCTTGATTTTTATCGTGCAATCTTGTTTTGACCATCTTGGCATAATATCATTGGTTTGTATTGTTTTTTAGTTTAAAATGCCAAGAATCGTTCCAGAATGAGAGAGATATCGGTAGTAAAAACATGACTTTTTACGCGATATCAATCACCCATGCTAGTTGTCTACTCAACTAGGAAATGTCCAAGTGTTTGTTTAGTATTTCATTTGTAGTTTGAAAACAAGTATGGCCCGTTGGTGACGGTTTGTAATAATAATCCAAAAGTGTTATTATTATATGTATCGTTGTATCAGGTTTCATTATTTGTAAGTGTTCGACACTTAGTGTGAAAAGTATTTACAAGTTCCTGGATGACGGGGGTCCGGGGGCAGTGCCCCTGGTAGCGGGGTCCAAGGGGCGGCAACCCTTGGTGGGGTCCAAGGGGCAGAGCCCCTGGCTGGGGTAATTTTTATTTCTACTACATTGCTTTGGTAAAAATCGCATCTGGAATTTAAAATCGGGAAAATTGACGTAGTCTGGCTGCGGGCTGAAAAGGTGTTGGGAACCGAGTTCGCGGTGCGAGCTGAGTTTGGGCTTGCAAAGCAGTGTAGGCTGCGAACCGAGTTCGGTTCACAGAACAAGGTTCGGCTCGCAAAAACTCGACTCGCAGGTCAGTTCGCGGGTCGACTTGCAAGTCAGTTCGCAGGTCGACTCGCAAGTCAGTTCGCAGGTCGACTCGCAAGTCAGTTCGGTTCGCGTTGACTTCGCGAGTCAAAGTCAACTCGCAAAACTGAGTTCGCAGATCAGGGTTGCGAACTGAGTTGGATTTCGGTTTTTTTAATGAGGTTTTTGGACATAATCTTGTTGGGTAAATGTTCTAGCATGTAAATCTAAGCTTTACAAGTAATTTAAAAAAGTTTAAAGTTTTCATACTCCAAAATGGAAAATGAAGAAGATGAAGTTGGTGATGATCCTTAAGCTTGTTCTTGATGATGATGATGGACGATTTTGATGGTGGTGATGTTGATGTTGTTGAGTTTCAGTTTTAGAGAGAGAGAGAGAGAGAGATGGAGGTGAGGTTGATAGAGATGAGAGAATTTGAGGTGGATGTGTGTGTGAAATGAGATGAATTTGGGGAAGAAATGGGTTTAAAAGGAGTTGGGTCATGGGTCGGTTTGGGGTTGGGTTCGCGGGTCTGGGCCGACCCAACTTGGGTTTCAGGCTCGCGTGTTTGTGTTTTCGAATTGTGTTATGTCTCGTAGTCGGTTAAATCCCGTAGTCTTTTAATCGCGAAATCTTTTTAGGATTTTTAAATATGTCTTAAACAAATACGAAAATTTGTGTAATATATTATCGTAATATATTATAGTAAATAATGTTTGTTTGGATAATTCCATATTATTTATTAACTTTGTCACCAACGTCCATATTAAATACATGTCGGAGCTCGTCCGGTTCATAAGTGTACGATTTAACAAATCGTGAACGCGTGTATGAAATTACACGAAATGTCACGTATATTTAGATTAATACAAAACTAAATACACGTAATTACAAGTAGTTTAAGCACTAATTACAGTCAGAATTTGGCGGGTGTCACAGTCTCCCACATTGTTGTATTTTTACTTCGTGTTTGTTTACCAGATCGTGTAAAATGTAAATTATTTTAAAGAAAATAACTTCTTTGTGGAATTTCACAATATTTTTAACTGAAGTATTTTTATAAAATACTTTTATTGAGTTATAAAAATTATAACTTTAGTTAAAATTAATGTGTCGGGTACATTTCGCGCGGTAGTTTGGAACAGGATTCGTTTTAAAATAAAACGAGTTACGTTTTTGGAGTGATTTACGATAACGGAGTAAATAATATTTCTTGTAAATAATATTGAATTATTTATAAAAATCGTGTCACCAACGTCCTGTTTGGGTTTTTGTCAATTGTTTATTTGACTCGAATTTTATACTTTTTGACCGGGTGTCACAGTGCGGCTCTTGCGAATTCCAAAATGGCCTCACGGTCGTGTCGCTCGAATTTCTTGAAGATGTTGCGTCTGATGACCCTGAACTTCGTTGACTTTTCCGACTTGTGTCATGACCGAGTGGACGCCGAATGTGGCCGTCTTGGAATAACTGTTGCATATTGGTTATCGGTGTTATCGTCCTCTGATTAATTAATTGGTGCGTGCTCTTCTTGGAATGGACGTTTGTTGTACGTTATACAGTAATCGGCATAGAACTTTGGGACATCTTTGACTACGTGGAACGCAACTTCGTAAATAAAGTTCATTTTCACTTATTGTTTGAAGTGTGTTTTTGCCACGTTAATAACGTCCTCATCTTTGAAACCGCTTGCTCGAGGCTCATTGTACTTTTTGTAGATGTTGATAAATCTCTTGACATCAGTTCTAATTCATTCCATTTACTGGTTAGTTGAGTTTTTGTGTGTTTTACAGTAACTAACCGATTGTGGCCTTGAACTATTTTGTTCCAAAATTGTAAATCGACTTACCAATGTCCGTCGATATGGTTTTGGGAATTGTCGACCCACCGCTCGACCCATGTTTTGACTTCAAACTATGTCCACCTCACTTGTGATCTCTTTTGTTTAGCCTTTCCCTTGATTACATCCCCCTCGCATTCGGATGCTACATCATCTTGACTTTCGGATTGTGATTGGAAAGGAGTTTCGGGTTGTGTTTGTGAGTGTTGGCCGGATTGTGGTGATGGCTGGTAGCCGTATTGTGATTGCTGGTATGGTAGGTAGCCGTATTGTTGTTGTTGGGGATACAATGGTTGGGGTTGAAATTGATATGGTTGAAAATCGGTTGGTGAATTGTTAGAGGTCATTTCAGAATATGAGTTAGCCGGTGAATTGGGGTAAATGTGAGTGTTAAGTAAATTTTTGTAAGAAATCGTTGTTGTTGTTAAACATTTTTGGTGTTTCAAAGTGAAAAGATGTTGATTTGTTTAGGTGTTTGGAAGTAAATAATGGTGTTGATTTGTGTAAGTGTTGGGAAATAAGAAATATGGTTGTTTGGTAGTGTGTTTAAAGTTTGGGCAATGTGTGTATTTATATAGGAAAAAAGGTGTGTGTGTGTGTGTATACATATATATATATATTTACAAACGGTTTTGTATTTTTTAATGTTTCAACGGTTAAATATAAATAATAATAATAAATAATTGGGCCCTACCTTGGACCCATTCTCTTTCGTCGGTCAGCTGAAGAAGCCCAACCGACGAAGCCACCGATGAGACCATGCCAGTTTGGCATCGGTTCTACAGGGCTCATCAGTTCATAACTGATTAAACCCATTGGCACCCGTCTTATTGTCTTAAAATCAACTCGATCATCAGTTTGTAAATAACATTATTGGTAGACCTAAATCTATTTAAAAATGTAATTGATAGATGTGAAAAATTGATTGATGAGATTATAAGAAAAACACAAACTAATTAGATAATTAAGTTTACTTTCAGATATATGAAATTAGGTCTATATAGCATTGCTTCAATTTATAGATTATAAGTTTATAACCCAGACTCATTACCATTTTCAACGGAATAGTTCTCCTAAAAATTTGATGCCAGTTATTCGGTTAGTAAAAGGGGTCATGAACTAGAAAATAGATCCTGATAACTAAAAGAAGGTATTACGAGCAATTCCAATAGTCAGATTCAATGATGTTTTATAATCATATTCAATGATGTTTTTTAGTGTAGTAATACGTATATGCTAAGTAAAATTTTATATAAGTATATAAATATAAATTTATAGTTAATAAGAGAATTGGACGTTTTGTGAAAGGGAGTTAATAAATACAACATTAAATCTGTTTCATATACTATTATGTACAAGACTTAAAGCTCACAGTACAAGTGTACTACAACATAATATTGTTGTTTGAATCAAATTATATGTTATATTTATCGGCTCCCTTAATGAAATACTTTATTATAACTTAATAAAGTATAATATAGTATCCATGCTTGCTACACAAGTTACATGTGTGATTGGCACAAGGATTTTAGATGAGTAGATTGAGTTTCTAATTTCAAACATCTCAATTCTCTTGTATATGACTGATTTTTGAACGATAACAAAAGACGCTAAAAAGTATTGAAAAAGAATAATGTAAAATCCTTGTTATTTAAGCTTCTTTAAGTTCTCTTTGATAATAAAATCCTAATTCTTTTAAGTGGCCTTTGACATATTATTTCACGAAAATATTATACTATGAAAGAAATTTAGATAAATAAGTTGTCACTGTCACCTTCCGTATATGACATGCTAGAAATATATATATATATATATATATATATATATATATATATATATATATATATATATATATATATATATGAGATCTTGTGAAAATAAGGGGATAAAAAAGCTGTGAAAACATATCTTAGCCCTTAATCTAATCTACCTTATATATGGGGTGGAGATAAAAAAAACCCGGTGAAAACGAAAAAAAGAAGTTCATATTTGATAATTTATGTGAAATAAAAAAAATATAAAGGTTTACACATCTTTCTTATTTCTAACTCTATACTTCAATTAAGTTATCATTATCGATTTATTATCATAAGTAATACATCATAAAATAATAAGTAAAATATACAACTATCGTTAGCTTATTACAATAATATATTATACTCCGATGCATAGCGCGGGTATTGTGCTAGTATATATATATTTAAAATTTATGCACACAGTTATATGATTTTAAATAGTTGCGTACATACTACTAATATTTATATAAGATTAAGATTAAGATTAAGATTAAGATGTTTAGATATCTACTCAATAAAATAATCAGAGCATAATAAACCAGTCTATTACTTAATCTTATTAGGTTTGTGAATTTTTTAACATGACCTACACCATAATTATCTTTCGATAATAATTTAAGTATTAGCACATAAAAAAATAATTACACAACACAATATAAAACATAAATTAAATTCAACTTCTCACATTTTTGATCAAAGACTTCTTTTACATTTTAGAAGCAATATCATTCCGTATATCTATATTCTTATATAAAACATCTTCAATATTGAATCTTACAACTCTTAAAAAAATCGAAATGACTAAATCACCTCTATTAATTCTAATTGTTGAAACACTATTAAGATTAATAACATACCCTCTTAACAACTTGACATTCCATAATCAAATTATCTTATATAAGTCAAGTCAACTAAAATTAATTCTCAAATGATAAAGAATGTATTACAAAATAATGAAAAAGTTAAAATAATGTAGGTATACCGTATACATGGAATAAAAAGACTTGAATAATAAATAATAAATTACTATTGTAATAAATATTTATACATCAACTTTAACGTGTTTATGTGTAGTGTCCGCTGTTTTGCACATGTTTCATGCTAGTCATAAATTATACGAGTAAAACTTATTTATTTCTATGTTCCAATTTAAATATCTACTTTAAAAATACATACATAAATTTATAAATGTGTAACCCTTTCGATGTTCACCATGCTCTTTATCGCTTATAAAAATTTTCGATTGATTCTTACAAAAAAAAGTATCACTTAAAACGGAAATGTCAACAGTTTGACTAATGAAGTATTATTTTATACTACTTTCTTAGCAATTTCCAATGATGGAATGATAGTTGCAATAAACAAATGCAAATCAAAATCCAATATCAAAAATTAAAAAAATTGATCATGAGACCTCTTAGGGTTTCTATATTAATTAATATATAGTACATTCATAAAAAATATGTATTTTGAAATAACATTATCTTGTGTCCTCCTAAATAAAAGTCCTAATAAAACGGGGTTGGTCAAACGGGAGGTTCGTTGAACGTTGGTTTCAACATCGGTTTGGAGACGCCATTGGCACCAACCCGTTACTTGAGCGTCGGTTTACCAACGGGTATCCGTTTTTTTATTTGTTTAGTGTATGAGAATAATGATATATTGGTATATGTGGAGTCCAAAAAAACTGAAGTGGTGTTCTTTGTTGGTAGTGTAGTCACACTTTTATGTCAGTTTTCAAAAATGCTGATGTGAGACTAATTTGACAAAAATTAATGCATTAGTTAGCGTCACGATTGAAAACAGTCTTTCGTTAACAAAAGTCTTAAATTATTTATCAATTAATCAAAAATATTTAAATATAAAGTTGGCAGCTGGTGGCACTTTCATGGGAGGTTGGACCAAAACCGGTGTGTAACTACTACTCCGTACGATATAATCACTCACCTACCCGTTCCATCTACTCACCCCCTGCCCTGCCCTGACCACCGTCGCCGGTCACCCTGCCCGCCAAAAATAATGGCCGTCGTCAACCACACCACCTTCGTTACCCGCCAAATCATACCTCCACAAACCAAACCCTCTCACTTTTCAACCGTCGTCACATTCAATGCAAATTCTGTTAAATTAAACGTTAGAGGTAACGGAAGAAGGAATTCGTTAACGGTAACGGCGGCACTTGATGGTAGCAGTAGCAGTAACAAGAATAATAGTAATAAAGGAGTGTCTGTACCTAACGCTAATTATGTGGTGCCGTTAGATATTTCACCGTCGTGTATTACTCGTCCGTTAGCTGAGATTCTGCGTGACCTAAATAAACGGATCCCTGATAATATTATCGTCAATACTACTAATTCCGCTTTTATCCCCTGGTACGTTACCTTACATTTTATTTCTATTATATTTGATCAATTGGTGGTTTATTTGATCTGTAATTTGGTTAATGGTTTGATGATGTGTTGTGTTTATAGGTATCATGCGAACAGGATGCTCAGTTTCTATGCTCCAGGTGCGTTTTGTTATCTTATCAAGGATTTTGCTACATTGATCTGTGTAATTGATGCACAATACTTGACTAGTTGACCTGGTTATATTTACTGATTTAGGTTGTTTCCTATGGTTATGTATTTTTATAAAATATGCATATGAATGAAGTTGGTGTGTAAATTTTAATTATCAACGAGTTGGATTCGGTTTAAAGAGTGATGTATATGGTTTTGTGTGTGAGATTGCGATCCATGAACAAACACATGGGGGCCACGGGCTTCACCCTTTACTTGGGAATAGAGAAAGGAAACATAACATGTCCCGAAAGAGAGGTTGGTTTGGACTTTGGAATTTAAAACTTTATGGCAATAGGAGATGAGGCTTTTTGGCAAAGCCGAGTCAATTTCAGGGTAACTAATTCTGCGAGTGATGAATAGGTCCTAGGTATGGAGTAAAGAAAAGCATGTACGAGTATGTCACACTATTTGATTTCGAAAGGTGCTTAGAGGACGGGAATGAGAATTAGAGAAATATATGTAGGGTTTAAGCTTCCATAGTACTTACCACGAGCTCGTATAGAACCTTATGGAGTAAATACTGTATTTGCATGCTTTTTAAAACATAATTATATAAGGAGATTCATAAGTAGGAGCTATGATAAATTAGGTGCCATGCTTAGTTTGTGAAAAGAATACTACTCTAGTATCAAATTGAGAATCTTGGGGGAGGTGCCCACCTCTCAACAGCAGGCCAAGTGTTTTTTTCATTACTTCTTTTGTTTGGTAGAACAGATAATTCAAAAGGCTTTATCAGTATAGATAGTTTTATCAAGCTTGCATGAGGAGCAGATGTACTCCCTCACCTACTACTAGTTTAACCAAAAGGAATATATATCATTTTTGTATCCATCTTCTCCCAGCATATGATAGCTTATAGTTTATATGTTGTGTTTTCTCTTTCACACTTGTGCTACTTGGAGACACAAGATCCCCCAATTCTTGACTTAAGAACCTAACTTAAGATTCTATCTTCATCTTGGGAATGTTTATGAAGTAGCCAAGCTTGTTTGGTTATGAGTCTGAGTTTGTTAAACTGCAGTTTCTAGCTTTTACATTACGTGTATCACCTTACAATTGTATTACAGGTTGGTGTGGAGAAATACGTGACGTAATCTTCTCAGATACTGGAAGTGTGACTGTGGTTTATCGTGTCACAGTACGTGGCTCTGATGGAGAGGTATGCTCAAACCCTTACTTCCAAGTGACACTCTATTTCTAGCAACATTCTTTTTCCCATTAGGCAGGATTGAGTTAATGTACTTGCACCATACCTCTTAAACTTAGCGCTACAATCTCAATTCATTTAGTTTAAACTTTTAAAATCGTGACTTATTTACTTATGTAAACATTCATGTAGAAATATAAGTTTTAACCATCCAAAATTTGGCTACATTATCTATAGTACATGTGAAATATATATATATATATGTCGGGTCGGGTGAATTCAATAATAGACGCCTGTTGGCATTCCAGCCTTCCTTCGCCTTATATATATATATATATATATATATTTGTTACTATCCTAGCTTTGCTATTTTTATCTTTTACCGTAAGATTGCTGTTTGTGTGGTGCTATGTGAAAGATCAATCATATTTGCTAGCTGACAACTCCTACAGTGATGTATAACAGAATAAGGAAGGAAGAGAGGAAAGCTTGGTATCACTTGACATTTTTATTTATTATTTGACGGCAATAATACATAGCTTTAAAAGGAGTCGACATATTAGTATGAAATAATATGAAGCTCTGTTTTCTTGTGCCCAACTTACATAAAGATCTATTTTTATTTTGAGAGTAGTTATCAATTTTTCGGAACGGCCATACAAAAATACATTGGGCCCGAATACATTTCACTCATATACTTGATCTCTCTTAAACATATCAATCATGTCATGGTTCTTGCAAGTTGCAACTATAATCTGAGTTAACAAAGCATATCATTCAAGCTTAAGGAGGCTTAATTACTCATTTTGTTGAATGGAATTCATTTCTTATGAAATACTACCATAGACCGTCAACAACGGATATTTAAATTCTTGAAGTTTCACATCAATGAGGGGAAATATGTAAGTATGTAATCTACACCCATGCAGCATGCTGTGATATTTCTCTCTTAATAATCTAAATGTGTTAGCTATGTGTTTGCTATCTTGTAAACTTATAATTTAGACCCATAAAAGCAAAGTTGAGGCATGTAGCTTACCATTTTTAGTTCATGAGAGGACTTATCACCAGAGTATTCTCTGTTTTTCGTATCACTGGCATCTTTACCCCCATTTGACATTGAAGTGAAGTACCTGTAAATACTTGATACACTATTACAGAAAAGCTCCTCATATATGACATAATATTTGCAAACTTCCTCGTCTTATATTGATAGTGTTACACTTGTTTATCCTAAATTATGACCTATACGTATCTGATTGTTGTATCCTAGAGGGTTCAAATTGTGCTTAGTCTTTTACTCATGAGCTTAGTGATGCAGGCACACCGTGAATCAACTGGAACTGTGTCCTCAGCCACGAATGGTGAGAATGTTGATCCCGTTGCTGCAGCCGAAGAGATAGCTTTTGGCAAAGCATGTGCTCGTTTTGGACTTGGCCTATACCTGTATCATGAAGAGTAGATTCCATACATGATTTTGTTACGCAAAAGATCTCAATAATATATCGTGAAAATTTTCAATTTCATTTTTAAAAGGGTAGGACTAGGGTGTACTTCCCATGCTACCCAATAACGTGGATATATGTCAAGAATGAGCTATGCATGAAGTTTACACATATATGCACTTATCATAGGCGATATAATAAACGTTGCTTAAATCTTTGTGTATAAACAACTTTCCATATTTTAATGACATGTTTGGTATGGTAAAACGGAATGAGCCGGACAATGGGAGTGTCCATTTTATTGCATTAGCATGTTTGGTTGGCTGTCATAGAGAGGAGATTTCTCCACGTCTATGACAGTTTTTTTTCCTTCTAATAATTAAATCTGGATAATACACAATAGATAATTAGCATTTATTTATATGTTAATAAATATATCAAATTACCAAGTAAGTGAAGCTAATACATATTACATCTGTACATCCCCATTCCTTTCAACAATTATCTCCATTCGTGTAGATAATGCCAGCTCTTGCAGGGACAAATTTGACGAATTTGTCGCTTGGAAGATGATCATCAATCAAGTATTTTTATCCTTGGAACGTAGATTAAGTTCATGTGCTTGTTGTTGACATGAGTTAGACTACAGTGTTCATATGAACGGGTTAAACATCTCGAGATCTCATGAAGGTAGAAAACATAGTTGTACCAAAACAGCAAAACTGAATCCTCATATGCACAAACTTGCAAACAAATCAATGAAATGTATACTTTTGTGTTCTACGTGTGAATTGTAACTCGGTATTGCAATACTACTCCAATTTACTTGAGGTATCTTTGTATTAATTTCCAGGCGCCAATACCCATTTACATGCCTAAATATACATATACATCAGTGATACAATTCTAGTCTGCTAGCGGTTAGGCATGGCAGTTTTAAGTTACATAATCATGCATATGCAGCGTACCCGATGTTTTTGTTCTTTTTTGCAACATGTTTGTATTGATGTGAGATTGCTCGTGGCTTCTTATGCCTTTAAAAGTTTTGTACCAGCATTGGTAATTATCCAAGAAGAAATTGTATCCACAAGCAAGTCAAATTCTTTTGAAAGATCTGCACGAAGAGCGGTAGAGTCTACTCCTAGAGAATTGCTCACTTCTTTGGCAACTGTTTCTAATGGTGTCCCTGCTGTCAAATTTGCCCAAAACTCTCCACTACGATTTACAGCATCTACCATTCCCGGTGGAACATCCGGTAAAGCCTGATGAATACAATCAACACAACGCTTTGTTGATATTGACAGTTATCTTAGAAGTAGAGGAGACAATTTCAACCCATTTACTTATGAACGGGTTGATTTATGCTATGTTACGCCTCAAAGTCTCAAACGACTTAAATGGGAATATAATATAATAATCTTTTAAAAGAAATGGGTTGTACAAATCAAATGAGGTGACCAAAAGTCTATTTTCAATGCGCACAATCTCCTTGAATCGTTTTTATTTAAAGATCCACATGGTTTTACCGGTCATAATTAACACATTAGCTACTTATAATAACAGACTATGATTATTATCTGTCTTTTATTATCTTTAATAAAGATAGAAATGGGTAAAAAAAGTTGTGGGTCAACCCTACCGAATCAGGCCCGTTAAATATATGACCCGATTTGACCCATTATCCACCCACCCGAACTGCCTATATCTGTATCTCATTACCTCTACTCAGAAGTATTATTATACCTGCTGTAAGGGTAGTCCATGATCCCCAGGCAGTGAACGAATTGACATATCCAGCACTGAACTAATGGCGGCCTCTGAACTAAGCACCTGAGCTAAGACATGCGTTTCATCGATCGTATCATCTTTGAACTTAACTAGGAGATTCCTTGAGATTCCGTAATATGATTTTATCTTGACAAACAGAACAGTGAGAATCTTGTCAACATATGATTGAACCAATAATAGCAGTATAGAGAAAAATTCTTCTGGTTTTCTTCTGGTTTACATACCAGTCTTCGAGTTTCTTCTGGTTTTGGAGAAAAATTCTCTCTTCCATTAACCAAGTCCATGTACAAGGGAGGAAGTTGTTCAACCAGAGGTATAACTTGCTTCATAATCGGAGGGCTAAGGTTCTCTAAATTTTTTAAAGTCATCTCCGCCTGCATATTTACAAACGAGAAAAATTATTCAATCTAATGAAAAATCAATTATCCAAAACTTTTATTGTGAGTAGTATAACATTGGCTTATTTAAGCTCTTCAATAGTCAGTCATACTCATTACAACTTGAGGGAAAAGAAAGGACTACAAATCATATATTTTTTTAATATAACAATGACATGCTCCAGGTAAAAAAATGCAGCAGCGTTTAATCAATCATCTGAGAAAGTCCAAAGTAATATTTCTTACCCCAAAACGGATTGTTGGTGATGATGCAATCTGTGAGAGGATTGGTCCAATGCTTTGAGCCATAGGTAAAAGAACAGGTGAAAACAATGGGACCGCCAGGCTGGCATCCTGAAATATCAGTAAAAAACTCCTCATTGATTGAAAGCTATATAAATCATTTGGTCATTCAAATGAGTCCTACTATAACACACACAAACAAAAGAGAGATAGAAAGAGAAATGGCTAAGTACCTTGTTGTTGAATGCCATATATATGTTCCCACACCTCTGTACAGCATACCTAGAACCTAATTAACAAAAAGCTAGTTGGTCATCACCAGACCTAGAAATTATTCTTCTTGAAACTTAAAAAAAATATAGAAGAAATTAAAAAAATATACCAATCAAAAGGTGAATGACGGATCCTAGAGAATGTCCGATGCCAAAAGATGGGAGGTCATGCACCTATATATAGACCAACATCAATTCAGCACAATATGACAGAAACAGACTTTATATGAAGGGGTCTTTACATCGAGAGGTAACCAAATTGGGTGCTAAACAGCTATGTCTGTTTGGGTAACAATATCTTTTTTTGCCCATAGAAAGGTAAGGAAATTTGAAAAGGTTCGATGCAAGGTAAGCTTCAATTCTTATCAATAGGTAACCGGTTTCTAGCAGACACATTAGAAGATAAAAAAAAAAACCAGCATGGCCAAAGTTACTGACACATCATCTGCCATGTCACAATTTACCTTCATTGTGATTATAATTGTTTTTATGGGTTTCTATCAAAATTATTGCAAGTTTGGAGCATATTTATGGATGATAAACTGAACCTCAAAATGTGTACCTGAACAGAATCAGATCAAAGTTGGTTACCCTTTTCAATGTAATAACCCTTTTACAAACCAAAAAATCTCTGCAGATTACAGTTTAAAGCTCACTGTTTCGTGTAGAGACCTAAGACACCTGTCATATTTGAACTGAACTTCATCTGCAATGAAGAAGTGATCAAAGCCACTAGCATAAGGTGTTGCTATCACCAATATACCCCTAGACAATACAACAAAAAATATTATTTTACTTTTTCTGGATAAAGGGAATCTTGCTCTAAAAATCCACTTACTTCTCTGAAAGGCGCTCCAAAAATAAACGATAGGTGAGCTGAGGGGCTGCCCCAACAAAAATGCCACCAACAAAATGCACAACAGCCACTGGCTTTAAGTTTTTCGGTCTCAACACCCAAGCTCCCTGATATTGCATAACTCACAGCCAAAGTAAATATATTGAATACCAAATTGACCTCAATATATCATCACAACATATTCACATTCATAACTGATCTGTAGTTTGATGTAACAAACATAGAGTACAAGATTTAATTAGGAATTAAACAACGCATGCTCATAAGCCTATACGAATTATACCTCAACTTCTTGCCAATCGGTTGAACTACCCCACCCATCTTGAGATTGTCTCACAGTCTCTGTAAGCAACCTACAGAACGCACGATACTTGTATGGCTATCGGTACAAATATAACACATGAATGATATACATGACATGAAGCAAACAACTCACAAGAAATTCAAATTCAAAATATGCTTTAAATAAAAATACAAATTGCATATCTTGCAATGATTCATAGTAGCTCAAATGACAATACTATTTCACTACCTCTCGATCTCGCCGTAAAGCTGTATTCCAGTTCGTTCCGATCGATTGTTACTTTGCTGGCCGTTGGAATTTCGACATACTACCTTCAACCTATTGACTTTACCAAATCGTACAGATGATTGATGATGAGGAATATCATATAACCTAAGCTGACTCCTACACAGATTAGACTCGACTCGTGGACAGCCAAATCGCAATTGCGGTATCCACAACGAACTAGCCATGCCTATGATCAATCAGCATCAATAACATCATCAATCTCAAATATGATCACGCAAATTAAGTTTTTCACAGTTATTCTTCGATTTCAGTATTTAATCATGACGTAAAGGTACGGCTAACAAAGAATTGATTGATTCGATAAGTAATAGTGTTTGAAGTAACGAGAAATATTAAAGTAAGTTGAGAATTAGGGTTAGAAATCACCTGAAATTGGGGAAACGGTGAGTACAAGTGAAGCTGCTCACCGGAGAAGATGTCAGAAACGGATATTTATTAGCACTGTAGTAAAAATTACTTGATATTTAAGTTATTTGATTAATTATAAATAAATAAATAAAATGAGTCTGTTAGAAAATGAGCCGTGCATGCAACTCTTTCTAAAAAGATATTTTGTATGGTGACATAACCTGTAATACGGGTCGAAATCGGTTAAAAGGGGTTAAGAACGCGTTTAATTACGAAAAACTAGTTTCCTTTTCTTTTTCTAAAGATTTGTGTGCCTTGAAAATTAATAAAAAATTTAAAATTGTGTTCAAATGTAAGAGATAAGTTTTCATTTTCTGAAATAAGAAACATAGAAAATTATAAATGATATTAGTAGATGTTATGAATAAATATAGAATGGATGTTCATATCTTATAAATAGAGTTTGTATTCTAATAGGATATTGATTTCTTATAGGTTAAGATATCTTGTAACTATAACTATACCTCATTGATGAGATGAATAATACAATTCTCTTTCGGTTTCTCTCTATATCTTGTTCATTATTCTTTACTTTTACAACACGTTATCGGCACGAGTCTCTGACCTAAAATTTGAGTTCGACGACACTACATCGATTTTGAGGTACGTACCATCTAAATCTTTAGTTGAGCGGCGGTTTGATTATAATAATATTTGGACTATATGTGTTTTAAACTGCATGTGTTAGTCAAACTAATATGTGTCGATCTGGGATGAATCCAACACATGCTATTACATATTTATTCATCTTACTTGGTTGAAACTTCTTAAAGAATATTTCCATTAATTTGAATTATTAACATTATCTCATATTTGTCGATACAATATGTAGATTTAAATATTATATATTGTATATAATATATATTTGACTATGATGAAATAACTATTGTCGAATATAGCTTTGTAACTTGATTATCGATGTGTTAAATTGTTATTAGTGATTTTAGTTGCTGTAGACGATTAAATATATAAATCTAAATTTATTATTATTACTTCTTCACATATATGATTTATATTTGTGTTATTTATACGATTTCATGATAGTAAAGATATATTTGTATATTCAGTTAACCGGCCTAACAGCATATGAAATCGACTTCCTTTTATTAAACCTACATGTAAAACTAATGATAGGAACGCACCAACCCACAGCCCAAGCCCAGCGGAGCCCAGTCCAAATCAGAAATGGGTCACTTTGGCCCAGTTGAAGACTTGATCGATGACATCAGTTTTCTACCCCACGTTTTGTTCCACATGCATGTTAATTTGTTATTAGTTGATTTTATTAGTTTGTTACTTTTCATGTATTTGAAGTAGTCAAAGTAGTTGTTTGAAAATTCCCCAAGTGTAGGAAACGTGGGTGGTATTCTTTTGGTAGTTATTTTTTTTCCTTCTCAAATATGTACCGAAAAGAAAAGGGAAGGCAGTTTTTGAACTTTTCCTAAAATTTGTAATTCTCTATTATTGGAGAGTTTCCTTGTCCTTGCTATTCTAATTTTGAGCAGGCAATTAGAAGGTGAACTTGGACGACTAATTCTAATTCTCGTGGTGGGACTGTATCGAGAATTCGGGTTAGAAAATTCTGCTTGTTGGATAGTGTTTTTCGGGTATTTTCGATCCAAAATCAGAAGCTACTTGCTATCATTTGGTATCAGAGCTATGGGAACGGATACCCGTAGCAGTACCGAGTTGAAGAAGATTTTGGAAACGATGGAAGCCGAAAAAAAGAAATAGCACAAAAAATGCAGGCCATGCAAAAACAAATTCACGAATTGGTTATTTCCCTGAGCCATGGTGACGCGTCTCCATCCAGCGAGTCAGTTAACAAAGGCGGTCAGGGTGGATGGCACTCAAATGACATCAAAGTTGACATTCCTGAGTACGATGGTAAACTAGATCCTGATGAGTTTGTCGAATGGCTGCAAACGGTAGAACAGGTTTTTGACTATAAGCAGACCGCGGAGGAAAACAAGGTTAAGATTGTTGCCCTTAAGTTTCGTAAGTACGCATCAACCTGGTGGTCGAATACTTGTTTGAAACGTGAACGATCAGGGAAAGAAAAGATCAAATCTTGGCAAAAAAATGAAGGCGAAGATGAAGCAAAAGTTTCTTCCCATGTATTATATTCAGAACAGTTTTTCCCAACTGCATGCCCTGAAGCAAGGAACAGGTACGGTTGAAGAATATTCTCGTGAGTTCGAATACCTTTTGATGAAGTGCGATGTTCCTGAGGACGATCCTCAAACGCTCGTTCGTTATTTGGGAGGTCTTGAGTCTCGAGTTGCAAACATTGTTGAACTGCACTCTTTCCAAACCCTAGCTGAGTTAACTTTACTAGCCCATAAGGTGGATTCACAACAACGAGCCAAAGGAAAAATTGAGTCGAACCGGTCCATTTTCAAGCCCACTCTTTACCCCAAGCCAACACAAACCACAAAGTCCAACACTCCCAATACTTTAAAACCAACACCTTCATCCAAAAATAATAACGAAACCCCAAAGGCCCCTCGCCGATGTTTTCGATGCCAGGGATTAGGACACATCGCCTCTGAGTGCCCCAATAAGAGTCTCATCACTCTGACTGATTTTGAACTTGCGAATGGTTATGAGTTTAGTTCTGATGTAACTGGCGATTTTATCTCACTGAGCGGCGAGGAAGAAGAGATGATCGGACCCGATGAAGGTCCGTGTTTGGTTGTTCGAAGGGCATTGAGTACTACAGCAACTCAAGAAGAGAACCTTCAGCGAGAATCAATCTTTCACATCCGTTGTACGATTGCCCAGAGGGTTTGCACGGTCATAATCGATGGGGGGAGCTGCACCAATGTTGCTTCGCAGACTTTGGTAACTAAACTAAAGCTTCCTACTCAACCACACCCTTCCCCATATGTGATTCAGTGGCTTCATCAGGGAAAGGGAATACGTGTGTCCCACCGAGTATTACTATCTCTAAGCATTGGTAAGTCTTATACTGATGAAATGTGGTGTGATATTGTTCCGATGGATGCATGTCATGTTCTGTTGGGACGTCCATGGCAATTTGATCGACGAGCGATCCATGACGGGTACCGAAATATGTACTCTTTTGTTCATAATAACCGTAAGATTGTCCTTACCCCTCTCACCCCTTTAACACCATCACCACAACCGACACCTACCTTGAGTACATTATTACAATCGGAACAACACGAGTATCACTCTTGCAAAGAGTTTGTCTTGTTGGGATTTGATGATGATGAAGAAAAGCCTCCAAGAGCTGTACAATCACTTGTACAGCCACTGTTGAATTCTTATGGACAAGTTTTCCCAACAGAAATCCCACCTGGTCTTCCCCCAAGACGCTCCATCCAACACAAAATCGATTTCATACCCGGTTCTGTCCTGCCCAATAAACCCGCCTATCGCACTAACCCCCAACAAACAATTGAAATCAGAAAACAAGTCGACAAACTGTTGGAAAAGGGACTTATTCGTGAGTCTCTCAGTCCTTGTGCCGTCCCCACATTACTTGTACCAAAGAAAAATGGTGAGTGGCGAATGTGCATGGATAGCCGCTCAATCAACAAGATTACCATTAACTACCGTTTCCCCATCCCGCGATTGAATGATTTACTCGACGAACTTCATGGTGCTACAGTGTTTTCTAAGATTGATTTGAGAAGTGGCTACCATCAAATTCGGATCTATGAAGGGGACGAGTGGAAGACAGCTTTCAAGACCAAGGAGGGGTTATATGAGTGGCTTGTCATGCCATTTGGTTTGTCGAACGCACCTAGTACTTTTATGCGTTTAATGAATCACATTTTAAAGCCATTCTTGGGAGATTTTATTGTTGTCTATTCTGATGATATTCTCGTGTACAGCAGAACACCAGAAGAGCACCAAAACCACCTGTTACAACTGTTCAAACTACTCGACCAGGAGAAACTGTATGGTAATTTGGAAAAATGTGAGTTTTGTACTAACCAAGTCACTTTTCTTGGTTATCTTGTTTCCAACCAGGGCATACAAGTTGATGAAAAGAAAATCCAAGCCATCCGTGAGTGGCCAGTCCCACAATCAATTCAACAAGTTCGAAGTTTCCATGGCCTTGCCTCGTTTTACCGGCGTTTTATAAAGAATTTTAGCACCATTGTGGCTCCAATGACAGAAGTAACTAGGTCCAAGCAGTTCACCTGGAACCCACAGGCTCAAATAGCTTTTGACGAACTCAAGAAGCAATTATCCTCCACTCCTGTTTTGGCGTTGCCTTGTTTCGATGAGGTGTTTGAGGTCGAATGTGATGCCTCTGGGGTAGGAATAGGGGCTGTGTTATCACAATTAAGCCGCCCAATTGCTTATTTTAGTGAAAAGCTTAACGATGCAAAGAGGGGATACACGACGTATGATAAGGAGTTTTATGCAATCATTCGGGCTTTGGATCATTGGCAACACTACCTGATATACAAAGAGTTCATCCTGCACTCAGATCATGAGGCTCTAAAGTACATTCAAGGTCAGCATAAGTTACAGCCCCGACACGCCAAATGGGTGGAATTCATACAAGCATTTACTTTCACCATCAAACACAAGTCAGGTAAACTCAACAAAGGAGCCGATGCTCTCTCTCGTAGGCACTCTCTGATCACATCTCTCCAACCAAAAATTTTGGGGTTTGACCTTCTGCCGGACGAGTATTTATCAGATCCCGACTTTGGGGAGCTGTATGCAAGCTGTCAGTCTCATGCCACAGGTGAATATCATGTTCTCAATGGATTTTTATTTAAGAGGCAGCAGCTTTGTGTTCCTCGCCATAGCATCAAGTTAACGATAATACAGGAGGCTCATGAAGGAGGGTTAGCAGGTCACCTGGGCGCTGACAAAACAGTTCATATTTTGTGAAGCCATTTCTTTTGGCCCAAGATGAGCCGTGATGTTGAGCATTTCATCAGACGTTGCCTACCGTGTCATCGAGCCAAAGGTCAGTCTTCCCCACACGGTTTATACATGCCCCTTCCTGTACCGGTTGCTCCCTGGGAAGATGTTAGCCTTGATTTTATTACCGGGCTACCACGCACGCAACACCATAAGGATTCGATTATGGTAGTAGTGGACAGATTTTCAAAGATGGCCCATTTTATCGCTTGCCATACCACCTATGATGCTGTCCAAATAGCCAATCTTTACTTCAAGGAAATAGTTCGTTTACATGGAGTGCCGAAAATGATGGTTAGTGATCGGGATGTTAAATTCCTTAGTCATTTCTGGATGACGTTGTGGCGAAAAATGGGTACAAAGCTCAAATTCAGCACCTCGAGCCACCCTCAAACCGATGGACAGACTGAAGTTACCAACCGTACCCTTGGTTCATTACTTCGGGCGCTCATCACTACCAATATGAAACAGTGGGAGGAATTATTGCCTCGGGCTGAGTTTGCTTATAATCGGGCTCCTAGTAAAACAACAGGCATCAGTCCTTTCATGGCTGTTTATGGGATAAATCCACCAACCCCACTTGATCTTGCTGTTTAGCCAAGAGGCCTGTGATTTAGCAGCTGATATCAAAGCAATCCATCAGCGAATTCATGACAAAATCACCAAGAACAATGAACTTTTGAAGTATAAGCGCGACAAAGGTAGAAAACACGTTCTTTTTCAACCAGGGGACCTTGTGTGGCTGCATTTTCGAAAGGAACGTTTTCCCTCTAAACGTCGTTCTAAATTGAGCCCCCGGTCGGATGGCCCTTTCAAAGTCCTTGCTAAGGTGAATGATAATGCTTATAAACTTGACCTTCCGGGTAACTATGGCGTTTCAGCAACTTTCAATATAGCCGATCTTCAACCATACTTTGATCCAAATGAACTCATTCCAAGTTTGAGGCCAAACTTTTTAAAAGACGGAGAGGATGATAGGAACGCACCAACCCACAGCCCAAGCCCAGCGGAGCCCAGTCCAAATCAGAAATGGGTCACTTTGGCCCAGTTGAAGACTTGATCGATGACATCAGTTTTCTACCCCACGTTTTGTTCCACATGCATGTTAATTTGTTATTAGTTGATTTTATTAGTTTGTTACTTTTCATGTATTTGAAGTAGTCAAAGTAGTTGTTTGAAAATTCCCCAAGTGTAGGAAACGTGGGTGGTATTCTTTTGGTAGTTATTTTTTTTCCTTCTCAAATATGTACCGAAAAGAAAAGGGAAGGCAGTTTTTGAACTTTTCCTAAAATTTGTAATTCTCTATTATTGGAGAGTTTCCTTGTCCTTGCTATTCTAATTTTGAGCAGGCAATTAGAAGGTGAACTTGGACGACTAATTCTAATTCTCGTGGTGGGACTGTATCGAGAATTCGGGTTAGAAAATTCTGCTTGTTGGATAGTGTTTTTCGGGTATTTTCGATCCAAAATCAGAAGCTACTTGCTATCAACTAATACTATTGAAATTGTTGTGGGTCAACATCGGAATAGGCAAACTTCAACCAAATTTTATTATAACCTAAAACTATTTATATGGATTACTTTGAAGTCTTGGTACGTACGTGGTGTTGAACATACTCCAAGTGGTATACTGATTATATTTAAGAACATGTGGTTAATTAATTGATCAATGATCATGTTGTTAATTGAATTGGTAAAAGTTTTTTTTTAGTACTCTTCTTTATATGTAGTGTAGAATAGAATTGAAAACTCTTTGGATTGATCGATGTAAAATATACGTGCATCTACTTTGTTGATGTTAGTATATACTTTATTTGATAAATTAAGTGATGGTTACTAACCTGGTGTATATCGTTAAGCTTGATGTCTATAAGATCTATTTTGAATATGCTTACTTTACTAGCTATTTATTTAATGATATTGCATGGTAATATACTTTGCATTACTCGGATTATCTTTGATGATATGATATTATATATACTATACTGTTGGATTTTGTATGCTACATGTAATATTGTTGGTCTATTAGATGCATAGATTGATAATTGATTTATTTGCAAATAGTGCTAAATAAACGAATAGTAATGATATTATACATAATGCATGCTTAATTGACCCATCCGATAACAACATATACGATGTTGGAATTGAAACCCATGAGATCTTAACGATTTTTCTTGATTATGTTTTAGTATTTTATGAATTTATTGATGGTTTATATGAAAATTTTACTTTAGCCAGTTTAAATGAAATCATCATAATTAAATAAATACGGAGTAATATTATAATGAAAGTTATTGATGACAAAATAGATGAAGATGATCGGTTTTAGTACATATTTCATATCATGGTTTTTCTGGAATTTTGTGTGCTTAATATACACATTAGTGTGTGAATTGTGAATATGTATGTATTAACTATATATGCATTATAATATAACCCTTTGGTCAATTATACCTGTAAACCTGATCATGTATGTGTAATCTAACACATTTTTTAGAAAAAATACATAAACTATCTTACATATGTTAATACGCTCTTAGGCCTTAATGGATATGTAATTGTACCGGCTGATATATAGACACTATATTAGTGCCTAATTATACATACATAGATATATAGTAAATTGATTGATGATCAACATGATTATTAAGAATGAACGTAAGTGTATCTTAAGTTGGCATTATGCATGATGTATAAAGTATATGACACAAATAGTTATAAGATTCTATTCTTCACATCTTCTATAGAATCATCCTATGCTTTAAGCTTTTATATTGGTGAAGGACTAAACTAGGACGGATAAATATTTCTTACTTGATATCATGTTAAGAAAAATATTATTTATGAGAAATATTTTGATAAGTAAATTAAAGGAAGTTATGAATTTATGATTTCTTGGAACCGAGTAAAACAACGAGTTTATGATGAAAGACTATGAAATATGTCTATATTCGTATTGTTTTGTAGCAAGATTTAATCTATTAATCAATGAGTAGAAATATATAGATGATAAGACTCGGATTATACAAATTATACTTGCACACATAAGATATGTTCATACACTTTAATAATACTAGTATCCTTCATTTGTGTCCATTGATGTTAATAAGCACATTGTTTAATTTAGTATATGTTGATTGGGTTTTAATGCATATACGGAAATAATTGTGCCCCTGAGTTTATGTGTGTAATGAGTACTCTTCATATATATATCTTCACTCCATCATGATGATTGCATTTAATCATGCGATACATACGTCCTATAGTTATGACTCTCAGTTTTGATAGCAATGCATGTGATACATGTTAGTTCAATTTATGACTTTGGCATTACTTATTAATCTATATATGCCTTGTACATGTTAAAACTTAAACATATGAAGATAATTTTGAAGAGTTATATGCAGAATAAATTAACTTTAATAGATAAATCATTTAAATTAACAACATGATTTATTTACAATGAAAGATCCACTTGAACATTCTGAATACATTACACAATAGTTGTTATACTCCCCTAAGCTAGTCATGAATATAGTTGCCTACGGTAATTTGAAATTGGTAGAATGGGTTTACTTGAGCATGTTGTTATTTCTAACTTCATGCTATGTAGGCGTGATACTATGTAGAATCGAATGTTATTTAGTGAAATATATTGAAAAGGTTAGTAGGTGAAGTTCTGATTTACCATTGTAACTGCCCAAGCAATGCAATACTCGTATATGTTATTGTTATGGATGTGATAATTATTTCTTATGTTGTGCGACTTGTTTAATATTTTTAAACGGTTATATGATGATGATAATGATGAAAATACATGCATCGGGGGGGGGGGGGGGGGGGGGGGGGGGGAATAGCATAACATAATGATGCATTGTAACTTACGATGTAAAGACAAGTGCAATTGAAGCATGCATGGTCATAAACTTGATTTTTAATGGACCTTGATTTTATATGAATTGGCATGACTGGTTAGACCATCCCGAGTCAATGATGATGAGAAATGTATACAAGAACTAGCAAGTTCTTAAAAGTTGTGATTTTGAAATGAGTTGAATGCTCTCAAGAAAAGTTAATGATCACCGACTAAACATGGAATTGAATTCCTTAAGATTACGGATATGATAAGGGGATATATGAAGGCCTATATATCCACCTCGTGGATATTTAGAGTTTTAAATCGATGCATCGTCTAAATGGTGAAGAAAATTGCAACCTAGAGTTTGCATGATTAAGTGACTTGGCAAATGAGATTGCGAGAACATATTTCAAATTATCATATTTGTTTTGATAATGTTGGTGTATGTATACTTTACTGATTATCATATTAAGTGTCTTCAGTTGATTGTAATAAGTGCTGAACATTTATTAGTTCATACACCGATTACTTTTGTTGAAATGCTAACAAGTGTATTTAGTATACCACATGATTGTTGTCATGATGAGAGCATAACTATTACTTATAGTATGGGGTCATGTTAGTAAACATGAAATAATATGAATTCGCATCCGGCCAACAAGATTGTGATTACTCCCCTTGATAATTGATATGTGGTCATGAAAAAGATATATCACATCTTAAGAGTTTTGTTTGTGCAATATATATTTTAGTTGCTCCACCACAATGCACAACGTCTAGATGTGAAAGAATGTTGGGAATATGTATGGGGAGCGGATAAGCAGCATAAACTTGAATTACCACAATATGATATTGATCCTCATGGTAAAGATAAGAACATAAAGTTCAAATGATAATTTAAAATTTATTAATTGCCAGACATATTCGATGACCAAAATTGTGACACCCGGTCAAAAAGGGCAAAATTAGCGACCAATTTAAAACTTAAATACACGTATTATATACGCGTTATTTCGAAAGTATTCAAGTATTATATATAAATATATATAATAACATGAAATGATTATTTAATAATCACATACAAACAAATATGAAAGAACGCGCAAACTTAAATACGGACGTTGGTGAAAAACATTTTTAAATAATGTATTATTAATGAGAATAATAATTATTTACTCGATTGAGAATTTAAATACATTTTGTACACTGAAAACTATCCGTCAAAATTAGTTGAAGCAAAGATATATTTGTATATCTCATTAAAGGTATTTTTATAAAATATATACTTCGAATAAAAATATATATGATTTTATATTTAGAAAATTATCACTTTGAAAGATTATACTACTTTTACGATCGGGTACAAAAACACAGGTATTTTGTACTACGAAGGGGAGCCAACCAACTCCAATAATTGGAGGCGGTCGAACTACACCCAAACACACCCTCTACTTCTCCATTTTTCTTCACCATTCTCTATCTCTTCCTCTCTATCTATCGGCTCTCTCTCTCGTTCTCTTCCAAAAACAACAACATCAATAACATTAACAACAAGATTCAGCATTAATATCATCATCACAATCATCTTCTTCTTCATCTTCGATCATCACCATCATCCGGTTCATCATCATCAACCTCACACGGCTCCATTTTTAATTTGTAAGGAAAACTTTAACTTTTCTTTAAATTCGTGTTTTACAAACATATATTATCATGTATTGAGGTTATATCTACGTATTATGTCCGAAAAATCGAACCTATACTCGTTTTCCTAACTGATTTCGCGAACAGACCTGAAATTGGTTCCTGAGCCGAACGGCTGGATTTCATCAGCCGAACGGCTAGGCTACCTTAGCCGAACGGCTGGACTTCCATAGCCGAACGGCTAGGTCCTCCATAGCCGAACGGCTAGATCACTCAAACAGAACAGTTTTTGTAAAAATGTCGAAGAATTTCACAAGTAGCTTCTTGATGAAAAATTTATTATAACGGATTGGGCTAAAAGTCATACGGTCACTCGAAAACGGCTTAATGATCAAGGCTATGTGCCATAGCCTAGACAGTTTTAGGCCTTTCGGGGTCGTCTAGGGGTCTAAAATGACATATTTCAGTTTTTGGACCCCGTACCAAATTTCGTAACTTATGAAATAAAATATAACGAATATAATGATAATTGTAAACAATACGATACATCCATGAACGACTTATATAAATGGTTCAGGAATATAATGATAATTGAAAAAGTTAGAATATAATTTCAATCCGTCACCAACGGGCCGTACATTTTATAAACTATAATCGGAAGTACAAATATAATCACTTGGACATAATCAAAATGGATAGACATTAATACGGAGAAATATTAGATAATAAAATGCTCATTAGAATCTCGCGAGTTTAGGACACTAGGAGATTCGGGGATTGCCTATTCCACGTCGGACATATTCATTGCTCGGATAGACTCAGGTGAGTCTCACAGCCCCACTTTTACTGTTTTTAAACTTGGGGTGAGATACAATGCTTACTTGTTTTCGTGATCACTGTTATTCGGTTAGTTAATTTAATTATTAACTCTGTTAAACATGTTGGTTATCATTGTCGGTCTTGATTTTCATTGTTCGGGTACTGCATGAGTGTTTTAATACGGGAAAGTCCTCATCATTGCATGGTTCGTTAACTTAATAAGGCGCGATTACTAAAAGATAGATCTATCATGGAAGTGACGTCCCCGTCCGGGTTTCTAGCTACAACCATGTACAAACGGGCACTTTAGTAATTTTTATGGGTGTTGACACTGTTCGGGAGGCACAAATCGGGTGAGGCCTCGAACCATGGCTTAATGCAATACAAATGTCATTGTCGGTAAATCTAGTCGGTAACCTTAATTGGTTAATCATAGTTCGGTAACCTTAATGGTTTAATCATTGTTCGGAAATCTTAATTGGTTTGTCATTGTTCAGTTGTATTATTTAATCTTCATCGGTATTAAATCGTCGGATAATCATGTTGATCACATCAATGTTTATGTTAAATCTGTGAGATTCACCAGTTTTATAGCTGACCTTTTAGTGTTGTATTCTCAGGTGATCAGCGATAGTAGGATGGCCCTCAGGATAAGCTATCTACTTACGAGTCGCATGCATCTATTTGGACATGAAGATTTTCTTACATTATGTTTTGTATTAATGGTTATGTATTAAAATCTTCAAAAATCAAATGTGAACTCGCTGTTATTGTAAACTTATAACTTATGACTTAAAACTTTGTATTGTAATATATTTATAAACATCTCATGTAGAGTCGTTTGTTGTAATCTTGGTGTTTTGATATTTGATTAGTCACACCCAAATTGTCGCTTCCGCAAATTATGAAATTGGGGGTGTGACAAAAATTGAGTGACTAGGTCACCTATATAAGCTGCTCATGCTCCGATTAGTAATGGTATAAGTCCATGGCACGCGGAACATGGTAGATTTATTGATTCCAAATAAAATCCTCGAAGTAACAAGGGAACAAGAAATTAAGATGGTCAAATCGAGGTAATAAGACCCCATGAGAGTTTAATGGAGAGACACTAGACATAAAGGTTCTAGATGAACCTTGGGTACCCCAATTGAAAATTCGAATAGTGAAAAGATCTTAATAATTTATATCGTGTCTCGTAAAGTGTGAAATCGAATAAATGAAATCGACGTTGTTAAAGTTATTGTATAATATAACGCTAGATATTATATAAGAGGATCGTGAAAGTATTCCTGCCAAGATGTACAGAGGTAGAAATTATTGGCCAATATAAAAAGACGCATAAAATGTATGAAAAATATAATCTCTTGATGTGAGATGGTTTGGCTTAAGTTCTATACACTTGAAAGTGTAAAATATATCATATATAAATCGGTCTTGATGCAAAAAGCCCAATGAGAAGGAAATTATGAGATATAAGGTAAGAGTGTGATACAAAGATTATTTGCAAAGACTGAGATTTATTTATGAGGAGATACTTTTGAATGGTGGATGCAACTGTTTTATTGATTTCTTAGAAAGTCTGGCAATAAAATAGAAAAAGAAAAGTAAATCGAGTCTATTGTATATTGTTAGAGCTCATTTATTATTGGAATTCGATGAAGGATATTAAATTATTAAATAATGTTTCATGATGTGAAATTCCTTAAGATTGAAGGAAAGAGTTCTCGAGAACACTACTTGATAAAATTGAATAAAGACCTTATATCGATGAAAATTATTTGGGCACATATGATGAAATCGTCCTTGCAATATTTCTTGAAAAGAATATGCTATATAAAATGATTATATTAGCCCATGCATCATTTGATATATGGATTGTGAAAATTGTATATAATTAGAACTATTTGAAAGTTTCTAAAGGCGATTGATACTCATTAACGAAATTGAGATGAACGATTTTGTAAAGACAAAGTTCTATCATGGATTAAGGATTGAAGCATCCTAATGATGTAATATTTGTGCTCCAACAGAAACCTATATAAGAAGTGCTAGTAAGACTTTTGGGCTAACGACATTCACTAAGTACTTCAACGGTTGAGATTATTTGATTCCTTTCGACCCCTGAAGGATGACAAGGAAATTAATGGTCAAGAAGTATAGTATTTAGATATTATTGGGCATTTAGATTTATACATATTCATACGAGGAAATTTGTTGGCGAGTTATAAATTGTTTCTTTGGAAAGGTATTTGTTGTATTGCTCAAATGTAAGGATTGATACATCGATGGTGATGGAGCCATGAATTATTTGATACATCGATGGTGATGGAGTCATGACTTATTTTGTGAATGTGAAAATTTACTCATGGATTAAGAAGAGTAAAATATGATGATATTTGCCGTCAACAAGTTTGTACAAGTGATGAGATCAAGTGATGTTCTCATCAGGGGGAGAAAATACGCGTTGCACTCTTTTTCCCTTGTCTAAGATTTTGTCCCACCGAGTTTTTCTAGCAAGGTTTTTGATGAGGCAACATCCTCAAGCGTATTGAAAGGATTGTGTACTCTTTTTCCTTCACTAGATTTTTGTCCTACGGGTTTTATCTACTAAGGTTTTAACGAGGCATAATCTTTATACAATGGACATCCAAGGAGGAGTGTTATGGATAAATATAAAATGGATGTCCATATCTTGTAAATAGAGTTTGTATTCTAATAGGAGATTGATTTCTTATAGGTTAAGATATCTTGTAACTATAAATATACCTCATTGATGAGATGAATAATACAATTCTCTTTCGGTTTCTCTCTATATCTTGTTCATTGTTCTTTACTTTTACAACGGTAGATTCTCTCTCTTAAAAAACATTTATAGAAAATTGCAACTTAGACACTTTTTCTAATTCTTAAATTTTCTCGATTTTTTTAAAAAAACTGAAGAATTTTTTTATAACGAAGTGCAAATTTAGATAAGATATACAACAATAAATGTTTTAATGCTACTAATCTTTGAAACAAATTCAAATCTTGTTTACAATTCACCACTATTTTCCCAGAATAGGGCATGATATATACAACAAATTTTTTGTTACTTGCATCAAATTTATGCATTACAGTATTGTACTGTACACCTCATAATACATAAAATTTGATGTATGTATCAAAAAGTTTGTTGTATATATCAACTCCCTTCCGGAATAGATGGGGGCACATAAGCACATTGGTTCTTTTCTGAAGTATATACCTTCTTTTTAGCTATCATTCTTCTATTGAACACCGTACGAGTTGACAAATATTTTTTTTACTTTTAGCTATCATTCTTCGATTGAAAACCACATGGGGATTGACAAATATGTTGTCGATTATACACAATTTATGTGAATGGACAAAAATAATTTATTATTTTATACTTTAGTCATCGCTTAAATGGTACTGCCACTGCAAATGCCCAGACCTCACATATATTACCTATAGATCGGGGGTTCCTAGACTCATCATATCATATGTAGGTGATTATAATCAATTAACCAAAAGTGGAGTTTTGATGCACATAAGATTTTCCCTGGTTTTTAAGTACAACCCGGTTCGAACATAGAAGATTAGAAGGTGGCATTACAAAGCTCGGCATATAATTTAAACTGCATATAAAAAAAGAATACAAGCATCTATCATTTTTCCAAAAATTAATTATACATTTCGTATACCAACTTACATGAAAGGTACACGATTTAGAAACACATACATTAAATAACAAAGAACAACATAGTGATGTCTGTCACACTTCATCATCAATCTTCTGAACAACATTGCTCCTCCCCTACACAAAAACAATTCAGGAATCATTAATATAACAGTCTGGGTTGCTTTCTTCCAATAATTGTACCTACGTTAAAAAGTTGTTGGTTAGCTAAATTTGTTTAAGACAGCTACCTTTAATATCACGATTCCTGTTTCGTATCTGCGTCCTTGCCTTCACAAAGATCGAGTTTTGTGACTTATGAATACGCTGTGGTTACACATAACATGTTAACACATGTGCAAGCCCTCTCGACAACATGAATGTATAATGCAGTCAGGGAACATTTTAATAAATAAGTTGTTTCCTAGGAAGCTAGAGGCAAAATGGGCAGGTTGGGTATCAAGTTCAATTCAAATCAAATAAGTACAAATGTTAGTCCAAATCAGTAAGGCCAGATCATTATTTAAGAATCAGTTCCAAATATTAGAAAATGTACCTGAAAGTTTTCTTCTCTTCTTACATCAGGAACAAATAGATTGATAGTGGCCTAAAAGATGTGAAGTTTATGAGCTAATGGCTTAGGACTCGCTGTAAAAAAGTTGGAAATAAAACACGAGCAAGAAGAAACCTCATTACGTTCAGCCACATATAGTTCTTTGCCTGATTGTCGTTTTTCTGGTTTGATATTGAAAACATCATGTAGAAGTTCATTCTCCTATTTTGTATATTCAGAAATTATAAATAAGCGAAATAAAATAAAATAAAATCAGTACATAAATAGAGAAGGAGTATGAAACTTCACCTTCATGTGCACAACGAAACCTGAACCAAGCAATCGCCTCAAAAAATTAAACTACATAAGAAACAATAAATAATCATTTTGGGAAAGCATTATATATATATAATTTGCAAAACTAAAAATAAAATGAGCAGACGTATACCTGGATTTGTTGGGCTAACGTGTTGACTTTTACTAACTGTTTACCACTCTTTACGGAAACTTCCTGGGCACGGCCATCCTGAATGTCACACACTTTGCTTATAACCACACAACCTTGTCCTTGAGCATATCATAATATAAAGGTGACAATTCTGAACCTCATATAAATGGGTCCATTTGTGTTATGTTTGATCTTTAACGGGTCAAATAGATGTAATCTAAAAGAACGTCTGAAAGGAAATGGGTTACAACTCTCCCAATATGTACTTTCAATGGGCATACAATCTCCTAAATGCGTATATATATGAGAATATTGTATTATTATAGTATGACACTCAAGTAATCATGATTATTTTTTTTATAAGAAACTGGACAAAACGAATTTTGACCCGTTACCCAACTCGCCTGACCCATCCATCTTTGTCCCCTATAAGCCTCTATTATTATGTAAGGTACCTTCACTACTTTCTCGACATTTATCTCCTCTATTTCTGATGGGTCACCTTCGAATTTCTCGAGGCACCCTAGTTCAAGAATTAGGGCCAGTGCTTGTCTAGCTCCAATGAGAGTAGATTCATGGTCCGCTTCTAGTAAATTCTTGAAGAAAGGAATCGCCCTAAACAATTAGAAAAAAAACTTGTATCACTGAACACTGATGAGTTCAGAACTAGCTAGGCTGCTAGGTCTATATTAAGACTATCATGGTACATGGCAATTTCGACACATATGATGTAATTGATCGATATGGATTATTATTTATCTCAAAAGAAAAAAAAAACATCAAAATTTTTGTTATAATACAAAATAAACAGCTAATGTAATAGTGATATAGCTGTTTGTAATCATATGCACTTTATGTATTATAGTCAAAGAAGTTTGTGGGCCAAAAACAACCTAAGCCATTCTAAGCAGTATTAAAAACTCGTCTGTTTTGACAAGAACATATATGAATAATACATCCACTTAAATTATGATGGTTGTAACAAGAAAAGCACGGACAATATATTATGAATTACCCTCGCCAATGTTTGTAACTGAGACTCCAACTATCCATGGTACTAAGAAGGACTGACCAAGAGAAAACAGCTGCACTCCGAGCTTCCTGTTTATACACCCAAAACACAATTTACCCAATTTCCAAATAACATAGAAGAAAAGGTTTCACACCAATAGAGTGATGAAACAAATATTCACAACATTTAAAAATATATTCAAAAATCTACATAACACGTTTGCCCAAAATTTTCATAATCATAACAAGAGCATGCCTTCAAATCTGATCTTGAATGCATGAAATCCCAAATACTTTGCATAGATCTCTCGGTCTCTTCCAATTCATTTCCCCCAACGAAGGTGATAATAGCTAAACTATCCAAAATCTGCCACAGAAGTCTTAAGTTAGTACCAATAATAAGATATAACAATTGAAATAAATGATCAATCTTTTTCTATAAAATATACTACAGTGATAATTTTGGTAGAACGTACTAAATTTAACTTTTTTAATTGAGACACGGTCTTGAGAGCTTCTGAAAGAGCCGGGGCTGATTCTTTATATAGTTCACGAGCCTTTTCCCCACATCCAATGGTGATTGCTAGTAACCCTAGTAATATTAATTTAAATAATAAAAAAAATTTACGAACATTTTTTAGTTAATAAAAGAGGAAATACAGAACATTTAATTAAAGGGAATAAGTTACCTAGGGCCTCAACAGCCAAACAACTCTCTTTAGCCGAGCCCCTTTTGAAAGATTTCAGGAACTGGTAAACTAACTCAGTGAAGCTTCAAGAACAAAAGAATGTATTTTTCAGTTGACGAACACACACAGTAAATCTAGATCACAATTTTTTTAAAGAAACTAATTTAAATAGATTAATGAATTACCGACTTCTTTTCAGAAAACTGGTATTCATAACCGAGGCTAGATCTCTGGATAATTGAAAAAAGAGCAGCCTCCCTTGTAGACCCCCTAACCAGCAAGACAAATAAGTAAAAGATAAATTCCAAGAACCATTAATTGTTAAAATATCAAAAACACAAACCTTAATTAAGACTAATATAATAGTTCCCAAAAAAAGCACCTTTTCTCATATAATTTTTCTAGGAAGTAGTTCAAACTCTTTGAGCCCGTCTGAGAACTTGCACTTGTGCCTACGTCTGTATCTGTATCACCGTCCACCTCAGTATCAAACTTTCCACCTTTTTGAGTATCTGTGGCAGAAGATTTAACATCACTGAGATCCATAGCACAAACAAATTGATATTTTCCTCAATCTCATCACCCTACTGAAAATTTGATCTAGTCATCGTGTAACACTCCCAAATATTTATCCAAAGATGTCACTCGTAAATAATCCCAAATATCTTTATCCTAAAATGTTACTCGTAAATAAAGTAGTTCATAACATAAGTCATAATGCATTGTCTAACACTCCCAGATTATCAACAGCATTGTCTCCATTGCAATCTTAGAGTGAACCATTTAAGATTCTCATACATTACTTACTTTTCAACTAAAAGTTTCAATGACTCGGAGATTATTAATTACTGAGTAGTCGACTATGTATATATTATATACTCACCTTGATACGATTTGTTTCTTCTCCTTCCCATTTTATATTAGAGAATCAAAATTATGCTTCCCTAGCTTCTCAAGCCCTGTAGAGCATACAAGAAATACATACATACACACATATATATTAATTCAAAAGATCACAATTGTAATATATCAAATAAGCCCAACCTAACCACTAACCAGAACCCTAACAAATTACTGTAAATTATATTCCTCTTTACGAAAATAAAAAATAGGGCCTCTAAAAGATCAAAGCTTGGAATTTGTTAAACCCAATGCTTTATTTAACAGTTATTCAAACTCAGAAGTAATAATGTTACAATTAGAACCATAAAAAACCCTAATCAAGTGAAACGAAAGAATGTAAAATCAAAGACAACAACTTTGATTTGGATTGATAAAATAACAATAAACTTGGAAGAAATCAAGACCGAATTAAAAACCCTAATTTATGTTGGTTGGATTGATGTACCTCTGGAATTAAATGCAGCCGGTGGCGGTATTATGGTTTGAATTTATGTTTTATGTTTTATTGGGGTCTCTGAAATCATCCGTGTGCAGCTAGACCAACGACTCAACGATGGACCAATATTGTAATAATTAAAGTTATGAAGGGCTGAAACTGTAAATACCTTGAGAAAATGGTTTATAAGCAAATTTGTTAAGACGTGCATCCCCAACGCAACGTATTTTAGGATTTTACGATGTCTTCCCAAAAACGAAGTTGATACATACAACAAATAAAAAAAATTATACATCAAATTGTATAATCGCTAAAGTACAAACACATTAAAGCATAAGTTTGTAGTATAATTCAAATCTTTTATTGTATTTATCACTTTTCTAGCGAAAACGATTCAAATTTTAGCCTTTTAGGTGTATGATCTACTTAGGATATTGATGCTATGTAATGCTACGTAGAATCACATGTTCAACTTATGTGTCATGATTGTTGTACATGTGGACCTTATATCACTCATAAAAGGTAGATTGTAACTAGAACATATGAATGTAGTATGGGTGTTTTGAAATGGTTTGCTATCTGGGGTGCCCTTTCTCCAATGGTAACTCGCATTACACATATCGATCTAATCGATTTTACACCACAACTTCACTATAGAACCGAGTATGCACAAGAGGAAAGTGTCGTATTGGTGTGATGATCATACACAAGTGTTGTAGGAAGAGATATATGAAAATTGAGTGTGACCAATGGCTCCATCGACCTCCCCTTTTATTGCCTGAGGTGCTCACAAACAAATACTCCATTTGGCAAATGTTTTAAGGCCCCACACTCATGTATGAACCAACATTTAAAATATTTGTTTAAGGTTTATTGTTTCGTTATGCATTGAATTTTACACTTTTTAATATTGTATGATTCGAACTTTGAGAACTTCTATTATATGTATTAAACTTGTAAATATATTCTATTGTATATGTAGAATTTCCTTTTTGGGTAAGGACCAAATAGGAAAGTTTTCTTTTTTGGCCTTACCCGAAAAGGAGATGATACATACAATAGATCATATTTACATATTTACAAGTTCACTACATACAATAAAACACATGAAAATATCGCATACAATAGGTCATAGTGTAAAGTTTAATACATAACCAAACAATAAACCCATTTGTTTATTCCTATTTGTCTCATTATTTTTGCTCTCTATATTGGTGGTCTAGATGATAATATGTATACGATTAACTTAGTATTGACATATTAAATTATTATATATTCATATGTAATATCCATGTATGTATTAAAATAATGATACGTGATTTTTTTTGTACAAGAGGATGTAGAAAAATAATAATATTGTACATGGTATTTTCTTTTAGCATAGGGTGACGTAGCTATTCATTGTTTTGTGGATGTAATATGTGTAGGTGGGCATCAACAATCCCTAAGAATGATTGTGGTAATTGGTATACAAGGACTAATATTTACCATTAATATGATGTCATTTTCTTTTGGTGAAGCTTCCAAATTAAGAACAAGGCAACTAAAGTAGTAATTTGTTCGTTAATGGCTGAACGCGGTTTGTATACTATATCAAGTTTGCCCAGTTCGATGGCCCATTTTGCAAATCTCCCCGAGTTTTTTGGTTTGAGGAGTGCTTGTCGTATTGGTTTTTCGGTGAGAACATTGTGAGCTAGAATATATTGCCGCAAGTGTCGTGATGTATGTACCAATATTGGTGCTAATTTTTCTAGCATGTGGTAGTTGACCTCAGGTCCTTGACGAGCTTTGATGACCAAGTATATTGGGCTCTGAACAAGCCAACAAGGTGCCTTTCTCCGGTTATTGGTACCACTAGGGCTGCGAGAGATTGAAGATGTAGCTTTAGTTCTTGGAAGACGTCTTCTGCTTCCTTGTTCCATTAAAATTGATTTTTTGTTTATGCAAATTTTGAGCATTTTAATGAAAGGGAGAGATCTTCATGTGTACTTCGCTAGGAATTGTCCAAGGGTGTAATTTTCCAAAAAGGCTTTGCACCTCACGAACTGTTTAAGGTGACCTCGTATAAATGATGGCTTTGATTTTTTCTGAGTTTGCTTCAATTCCTTTATTTGTTATTATGTGTTCAAGAAATTTACCAATTTTAACTCTATACGTTGAATTTAGCTTCATTTTGATGTGCTAACAGGGTGTTGATAGTGGCATATCTAGGAACATGAAGTTGGGTATGCATAGACGCACTAGGTATAGTGGGCGATTGTTTTTGGAGGCGGAAAGCCGGAGGTGTTTAATCGGTTTAGGTTTGAGTTCTTCGATACAAGTTCTCGCTTATAAACTTTTTTAACTGGTTAATCAAAAAAACTAAATTGATTTATAAAAACATACAAACATATGGTTTAAAACTTTAATACCTACAATAGAAAGTTTCTTTGTTCGTCCAAAACAATAGTAAAAGATGTAACTATAGTTCACTTTGAAAAATGAAACCTCAAGATGTAACTATAGTTCACTTTGAAAAATGAAACCTCAACCCTCATTGAAATTTAATAGACCTAGTGCTTATCTACGTGCGCTTACACCTTATTCTATTATTTTATATAAGTAGAGTGTCTAAAACGAGAGAAAATAAAGAGAAAAAGGGATTGTTTTATATAGCTCAGCGTTTAGTTAAATGCTTTGTCGGATGGTTAAGTTAAATTTGGGATAAAAGGCAAAAGAACATATAAAGAAACAACAAAAAAATAGTACGTAACAAGTTTCTTTTCTTTCAAGAGCAAAACTCATTAATTAAAGAGAGATACTAAACTTACATAAATTGTACATAAAAAGTTTACATAATGATATGGTACTAGTGTATGACCAATCAAATAACTTATTTTTTCTCTCTTTCTTGCTTCTCTTTCATCACATGATTGGTCCACCTCCTTAGTACGTAACAGATTAATTATAATAATCAAGCTAATTGAGTTATCACTTTGCTATATAATTCTAGTATCTCTATTATGAATGATTTATTGGTACTTTATCTATTTATTTTTGTGATTTAATTAGTTATACGAATAATGAAGAACAAGGAAATGAAAAAATAAGTTGGGTGTACACTATTATTTTACGGGGTATGCATTTTATATAACTATACTAAGATAATTTATAAAAAAATAAAAATACTTTTTGCACTAGACATGGGAACCCAAGGTTCTACAAGTGCATATCCTTCATTGACCTTGATGTCAGCTATATATAAGATCACCTTTAGTTTTGGAATTTTATTACCATGTTATCCACGTAAATTTCAATGTTTCGACCTAGTTGACTTACAAAAGCTTTGTCCACTGACCGTTGGTAAGTAGCACCTGCATTTTTTTAGTTCGAAATGCATCTTTTCATATCAAAATGTCCTCAATTCTGTGTGGAACACGGTTTTTTCTTCATCCTCCTCTACCCTAAGTATTTGATGGTACCCTTTATGCGCATCCAAAAAATACTCAAATTTTAAACCATCGAGTAATTCAATTGTTATATCTTATTTCTTGGGAGTAGGTAGCTGTCTTTTGGGCATGACTTGTTTGGGCTTGTAAGATCAATGCACATGTGCTACGTTCCGTCCCCTTTTATTGACCATTACTGGGTTAGATATCCAACGAGGGAAGAATACTTCTTTTAAGATTCCTGATTCTACAAGTGATATATGAGGAGGAGCAAAAAAGTCAAAAATGAATACAAGAACAAAAGAAAATAAGTTTGTGAATTTTTGTCAATTTGATTTAATAACCTGAAACTATTGGGAATTCTAAAAATCATGTGTCATCCATGGTTGAAAATCTATAGATGTCTAGTTTCTATAAAATCAAACGAATAATTAATTGGAGTCTTCTAGAAGAAATTATGACGGATTTACTATAGGCTGTCCAATAGTCACAACCATCCGAAATTATTTTTCTTCCATGAGTCATATGAGTAGTCAATCTATGTTTAATAAAGTATTTTAAAGTTATTACTTGAGTCTTTAAATATTTCTAATTAATTGGGGAATGTTCCAAGCTTCAATAAATTGTGGATTCTTGCTCATAGTTGAGGTAGTTTTTAGTTTATGTTTTTATAAAAGTTGAAATTTTCTCTCTAATTGTGCTTTGCATTTGAGTTGAATTTTGCCTGACAACGGTATTCTATTGAATCAACGTTTGTTGGAAGAGATTATTCATGGGCCTTCTTTGAATCAAGGGGTTTAGTTCGTATTTGTCAATTTGTACCCTACATAAATGTGACACCCGACACTTTAGGTTAACTGTTAAACCTAGCTAGGACCTTATTTACGTATATTTAGTTTTGTATAGACTAAATATTTATAATTACTTATATATGTATATATATACTCACGTGATTTATTGAAATTACGCGAAACAACCGGACGGAGTCTGACTATTTATACAACGTTGGTGAAAATATTTTATAAATAACATAAACCTATTTTATGATTTAAATAGTAGGTTTTACTTTATATTATTATTTTGTTATAATAAATCACGAAAAGCCTGACGTTTTGCTTAAAACGTAACAAACGCAATGAAAATGCGCAAATCGAATTCGGAAACTAAACGAAAGTCAATAAATATTTCGATAACTCAAAATAAAGTATTTTAATAATACTTCAATTGAAAAATATCCCAAATATTTCGTTAATTAAAACGACATAAAATAACGTTGGGTGATTTAACGATTTAACAAAAATAACGAGTAAACGATCACCGTACGCAACACAGTCTGAATATCGAATTAAATCACACAAAAATCAGTGGGGCCCATGTGGGGGCCGGCCACCCCCTTCCCCCTCTTAAAATCCATGCAAGATCATCATACTTATTCCTTACACTTCCACTAATCCTTCATGCAAAAGACTCATTACCTCATTCCACTCAAACTCTCTTCCTTATCTCTAAAATCTTCTCTCTCACTAGAATTCTGCATCAAACAACCACCATACACCACCCTAACACCACCATAATCCATCAAGCAACCACCAAATAACCACCATAAACCACCACCACAAACTTCAACCTTTTACAAAAGTAATTCAAGATTTCAAGACCTTAAGATCTTCTCATCACTTTTCTGCCTTCTCCTCATCATAAATCCCATTTTGAGGACATATTCTTCATCTTAACTCTCTTATAACATGTATCTAAGGTTCACTCAATAAGATATGTTAAGAACTTTACTTAAAAACCACTTGTCATCACTCAAAAGTCTCAAAAATGCAACTTTTATAACCTGTTCTGGAAATAATACGAATTTCACCAAGTCATTTCTCAACCATAACTCAACTAAAATGGATGTTTTTAGAGTCTAAAATCAATTCAAGATGCTAACTTTATTTCCAAAGAGTCCCATAATTTTTAGAGTCCATTTAGTACTTAAAATAAATTTTGTAAGAACGTGTGTATAATCTACTCAGAAAAGTCAGAAATTTGTCATTATAGGGTTTTGGTCATAACTTGAGCTACACATCACTAAATGACTTGAAACCACTGCCAAAACTTCACAAAATATGTTAGGTACAAAAGTCATTTCAGTGACGTTTTCTGAAAATGTGTAGATTTTGTCCAGTAATTATAACTTCTTGCATGTGTCCAGATTGGTCAACATTTGGACCTTAGAGGACAAACTTAAAATTTAAAATTACTTAGACTTATCTAAGAATTTTTAAAAAAATACAGGAAGTAGTTAACATCTTGGGATCATCTGTGATTTTTCTCATATTTTGTTACGGACTTATGATTTTTGAAATCGAGCCATGAAAAACCTATAATTTCTGGAAATATGAAATGGGGACTGATTTGATATCAAGTTAAAACCCTGACACTTTTCGAACATGCTATAAGTGTTAAAACTGACTTTTTATGACTTTAGACATATTTAAGGTTTGAGTAAAAGTTTCAGGTCAATTCGAGTTGGTTTGATCAAGTCAACAAAAACGGAGCTCGGTTTTGAAAAACGTTAACCTTAATATTTTGGGCAAAAATGGTAACCAAATGGGTTTGGGTGACTTATTAAGTAACTTGGACAAAAAACGAGACCCGAAAATACACCCGAATGAAAAACCGACACTTAGAACACTTGGACCAAAAATTGGAAAATTGATCCGACTTCAGTGTCACATAACTGCGACACTCACTCTAAATGTCGCTATAAATGGCGACACAAACCTCAATGTCGCATAACCTGTGACACTAACCCCAATGTCGCAATTGCCTACGGCACAAACCTCAGTGTCGCCATATCTGCGACACTAATCTCAGTGTCGCCAAACCTGCAACACTAATACTCAGTGTCGCAATCTTAGTGTCGCTAACACCAGTGTTACTACCAGTGTTGCTAAATACAGAATGTTTGAAACCTTGTTTTCACCAAGTATCCAAAGTATCCAACTTGCGTAACAACCAATAACTACAAACGAGAACAACTTAGACACACATGACTTATACTATTACAAAGGATACATGAAATAAATATAATAATAATTTTCTTTGAGAGTTTGTTATTACAAATTTTCACCAACGGGTCGTACACATTTTCACAAACAAACTAATTTGGACATACTAGTTGAGTGAACAACTAGCGTAAGTGGACATTAACCCTCCACCTACACAACTAGCTTAAGTGGACACTAACCCTCCACTTACTCACATGATATATATATATATATATATATATATATATATATATATATATATATATATATATATATATAAGTGGACATTAACACCCTACTTACATACAATCTTACGCGTTTAGGGCGCTAAGAATGTTGCATTCGGGACAAGAACACCTACTACTTGCTATTACTTGCTTATTTGTTTGCTTACTAACTCGGGTGTGTTTCATAGCCCCCTTTTATTGTTTTATACTCAGGGGTGAGAATACATTCAACTGTTTATACAACTGCTTTTATGATCACAAGTAACCGGAAACAACTTTTCATACGGATTGCATGATACCCGAAATTAATCAACTAAAGTCCTCTACATTACCATAGTTCGTTAATTATATAAGCGCGAGTATTAATGGATGAATCTATCGGTGGTTGACACACCCGTCCGGGCTAGTCGCTCTAGCTGACCCACTGACGCATTAGTATTTGATTTTTACTAGTGTACTAGATTGATTATACACCTGCTAGAGGCAAGAATGGTTAAGCATCGAACTATGTGACTCATGGCAATGGAATACACTTATTTCATGAGTGCAACAATTTTACTTATCATTGTTGAATGATACTGAATTAAAATTTTGTGATTCATACTTTACAATTGTTTATAAACATACTTTACTTATCATTGGGGGAAGTATCGCACCCCTTCCTTCTCTGGAGCTAGTTATTTTTTGACTATTGTTGATGATTTTAGTAGAGCGGTTTGGGTCTTTCTGCTAAAATTTAAACATGAAGCAAGTAGATGCATGATAAACTTCCATAGTATGATAAAAACACAATTTGGGAAGACGGTCAAAAGGATTAGGTGTGATAACGGGGGGAGTTCACGTCTAATAAATGACAAAATTTTATAATGAAGAAGGAATTATTCTTGAGACGACTTGCCCCCACACCCCGCAACAAAACGGAGTGGTGGGACGGAAACATAGGCACCTTCTCGAGGTTGCCCGTGCCCTTAGATTCAAGTCTAACACTCCGAAACGATTTTGGGGAGAATGTTTGTTAACCGCCGCATATGTCATAAACCGATTGCCCTCCAAGGTTATAGGAAATAAAACGCCGTATGAGATTGTATTTGGTTACAAACCAGACTATGATCACATGCGGATCTTTGGGTGTCTTGCGTACTATAGAAGCACTGAAACAAAGGGAGACAAGTTTGAAATGAGGGGGGGACCTGGGATTTTCTTGGGATATCCACAAGGGACAAAGGGGTACAAATTATATGATATTGAAAACAAAAAAATTGTTACATCCAGAGATGTCAAATTTCATGAATCAACTTTTCCTTTTGGAAAATTGAATGTTAATCAAGAAGAGTTGGAGTCACATTTTGGGCCTACTTATGAGGAGCAATCAGATTCTCAAGAAGTTGTCACCCAAAATGAGAATCTTGACACTAACTTAAAGCCTCACAATGAGAGCTCAAGTGAAGAATCTTTTGACCCACCTCGGCAACAAACGACAGAAAACGAGCCATGTGATACTCAGCATTCTTCACCAGCCCAAGTTGATGAGCATGGGGCTGTTTATGAAGAGCATGCTGAACCTGTTTAGACTAAGAGGACGAGAGCCCAGCCAAGACATCTAAAGGATTTTGTGGTTCAACTTCCCCCATCAGTCGATCATGCACAAAACCCACCAAGTCAAGACTCCTCGACGGTACACCCCTTATCTAGTTATGTTTCTTATGAAAAATTTTCTGCATCTCACAAGGCTTTTTTAGCGGCTATCGATTCAAACAATGAGCCTAAATATTTTCATCAGGCTATTAACAATGAGAGATGGAAAGAGGCCATGAAGAAAGAAATTCGGGCTCTTAAAGAACATGGCACATGGACTCTTGAAGAATTACCTAAAGATAAACATGCCATTGATTCGAAATGGGTGTACAAAGTGAAATACAAACCGAATGGAGAGGTTGATAGGTATAAGGCTCATCTGGTGGCTAAGGTATTTACTCAAATGGAAGGTGTCGACTATCACGATACATTTGCACCGGTAGCTAAATTGGTTACTGTTAGAACTTTGCTGGCTGTCGCTATTAAAAGAGAGTGGGCGGTCCATCAACTCGATGTCAACAATGCATTTCTACACGGGGATTTGAATGAAGAAGTGTATATGAAGATTCCCCAAGGCTTTGCTAAAGAAGGAGAAATAAGAGTTTGTCGGTTACGAAAATCTCTTTACGGGTTGAAGCAAGCGTCAAGGAATTGGTATCAAAAATTCACCAGTGCCTTAATTGACCTTGGCTTCACTCAATCCAAAGCTGACCATTCTCTCTTTACTCACCAACATGAAAATGATTTTATAGCTGCCCTCATATACGTGGATGACGTGATAATAGTCGGTAATAATCGCACCAAGATTGCAAACATCACGGATAAACTCAACAGGCTTTTCAGCATAAAGGACCTCGGCAACCTCAAGTACTTTCCCGGAATTGAAGTGTCTCGCACCTCGGAGGGATTGGTTCTCAGTCAAATAAAATACACCCTACACATCCTTAAAGATTGTGGTCTTCAAGGATGTAAACCAAGCTCATTCACGATCGAACAAAATCACAAGCTGGATAAGTGTGAGAACGAACCAAAGGTAGATGCTAATCGGTACCGTCGCATCATCGGTAGGCTTCTCTACTTGCAAGCAACACGACCCGATATAGCATATTCTGTGAATGTGTTGAGCCAATTCGTTGCTGACCCACGACAGCCTCATATGGATGCCACACATAGAGTCTTGATATATCTCAAAGCCACCGCTGGGCAAGGTATTCTTTTACCTCGAAATGGAGGTTACAATCTCACGGCGTATTGTGATTCTGATTGGCTGGGATGTCCATACACAAGAAAATCCAGAACCGGCTATTTACTGCAGCTTGGAGGTGCTCCTGTATCATGGAAAACTAAAAAGCAATCCGTCATTTCTCGTTCATCCGCTGAAGCAGAATATCGGTCTATGGCATCCACTGTTAGCGAAGTTATCTGGCTCCGTTGGCTATTGAAGGAACTTGGTGTAACCACACCCGGACCAACTCCATTATTCTGTGACAACCAGGCAGCTTGTCACATAGCTAACAACCCAGTCTTCCACGAACGAACTAAACACGTGGAAATGGATTGTGTTTTTGTTCGCGAACGTGTTGATTCTAAGGAAATTCAGCCACACCGCATAGATACTAAAATGCAAATTGCAGACCTTCTCACAAAAGGGTTGGGAACTCAGCAGCTCAAATTTCTACTCGACAAGTTGGGCACTCGAGACTTACATGCTCCAACTTGAGGGGGAGTATTGGAAATAAAATATTCTCTATATTATTCTCCATAATTACCTCCTATTCTTTAGCTTTACCATGTTTATTATTTCCATGTTTAGCTGCTTTCCTGTCTTTTTATTCTCGATTGTATCTTTGTTTTTCATTAGTCATATAAAAAACCCCTCTAATGCCATCGTGATTTAGAGGTTCATCGCCACTTCCATATGCAGTGTCTCTTCACCGAACCTTTCTAAGTAGATCATTAGACTTTCGTCTGATCATTGCTGAATCCCAAGGATCCCTTAAGTTTTCTGAAATCTCCTTTGTTGTAAGAAATTGGCTCAAAACCTATCTCTTAATTTGTTAAAGTCATTTGTACATCTTGGTGGCAAGTTATCACATCAGTATCTTGCAGCCCCACTTAAATTAATGTGGAAGAAACGACATCAATCAATTTCAGGGAGTTTGTGCACATCAATGGTTCCCATCAATATTGTGAGATGGACATCTTGGATCTGACAACCGATTGTAGGTTTTCAAATTGGTTGGTACCTTAAGTCCATCAGACATGTCATAATCCTTATCCTTGTTGTGAAAGGGGCTACCACAAAACTACGCACGTTTCTTTTCGTCACCTTGAATGTAAATGGCTCATTGTAAAGGTAGTAGTGTTTGTGGTTTTTAGTTTTGTGGATCCTTCTTAGCTTTCGAGGATTGTGTCAACTCGATTTTTTATGAGATTTGTTGGTTGGGGTATTACCCTCACATGTGTTTAGAAATTGACCGTCGTGTATTTCCTCTAAGTCTGACTGTCATGGCTCAATAATTGGCATGCTTACTTTATCGGGTTGTTGGGTTGAGAATTTACTCGGTCCACGGATAAAGTAAGTTGAATATGTAGGTTTTAACTCGGTCCACGGATGGCGCCAAATGATGATACGCATAATCACATGTTCAACTTATGCGTCAAGATTTTTGTACATGTTGACATTATATCACTCATGAAAGGTAGATTGTAACAAGAATGAATGATTGTAGTATGTGTCTTTTGAAATAGTTTGCTATCTCGTGTGGCGTTTCCCCAATGGTAACTCGCATTACACATATCGATGTAATCGGTTTTACACCACAACTCTACTATAGAACCGAGCACGCGCAAGAGGAGAGTATTGCATTGGTGTGATGATTGATGTGATGTAAAAGTTCATATTTTACGCCTCATATTCCACCAATTTTGGCCCTAATCATAGTGAAAATATTCGATTCAAATGTTTTATTTACTTAAATTCATCAAGTGGGCCAAAATATAGACGATGCTTCAAAAATCAACAAAAATGACCAAATAAGGTATGAAATAAAGCAACATAATCAAATCACGGTTTACTCGTTCTAATATTTATCATTTGAAACGCCCATTTTTTTGCAATATTAATGTTGCTAGTATAATATTACTGTTGCCTTCATAAAGTTAATGCTGCTAGGGTACCCGCCGGGTAAGTGAGGGTTCCCGATGGGTATTCGGGTTACCCTACGAGTAAAACTTACACGTTCCACAAGCTTTAGCTTCTGTAACGACTGTTATGGTTAGAGGGGATGTACCAACCGGGTACATACCCGGGTAAGACATCTACCCGCCGGGTAGCCCAACTACAATAGTCCAAAATTTTAAACCAATTTGCAACGGGCATAAATTTTGACTCGGTGACTTCTAAAATACATTTTTTGCAGAATTCCATCTATTATTATTACCAACATAAACCAATTGGCGTTTCGCCCAAATTCATCCTAAAAAGGTAGATTTAGACTTTGGGTCCAAATGACCGTTATCAAGACCCTTGGTTGTACAATTTGCAACCAATTTCATACTTAACACAATTTGGACATCTTTTACAATACCATAACCAATTCCAATATATTGATAACGAAAACACACTAAACTATACATGACCATTCCTTCACAAAACGTCTAGGTGGTAATCCTAACCCATTTGACACCATTTCGTTATGACCAAAAAACTAAATTTCCACCATCATTAACACAATTCTTGCCATAGGTTAACATTTGACCAATTATGCAAAGATATTCATCGCCTAATCGACAACATTACTTAGACATGCAATTTTCCCTAAAGGAGACATAACGGGCGGTTTACACAAATTCGAAAGAGAAGTCATTAGCAATAGAGAATTTGCAATCCACGTTAATCCTTTGCTAATGCTTTTCCTTCCCGGTCATCACCTTTGTCTTGTGACCCACTTGCACCTGCAATCAACAACTTAGACGGGTAAGCAATTTTTCTTAGTGAGTATATAGTCAATTAAATGAGTAATACACAATCAACAAATATCAATTAGAAACTAAGAATTTTAAGCAATTAGCCACTAAGCCATTGCAAGAATTTTAATAATTGTCCGAATCCACTTTGAATCCTTAACAAGCACAAGTGCAATATTAAGCACTATATCCTATAATCAATTCATGAGTAATGTCAAACACCATATATGATTACTGAATCATGTGCAATATCAAGCACTATACACAACAATATATCAAGCATTATGAACAACAATTAAATCAAGTGTAATATCAAGCACTCTACATAACATGCCAAGTGCAATATTAAGCACTATGAACAACAAAATTATGACTCAACAAATAAGTAGCAACTATTACCATATTAAAATACGAAATTTAAGAAGCAATTCCACTTTGTTGTACAATCCTCTTGCACGTATGCAAAATCCGAAATCACACAACCATTACCTAAATGACCCCTATCACTCACCTTTGAAACTTAAGCAAAGTTAGCAATCAATGATCACTTGAACCCGTCAAGCTTTTGGCACCTAGCAAGCATCATAATACAATACACAACATGTTTAAAATTCAACCATCACCAAACTCAACTTACCACTAAAATTAACTTACTATCCTCTATAGTTGACCAGTTTGACTTTTAGAGTCAAACTGGTCACCATTTCACCAATTGAAACTACACTTAACTTTAAGGTTTAAGTAGGAGTGTACGTTCAGTTGGTTTATGGTTTATCTGGTTTAATCGGTTTGGATAAATCGGTTTTGTAGAAATATTTTTGATCACCAATAACCAAACCAAATTTGTCAAAACCAAACCAATCCAACCAAAAATGAAATCGGTTTATATGGCTTGGTTCTCCATTAAACCATATTAAAAACTTGGATGAAAAATTGAACTGTCAAATTAAATAACGGAACGTATGCATCTCTGGCACTTGTTTTTGTAACCATGGCAAAGTGACATAACAAATATAACTATAAAACAAATGGAAATCATTTTGGTTCTTAGAAACATACCAAGTGATGAATGTCATTGATGCATGATACCAAGTTCTTAGAAATCAGTCATTGAAATAAATCAAAACCAACGAACATACTAAGTTCCAAATCAGAATAAATCAATATAAGAAATAATTCATACTTAAAATACCAAGAACAAGTTAAGCAAACTTAGAAACTCATAAATGATGAATGTCATAGATGCATGATACCAAGTTCTTAGAAACCGGTCATATGAAATCAAAACCAACGAACATACTAAGTTCCAAATCAGAATAAATCAATATAAGAAATAATCCAAACCAAGAACAAGAAACACTAGTACCCGTTTTGAAATTGTTAACTTGTAATATTAAATTAATTTGTTAACACTCGGATGACATATTTATAATGGAGAATCAATGATCAAATTGTAGAATCAGCCTTGATTTTGGTTTGATTGAAAGAACTTGCAAAAGTTAGAGATTGAATCACTATTAATTTTGATTTGACAAGAGGAACTTGCAAAGAACAAAAGTTCTAATATTTTATTGGATGATTTCATATATTATAAAATAAGACACACTTAATTTTATAATAATTTGGTTATTCGGGTGAAAACCAAATATATATATTTAAACCCAAATCCGGTCCAAAGAACCGCCTTATAATTCGGGTGCCACCAAAAGTCCGAACCAAATCCAAATTAGTCAAACCCACTTCACCCGAAGTCATTCGGCTCGGTTGATTTTTCGGGTGAAACCATTTAATGAACACCCCTAGGTTTAACATCTTCCATTCCACTTTAATTATGATTGAAACAGCATGATAACATCATAACAACTCTTTCCATCCATAATTTGATAGGTTATAACTAACTCACCAAATATTCAGCATAATTAAAATTTTAAGTTATGAAGAACACTAATTATCATTACATCCACAAAGCCATAATTACTCTCATGGCTCAATTACTTGTATTAACAATTGTAAACATTACAAAACACACCATAATCACTTTTCTAGCTAATAACTTGGGTGGGTTATCAAAATTTACAAGGTTTTAACGCAACCTACATTTGGTCATGAAGAACACCCATCAAAATCATAACACTGAGTCTAATTGAAGTTAACACACCCTTATTTAAGTTTAATTAACAACAATCAGACATAATCTATCATCAATTTCATTTTGTTAACAACTCTAACTCAAAACCCCTTCAAAAACCCAATTCTAGGTTAAAAGATTAAAGTATAACACTTACATAGTGATAGAGGTAATCAAAAGATGAAGATTTTAGTTTCTATGGTTATAATTGGGTGATTTAGGACTGATTTTTTGCTCCCCCCTTGCTCCCTGTGTTTTCTTCTTCTTTCTTCAAACTTCTGGAACTTTTTAGGTGGACGCATATGTATGTATCGATCTCTGTATATGTATAAATATGAATATAAGTTTTATTAAATTAACTCCTCCCAATAATGTTTCGTATCGCTTATAATAATATTTCATAAATTACATTTTATACCAATTAAGTAATACCTTAAATTTTGGGGTGTTACACCATCGTTATGCCACAAATTAAGAAATCATTCTTAAATAATCTCATGTTAATCCATTGGTAATTACAAGATCATGGGTTCAAGAATCATGCGAGACGGATAATAGACGATGAAGACAGAGCCTAACGACCAAAGATGATTTACTTGCGTTCCAAATACATACTTGATAAATTTATGCAAAATACTCCTAAATGGTATCATCGTGTTCGCTTTGAAATTACGATAATGTGTACGCAAGAATAGCTCAAAACGACAAGAAACGTAGAAGTTATGGCCAAAATACGATGCTAACCTAGTCGATAACTTCACATGCGGCCGTAGGAGTGCCAATTATGGCCCTAGCAAGCCAAATTAGTTATGGCCAAAATACGATGCTAACCTAGTCGATAACTTCACATGCGGCCCTAGGAGTGCCAATTATGGCCCTAGCAAGCCAAATACCCAATACGATGCTAACCTAGTCGATAACTTCACATGCGGCCCTAGGAGTGCCAATTATGGCCCTAGCAAGCCAAATACCCCCCCCCCCCCCACCCTTGGTGACAAATACCCTCCTTTTGGTGCCGAACTTGATTTAGGGGTGCTGAATTTTCGTGCAAAAATGGTTTAAGGGGTGTCAATTTAGAGATGAGAACTTTCAAGCTATTGTTTCCTATTAAAAGAGGCTTCAACCTCCTCATTCAACACACCTCACATCCCTCATCTCTCAACACACCTCTCTCTTACACACTCTTTCTCTCTCTAGTTCCCCCCCCCCCCCCCCCCTTTTTTTCTTTTATTAGAGTAAGTATGTAAGTAATTAGTAGAAGCTATATGTTGGTCCGTTTGAATTAAATTATGTTTAACTACTAACAACAATTAATTGAAGGGGGGTGAGGGTGAATACAATTTCACAAGTTTAAAGTAGTTTTATTGATTAATAATCAAAGAATAGTTTACAACGGTTCACCATGGAAGAAGACAAGTACAAACTAATCTAAGTAACCGTTATTTGATGACAAATTTAGATATAACAATTCATTCAACAAGGGGATGCTGATGACTATCGGTGATCTCAATACAACTAAAGTATTAGCACAAGGCTTGCTGACTAATAAGAATGACCGTTGAAGATCAAATGTTATATTTAATGCTAATTAGGTTTGTTTAATACGGTTGTTGAGAGGAGTATTTATAGTCACAGATCCTCCCTTTTGTTCATTGAACGATTATTTTATCCGCTTGAACAAAGTCAAGGCGTTGAAAGTTCTTTTGATGATCTTTAATCTTGACAACCTATTCTTGGGAATGAATAAACAAAAAATAAGAACAGAAAAAGTAATGTACTTTTTCTTCAAAGGAGTATGGTTGTACGCATAAATCTTTACAAAAGATATATACGACCAATATCCACCTTTATTGGTGAACCTTCCTGGGTACACGGGTATTTGTCAGACCCCCCGTATACTTTGTTGGGTATAAACCACTGAATAATGTTAAAAACACAATTAATCTTCAACTTCAATTAGTGTTCCTCTTTCTTTATCTTCAGTAGCTTCAAGTAGATGTAATTTAACTTAAGTTCCAAATGTTGAATCAGTGTATGATATGTACACTTATCTTACACCGATAATTTTACTAAGTTACTAAGGGTCACTGCTCAACACATAGCAGTGAGTAATAAACTACCTAAGTTTATCGAAGTTACAAACAGGGTCGCTACTTAACATAAGGTGTGTCACACCCGGCCAAACGGTTATTGCAATTAGTGAGAGTAATTTGCGAAAACTTAGTGACGTGACGGGGCTGCGAGCAGTAATACAACCAGTAGATACATACATCCAGAGCATATGATTATCGCAGAACATAATGTATTAAGATGTCAATAATTAAGTAGTTTTACAAAAGATTACAACTTAGAAAAGTTGTAACAATAGTAGTAGTGTTTGAAATAGTATTTTATAAAAATACATAACACAAAAGTAGATTTCGTAGATATAACCACAAATGAATTGTAGTAATATGAAGGAAATCTGAGTGTCCCAAAAGTAGTGACATCCTAACAAGTCCAGGGTTGTCCATCCTGATATGCATGCAGTTCTTACCTATGCTGCTAATTCCCTGAAAAACATAGAGAAATCGTCAACAAAATTGTTGAGTGAATTCACAGGTTTGTATATAGTGTAGGAAACACAAGTTAATCATTTAAGAATAACATTTCCAATTAGTAGTAGTTTGTAGGAAATACAGGTTATCTAATAACAAATAACATTTCCCAAAATCATAGTAGTTGTTAGTTGTGTAGGAAACACAAGTTATTACAAATATGTATAACGTTTCCCAAATAATAGTTTGTAAGAAACACAGGTTAAACCAATCAAGGAATAACATTTCCTATATCGTTGCTAGTAGGAAACACAGTTTAATCTAACTAAAGATCAACATTTCCAAAATAGTTGTTCGTAGGAACTCAATTCCTAAATAGTAGTTTTATGGGAATACTTAGACTGTGATCCCTCGAAAGGTGAGCTAAACCTGACGAGTTAAAGTAACACGACCTAACCCTATAACCAAACCACGACCAGCAATAGTTGTTTGCCTAATAGGACATGTACGTATACGCTCCATATCTGTGGGAGGGTCGTCACGGCGATAGTACTATCCGTATACTCAGTGGCTAGAGTCACCTAGCTAATGGTTATAGTCTGTAGGCATAAGGACTTTTATGCCCTACATCATAAGCCTAGATCCGTTCTAGGATTCGTTGTCTAATTCCCAAAATAGTATGAAAATGTAAATTCAAACATCAAACAGTTGTATAAAGCTATAAAGCATTTATAATTTGATTGCATGTTTTAGCATGCAATTTCTATGTTTAACACCCCTATATTTAGAAGCAGAAAATATTTAAAAGTAGGGGCTGTGAACTCACAGTAGTAGTGGTGATGTGAATGCTAGCCGAAAGATGTAGCGTCGCCCAAGGTAGGTCAACCTATAAGCAATATGTATTAACATAATTACTTTGATTGTTTATCAAATTATGTTAACAATTTGCTTGTTTTGAAGAAACTGTTGATTTCATAATATGTACAATTTGTTGTTGACGATATATGTTTGAAAAATAAATAATATTTCTCGAGTCGTATATCTTGTTACATATATGTATACATGTTTATATTTATATATATAATGGTAACCAATCTGGCCCATTTAATTAACATAATGGTTTTTGGCCCAACGTGATTTTGGCTCAATAACAAATTAATAATTTACGGCCCAATAATGCACCATAATCCATTCGTTTTATAAGCTAACTCGTTTGATCCAAGATAAATATTTGTTCACAAAAGTTATTGTACAAAACTTATATATATATATATATATATAGTGGGAGGTTCAAATGAGAACCACTCTAAAGTTGAGAACTTTGAGAACCACATCAAATACGTGTTTGTTCACATGTGATTAACTTCAATCATATGTGAACATTGATGTACGTTTAATTGAAAAAGAAAAAAGTCAAAAAAAATTCTAAATTTATATCGAAAAACACATTTTAACCGATTTGTTCACATTATCGTTCACATGTGAACATATATTTATTTTTTTGCGTTTTTCGATATAATTTTAGGATTTTTTTGACTTTTTTCTTTTTCAATTAAACATACATCAATGTTCACATATCATTGAAGTTTATCACATGTAAACAAACATGTATTCTTTGTAGTTCTCAAAGTTCTCAACTTTAAAGTGGTTCTCATTTGAACCTTCCCCTATATATATATATATATATATATATATATATATATATATATATATATATATAAAGTTATTAAACTCGTTCCAAAAATTATCATAATAATATATTTTTCATTTGAGTTGGGTATAGGTACCAATGCGTAAGTTTTATTTATCCGAATGTATATATCTTTATACCTGTATTATTTGTTGTGGTGCACATATATATATATATATATATATATATATATATATATATATATATAAAAGAATATTTTCATTATAATAATAATAGTTATTATTAATATTAATTATTTAATATATAGGTAATAAGTTTCTATATATAGTAATTACTATATTTAGTATATGGAACTTGCAACATGATTAGTCGTATGGTTCATGAAGCTTTTGAAGAATTCATCCATTTGGTTACCATTGTACACCCGATTGGCTCAAAGCTCATAGCAGTTCTGCTTTCTTGTAATAGCCGATCAACTATAAGGTAATACCAGTGCTGCTATTATTAATTTTTGGTAATAACCGATTGGTTCCTCTATGAGCCGATCGACTCATAGTTTTTTTTTTTTTTACATTTTTGATTGGTCTTAATCCATTTTTCGTTTTCAATTTGTTATCATCTTCAAGCATAAAAAGTATTAACACAATATATTACAAAGATTTATATTGAAATCAAAGTTATCAGAATTTACAGTGATGATGGAGATGATGACACGATGATGATGGACTGGAGAAGATGATGATGCTGATGAAGATGAAGAGTAGAAGATGATGTTGGTGTTGCTGCTTCTACTTTTCTCTCCTGCTGTTGCTTCTACCGAGGGATGAAGAAGAACAGGAAGAAAGTTGGTGAATGAATTATTGGTGCATGTGTGTGTACTAAGAGGAAAGAGTGGAAATATATAATATGGTTTTTAGTTGAAATTTTCAACGGAGAAAGCATGTATCAAATAGAGAAATGTCTGGTGATATTTTCCTTGTGGTATTATTGTGTTTTTTAACCCGTTAGTTTCGTATTTGTACCCCGTGTCCGACTCAATTATTCATAAAATTTATTTTATAGTAATTTCCAAATACTTAGTTGAAATAATAAAAAATAATTTTTGTTATTTTGGTTGTCGGATTTGTTTTGTATGTTCTTGTCGTGTATGAGACATTTTGTATAAAACGTATAATAATTTTTTATTATTATTACTTCTGGTTGTTCGCATAATAAATAAGTGATTATTCAAAAATATTTTCGCGTTTTCTTTAAACTTGTATCATCAACTATCATATTTATTTTGTCGGGTTTCTTCCGATAATGTTTCGTATACTTAATTTATAATTATAAATAATTATAAATTCGTAATAGTTTTTGTTTAAAAGTTTTGAGCTTGCTAGACTTATCTCGCATCATTAGTTTAGTTTTTGTTTTCATAGGGAATTAGCATAAGAAATGCATGAAATTAAGTATAAGTATATACCTAATTTGGAGGAGTGTCACAAGGTGGCGTCAACTTGACTTAGTTATTTGTCATATATAAATTACATAGGAAGGGTCAGTAACACAACAATATCTCCCTATTTATTTATGATAAAAGTAACTCTTCTAAGATGGATTTTAGTAAGCATCCTTCTTAGTGAGTATCTTTAATATGTTTTGAGATTTTACGAGTATAATAAAGCATCAATAATTAGCCAAATATAACAAACTTTGATTTCATATCTTAATCAAAAGTTTTACATAAGTGAATAGATTACAAGATTAGATCTCAATTTCTTGCTATATTTTGACATACAATTTATCTGTATCATTTGCCATTGCTAGCTTTTCTAATGAACTTCACAGCAGCTAGATGTTCTATTTTAGCAATTGGGATCTCTGAGGCTCTTTGTAAGCTTCTTCTAGTGATAGGATCATTATAATACATTCCATATTCAGGTGTTCTGATCACTAATCCTAACATAAAATGCACTCCATATGGATGAACATATTTAGTACCTTCATAGTTCGAAAGAAAACTCATCTTCTGTGGCGTTCTAACTTGTTCAAGCCTTTTCTTCTTTAGTTGTTCTTTTGAATCGTTTTCTTGGAGCACTTGAAGAAAATGCTTTTAGTTTTGTTTGGAGCTCAGAAATGGGAAGATTAAGTTTCTTTTCAGCATCGTTCAACTGATCAATGATAGTATCGATTATCTTCAGTAGATATGGCTTATACGTGGTTGAACTGTTTTGAATCCAGGAGTATACTTCACCAATCTCTAATAGACCGAGTACCGCTTTCAGCTTAGAGATATACACAATATCTATCTTGTTTTTCCCTTTCCCGACTAACACAATATCTATCTTGTTTTTCCTTTCCCAGTGAGGTAAAAAATACCGATTATAGGAGGTATAAACTTTGTAATTATGTTAGTTTTTTTTATTACTATATCTTTATCTAAGATGTAAGTTTTTAACTATATCATTATTTGGCATAGATTTTTTTTTAGCTATATCATCATTTGGTATAAAGTTTTTCTTTTAACTATAGTTTAATATATAGTTATCTTCCTTTATCATTATTTGGAATAGATTTTCTAACTATATCATAAACGGGTGGAATGGCGAAGGTGGAGGATAGTGTGTGAGTGTTGCACTAGTAAAACCGGAATGTAACAATCCTACATCAATTGAACGGAAATTTTTAGCTCAGCACTTTCCTTGTATAAAGAAATGTTTTTTCCTAATTTACTATTCATTGATTTTATCATTCTATTAGGACCTGTGACAAGGAGGTAAAAATTTTGTACTTCCTTTAGTTCTTATTATAATCTTATTACTACATCTTTAAGATTTAGATTTTCTAGTTATATCATTATTGGTTATCATATAAAGTTCTCTAACTATGCCATTATTTGGTATCAATTTTCTAACTATATCATTATTTACTTTGATATGGAGTTTTCCAACTATATCTTAAGATATAGATTTCTTATTATATCATTATTTGGTAAATATTTTTAAGCAATATCATCGGTTGATATAGAGCTTTTTAACTATATTATAAGATATAGATTTCTTACTGTATCATTTGCCTATGGGGTAGCATCTGTTAACTATATCATATGATACATAAATCATATATCAATTATTTTGATATTGATAACATCCAATAATACGTTATTTATATACTAATATTCCCTTATTTTTATATACTTTTATTTCATTTATTTGATATTAGATACTCATTTTTGTTAATATTTGCAAATTAGATGTTTAAAATCAAGAATTGAAGAAAAGGAGCGAAAATGAGCCTGAGAATGAAGAAAAAGAAGAAAAATGAAGACTTCAAGATAAATGGGTTTAAAAAGAAGATTAAACCAAGAGTAAGTTAAACGGGTCTGACTTTATGCGAAATAGAGCGGATTCGAAAAGTACACAATCACGTCGCGATCCTATGCAAATCGCGTCGCGATCTCAACCTTGAAGAAAGTTGGCTATGGATTATTCTATAAATCTTGGAGCGTACGAAAAGTAATTTCAACCGCCGGTTGAAGATTCCAACCGCCGGTTGGGAGCCGACTTCAGCTATTATAAATAAAGGGTTCTGCCAGACGATACCATATACGAATTTGAAGAGCAAAAGTCGATTGTAAGGGTTAAAGAACGACTTTAGGTTGAATTTGGAGGCTAGGGGTTGAGGACTTGCAACCCTAACGAAGAATAATTTGGTTTCTTTGGTTCGATTCTAGATCTTTTACTATTTAGATGAACATTTATTTGTGTTTCGATCTTGTTTTCTTACTTTATGGATATCGATTATTTCTCTAACATATATGCTTAGATAAATGATGTTTATATGATTATTTGATTATATGTTTATGTTGATTGATTCAATGAATGTTATTAAGGTTATATCTATATTGATTATATGATTATGAGATTCAGGCTATATTGGGTACTTTTATGAGTTGATTAATAATTTAGGTTTATGTATTAATTATAACTTAACTATCCTGACTGAGTGAGGTTATAGTTATTACTAGATTAAACTATAATTGATTAGATAATAACATTCGAGACCATGAAGTTAGTTAACCTTAATATACGTTGAAGAGCTTAATAAAGGATACTTAAACCCGACCAAGGAGGTTATCTTGGATACTTAAACCCGACCAAGGAGGTATCCACTTTTATATTTCAACATAAAATCAATTAACCGACAAAAGTAAACATATAAGAGAATTCGAATATAACATAGCTAGTTTAGATAAAAATATATCTCCGATCTACCTAATTTACCTTAGTTGTTTCTTCACTACTTACATTGCTTTAGTTATCTTAATTCTGTATAAAAGTAAATATAAGTTCGAACGGAACTAAAACGTCCCCCCTTTTTATTTGTAATATTAATTGTAATTACATTGTGAATAATTGTAATATTAGTTTAGCGATTACTTAAGAATTCCAGTTTCCTGTGTTCGAAACCTAGACTTACTTATAAAGCTATATTATACGAACAAGTTATTTTTTCCTGTATTGTATGATAGTATTATTTAGTATTTCCTTATTTTAAAACTTGTTATTTAATTGACTATACTTAGCACACATAAGATATATACAAGTCCCATCATTTCATCAAATTAACTAGTATAAACATGAATTATATTATATAATTAAAAGACATTGAATTATACATTAAAACCATTATACAATAAGATAACAAAGAAGATAATGAAAAACATGTTATAGAGCAATTTGTACTAAACATGGGTGGCGAACCCATTGTGGATGAGAAAAACCGCAAAGCTGCCCGTTTTGGAATATACAGCAGACTTGTCAATGCATATAGTGCAAATGACCCGGGAATTGTATTTGATATTGAACCAAAATATTACATAGCATATCTCTTTGGTCAAGGCTACACAAGTAAGCAAGTTCAAGTGATTACAAAGAAACAAGTTACAACCATGAAAGAGATCCCAGAAGAAGAGGTAAATTATCCTTCATTGTTAGTTAAACTAAGAGTTGGTGAAAGTAAAACGTATAAGAGGGTGGTTGTAACACCCCCAAATTTACTGTTTATTAGAAGCAAGCTTTAGGGTGCTACTAATCAATAATCAAAACACACAAGGCATATAATGAACGACTCTATATGCGTCGTTTTACAAATACATTGATAATATAAGTTTACAATGTATAAATATTTACAAAAGCCCAATAATTACAATGTTTAGAGATTAATCAGCATAACTTAGTTACAAAATGTAGTAATGCAAAATAATCTCCTGATGTGTATGCTGACTCGAGCTATGGGCATCCTGAGTGAACAGGTCCTACTGTTGTTGGGTACCTGAGAACACATGCTAAAAAGGTCAGCTAACGCTGGTGAGCTCACATGTTTGCATAATAAATATGTAAGCGTGAACCACAAGATTTAATGGTAACCGTTTGAAATGAATCAAATGATGTATATGTCTACCATGAGGTCATAGTCTGCACTTAACGTGGGTGTTAGGATCACAATAAAGTGCCTAGTCGTGGGTGCCTCCGGGCGAGTGTCTAATCCACACTCGTATGAACAAAAGTTAATGCGTCCGTTTAACCAGTCAGCGCTTGCTGACCCAGACGAGGATGGTCAGTCCTATATGGTACCATACACTAACATTCGCGCTACATAAAGTATTACCAGAACTATGATCGTAGAGGACTTAAAAGTGATTAGAAAACAGCTCATGCAGAATATAGCGAGTTTTGTACTCGTGTTCACGTGTAAAACAGTTAGAGCATGTATTCCCACCCCGGGAGCAAAAACAGTAAAAAGTCGGGGCTATGAGACTCACCTGAGCCTGGAGAGTTGCAATGAAGCAAATGTGGTGAAGTAAAATGGGGTGTTCGAAGACTGTAACCTGCTGGGCGTTTATAACGCGCAAGGTTGAATAAAATAAGTAGCTATCTTAAAAGATAACCTATGCTAGTTGTTCATCCAACTAGTAATGTCCAATGATTTGATTTGATTGGTAAGTTCGAGTTTTGAAAACGTATACGACCCGTTGGTGATTATTTGCAATAATATTATTATTATGTCGAAGTGTTATACTTAAAAAGTATTTACAAACTTTAGGTGACGGGGGTCCGGGGGCAGCACCCCTGGTTAGCAGGGTCCCAGGGGTGGCAACCCCTGGCGGGGTCCAAGGGGCTGGCCCCTGGCTGGGGTCGAGATGCCAGGTCAACTCGAAATTTTTTTATTTCTACCATATTGTTATAGGGAAAAACGCATCTAAGATTTGAATTTGGGTAAAATCAAGTGATAAAATTTCAGGTCTCGACACTTAGTAAAAATCTGGGTTCTGTTTCATGCGACACTTATAGCGACACATAGGGTCTTAGGCGTCACTTAGGAAGTGACGCATGAAATAGCAGAATCTGGGTAATGGCGTCACTAATGGCGTCACTGATGGAAGTGACGCATAGTGAGGCGTCACTAGGTGGCTTGTGCGACACTTAGGAAGTGTCGCATAAAATTGGAAATTCTGAGTTTAGGGCGTCACTCACCAGGTGGCGACACTCCATTAGTGTC
>OY730193.1:112373540-112586000 GCA_963422505.1 Pseudognaphalium luteoalbum | reverse complement strand
GCGTTCAATTATAAGTTTTAAAATACGATTAGTTATTCGACATTTTAGTTGAAGTATTTAACCGAATCCTTTAGGATTTAAGTTATAAAAATGTAACTCATACTTGTTTCATTTGGTTGCGTGTTAAATGTTTAAGTCGCGTAGACGTTTATTATACGATACGAAATGTAGTTAAAATATTATCAAAATAATATTTTTGAGTATGATATCGTCATTAAATAACTTTGTATTATTTAATAAAATTGATCACCAACGTCCGTATTTACTTGAACCGAATTACATTCGATTTGAAACGTGCTCGATTTAACCAAATCGTGCAATTGTATATATTCAACAATATATATTATTTGATATACAAATTAGCCTAACACAGTACTAATTACATGTATTACAAAAACGATTAGGACCTAATGACTAGCCCTAATTTGGCGGGTGTTACAGTGGCGACCCATCTGGGGTGAACAAAATGGTGTTTTTAGTGTCATGAACTCGGGTTCAGTAAGGAGAACCCATAGCTCACCTACGAAGTGCGTATCACATGTGAGCATGTGAGAAATGTGAAAACTGAACATGTTGAGGAATCTATTTCACGGAATTCATGTAAGCATTCGGTTAGAACCCCATTTAATAGAGTTTGAGAATTAAGTGAATAGGTATTAATTACGGGTAAGAACAATTTATATTTGCATATGTAGCCTACTAAATCAGTAGATTCAATTTCATACATATCAAATATGCACAAAAAATAGAAGTGCATTTTGAGAAATGCATATAAAAGTCGAAACAACTATTGATGCACAATTTTATATATAAAGTGTAAAATTTGATAGCAAGTTCTTGAACTCCAGCCCTATATATTCCTAGATCGATATACTAACCATGAAACCATTTTCTTCTGCTAGTCTCAATTATCCAAATTTATTAGAAAGTACTTGTAGTCCAGCTTCTTTGCAAGTGTGGTATTTTGACTTCTTTCTTGCAGACTTGAACTCTTTTTTCTTACTAACGACATAGTGCAGACTTAGTTTGCGTTGCACTTCCTCCACTTCACAAACAATATACGCTTCCGCATTGATCGACAACACATGGTTTTTCGTAGTGTCAAGCACCGCCTACTTATTAGATAAATCCATGATTGCCCAAAGTGAGCGACAACCATTTTGGCTCCCAAAAAGACCCTGGTACTTAAGCTTCCTATGTGTCGCATTGCATCTGCTCCACTTCTCAAACGATATAGTAAAGACTTAGTTTGCATTGAACCTACTCTACTTTACAAACACGATATGCCAATCAATGAGGAGGACATGGAACACATGTCTCGTCTATAGCAGCAGGAAACATTGTTAATGAAACACTATTTTGAATAAAAAACATTTCATAATGAAAGGTTTCCATTAAGTCATATACCGAAATAACAATGAAACACTATTTTGAAGATTGGATCAGACCGACCAAACTGACCGGGTTGAACCACAAATAGGTAGGTTTAGCCCCGATGGATGCAACATGCTTATCTAGTGACGTCAAAACCACCGGTTATTTTAAATATGAGGAGGTATAAACGTTGTACTTCCTTTAGTTCTTTTTATAACTATATATGTATTCAATATGTAAATTTTTAACTATATCATTATATGGTATAGATTATTTTAGCTATATCATCATTTGATATAGCATTTTTTTAACTATATTTTAGTATATAGTTTTCTTACTATATCATTATTTGGTATAGATTTTATAGCTATATCGGAAACGGGTGGAATTGTGGAGGTTGAAGATAGTTACTTAGAGTACACTAGTAAAACTGAAAAGTTACAATCCACATGGGCTGAATGGAATTTTTTAGCTTACCACTTTTCTTGTATAAAGAAATGTTTTTTCCTAATGAAATTACCCTTATTTCTAACATCTCTGGCAAGATTGACACATAGCTCATCAAGGACCTCCCCACATGAACCAAACATCACAAATGTTGCTCTGTGGCTCTCATGGTCCTTACAACATGCGACCACCTTAAATGCAACATCCTAGTAATCCAATTTCCTTGTGTTGTCAGGTGAAAGCGATAATTTGGCCCATAAGTTGCTTCTGTAGTCCATCACTAGCCACCTTTAGCTTTAGTGGTCAATAACAACGCAACTTCCTCTACCTTAGAAGCTAAAAGTTTCTCAAATGATAAATGTAATACTTGTTCTCCTTGCTCATTTGATTGTGGTGTACGACTCATGCCATACCCAAGATAAGAATCACAAGCATCATTGATAATTTAATTATGGATTAAGCGTGGAAGATCTATAAACACCTTGATAAGTTGTTGTTCTTTGGCCTTTTGAATAAGTAACCATTGTGCATCTATAAAAATATTTAACGGTTTTTCTTTTAACCATTTAATTCCAATAAACTCATGATCTAAATCTATGATCACAGCTCCAGCAGTGGTGGGCTTAGTTGAGACCACTACTTTATCCATGAAGCTTTCATGAACAAATCTTCTAATAGCAGGGTCACAAGATATCTCAACCACTGCATATAAAAAGTTTTCATACGCCCACATCAGATAATTAAAATGGCTATCCAAGTAACCGTTACAAAAAAAGGAAAATGAAAAAAGGCAGGAAACATAATATACTATGAGCCTGACGCCTCTAAGTATCACCTCATGACTTTCAAATGTTGGACATATCAATAATGATGCCACCTCTTCGGGTGTTTCCTTTGCATCTTTAGATTTATCCATCCACTGCGTGAAAACCTATAAGCAAGTTCCTCAAATCGATGTATCATGGAAATACCACTCTATATAGCACATTTGTTAAACTCTATTTACATAAAAAAATATGAATATTCACAACTTTATATTTAGGAACCTATTAGGTTTCATCACATTATTACAAAACTCATTTGGAAGTGATATTCAACTACAAATACATTGGTGTTAAGAATTCTTTACTTTTGGTTTTTTCTCTTGATCTAAACTTCTTAAGTCAAAAGTTAAGCTTTTGATTTATGGAATTGACTTGCATATAACCGTTTTGACATAGAAGTTGATGCAGAGTATGCCTTCAGGCCTCCAGCTCCTCTTGTTTAGCCGTCGTTTCTTTGGTTTAAATGTGAAGTTAAAATTCGTAACGATTCAAAGATCGAAGGGTCATAAATAACAATTTACAATCGTCATAATCTATCCAAGTTTATAAATTTTTTATTTAGTTTTAGTTAGGATTTATCTAGATTAGATTTATAATTATTTTTATTATTGTTTTCTTTTTCATCTAGTTTGGTCTAGGGTTAGAAGTCTATATAAACATTTGATTGTCTTGAAGTTTGAGTTAGTTGAAGATGAATTATTAAAAATAGAGAGTAATTCTCGAGAAGTCCCATTTTAGGGCACCCGTTTAGGGTTTATTGAATTTCCGTTTATTGTTTATTATGTGATTTCTTCGATTCACAAACACCCTGTCATCAGAAGTGTTCATTTCATTTTAGAGTACCCTCGGTTACAAAGTGTGCTAAGAATCAAGCTATGAAGGCTTGGCCAACACCTAATTCCCTTAGTCAATTGGATGTACTCCTAGGCCTTGTAGACTATAATTAAAGAAGATTACTAAAAGAATACGCTTTGATCTCAAACACTAGACTAAACTACTGAATAATAAATATTTTAGTGTCTAAAGAAGCCCATAGAATTTGCAACTGAAAATGGTGAAAAAACTATGTTAGGTCTAATCAAATTTTTAAGAGTTCATGTAAGAAACAGCTCTATCTAGTGGTACATGAATTGGGGAAATTCTACAAGAAAATTTCCATCATATAGCATATTTCAGTAACCAAGTCGTTGTCTATAAAACATCAATATCTCACTAGTTATATAAAGAAGTTAATGGCTTTTATATTTGGATAAATAGAGTTGCTACTTGTTGGACATGCATTTGAAGATCAAAACTTATCATCACAAGTTAAATACCTATTAGATCAAAGATTAACTAAATGGCTACCAAAGTTGTTGGGTAATGACTATGAGATTGCTTACAAGAAAGTTAGTGAAATATCGTATTAGATGTTTCATCAAAGATTAATATGGCAGGGTTCCAATAAGAATGGTTAGAACATTTCATATTCGCACATGTAGCCTACTAAATTCGTAGATTCAAATTCATACATCTCAAATATGCACAGAAATATAGAAGTGCATTTTGAGAAATGCATAAAAGTAGAAACAACTATTAATGCACAACATTTGATGAAAGTGTAAAAGTATGTTAGCAAGTTCTTATATATTCATAGATTGATATACTAACCATACAACTATTTTCTTCTGCTAGTCTCAATGATCCAAATTTATTAAATAGTTCTTGTAGTCCAGCTTCTTTGCAAGTGTGGTATTTTGACTTCTTTCTTGCAGACTTGAACTCTCTTTTCCTACTAACAACATAGTGCAGACATAGTTTGCATTTCACTTCCTCCACTTCACAAACAAAATATGCTTTCACATAGAAAGTACACTAAACTGGTAGGGTTCTAGTGTTTACACCAAGGTATGTCTATTAGTAACCTAATAGTGTCCCCATAAATTAAACATCATCCTGTCAACACACTATCCTAAGTCATGGTGAACCATGTCTTTATCCATTAGTGTTTTTTCTCATGCAATAGGATATACAAGTGTTGTAGGAAGAGATGTATGAAAAATGAGTGTGTCAAATGGCTCCATTGACCTCCCTATTTATAGCCTAAGTTGTTCAAAAATAGATAATAACTAACAAATGTTTTAAGGTCATACATTGATAGATGAACCAACATTTAATCTATTTTTTTATTCTAATTTATCTTATTCTTTTTACTCTCTCTCTTTCTCTCCAAAATAATAATATGTATATTATTAAATTAGTATTGAATTGCATATTTAATCATCATGTATCTATATGTAATCCCCATGTATGTATTAAAATAATATTATATGGTCTTTTCTCGTATAAGAGGTGTAGAAAAATAATAATATTGTACATGGTATTTTTTAGGTGGGCGGCAACAATCCCTATGAAATGATTATGGTAAAATTCTTATAATAATGAGCAGGCACTGACATTGGTATATAAGGACTAATTTCTACCATTACTATGTTGTCATTTTCCTTTTGATGAAGATTTCTACTCCAAATAAGGAACAAGGTAATTAAAGTAGTAATTTGTCCTTTAATGGTTGAACTTGATTTGTATATTATATCATGTTCACCCGGTTGATGGCCCATTTTGCAAGCATTCCTAAGTTTTCAGGTTTGAGAAGCACTTGTTGTATTGGTTTATCAATGAGAACACATATTTTGCGTGCTTGAAAATATCACCGCAAGTGTCGTGTTGTATGTACCAGTGTTGGTGCTATCGTCTCTAGGATGGGGTAGTTGACCTCGGGTCCTTGATGAGCTTTGCTGACGAAGTATACTGGGTTTCAGCTATGAGAACTTAGCTAATTGCTTCATGAGATGCTGCTAAGTAGAGTGTTACCCTTTCTCCAACTATTAGTATCACTAGGGCTGGGAGAGATTGAAGATGGTTCTTGGAAGGCGTCTCATGCTTCCTTGTTCCATTGAAAATCGTTTATGTTTATGCAATCTTTTAGCATTTTAAAGAAAGAGGGTAATTATTCTGCGGACTTCGCTAGGATTCATCCACGAGCGATTAATTTTCCATTAACACTTTGCACCTCACAAACTGTTTGAGGTGACCGGCCATTATATGACAATGATACTATCATATCCATGATATAACACCCCCAAAATTTAAAATATAGACAAAAACTTTAATCAAAATACGACTAATGTGAAAAACATCACGTTAATATTTAAACAAATCAAATATAGTTCAAACTAAAAATTCATCGGTGTTACTTGACCACATCAATCACAGTATAAATGAAACCCCTAATAAAAGTCTAATTCTATTCAAACTAAAATTTTGTTCGTTAACGAGCTAAGGCCAAATATTCTAAGTAAGTCTGACTAATTGCTTCACTCGTCACAATAATCATAGCTACCTAACCCGCGAATGCACAATCCAAAAGTAGAAAACAAATGTCAACCATTAATGTTGAGTCAACATAATGTGTTATAATATCAAAACGCTAATTAAAACCATTATTCAACAAAACATACTTATTGCAATATTCAAGTGAGTCATGCATATCAATCAATATAAATATATAGCATGACAAATGTCATTAATAACTAATAAGTTAACGGTATGAATAATTAGCATGGCAAGAACTCGATTACAAGTCCTAAAGTTGTGCCTATAAACTCGCCATTCAACACTCGTCTTAGCGTTTTATCATTAAATCGCCATTTCATTACTTCCGTTAATTCGGATAGGATTAGTACACAATCAACCAAGAACTAAAGGAGTGAACCTGGAGTCTCAGAGGATTACATAGGGGGAACCTGTAAGTCCCTAGTACGTGGATCGATAACGAGGTTATCTTAGGTATTAAGGCGCGGAATTCCTCAATACTTGGTTCACAATAAGTGAACAATTTGTTTCGCAAGATAATAGCGAATTGATTTATCAACCAGGTTTTGTATCGATTAATTAACGTTAATCGATCAATACCTAACCTTATGATTGCTTAGAATAGCATTTTTGTTCTCTGGAAAACGAATGGCCAAAAGTCTATTTCAGATTAAACCTAATTGAGTATTTATAGGTTTTAAATAAACTCGATTTGCAGGTCAATGGACTCTGCGAGTTGAGTTCAACTCGTAGCCCACGACCAAGCCCATCTCGACTCGGTTCGCAGCTCTGCAAGCTCAGATCTCATCTCGCAAGACTAAGTTCTGCGACTTGAGATCTTATCTCACAGATTTTAGTTTGTAACATCGTATTCGATATTCGTCTAACACTTTATCATACTAATATATTTAACGAATATTAATACCAAACTAATATCATTTACAAATCCAAATCAATTGTACAAACTTGATTACAATAATCACTAGTACTATTACAAGCTAGATCTTTTGTCACACATACATGTTCCAACAGACTCCCCCTTGACAATAGCTCTAGCATCTATGCTATTATGTCTTCAAGTTGTCTTTGATTTTTACTTATAAATCTTACTACCAGCATAAATCTTCAATTTTATACAAGTCTTAACCATCATTTGATAATCACGTGCTAAGTCACCCCATGCTACTGTCGTCAAGATTCTATTTTCATTCAATTTTATCAAATCCTTCTTCGACATATTCATTAGGTGTCGATGGTCATAAACTCTGAAGATTTCTCTTTCACCACCTTCAACCTCATCATCAGATTCAACCATTACAGCTTCTCCAGTCTCTGAATCCACATGCCAACTTTTCATATTTTCCAAAATATCTTGTGGCATTGTCTTCAATGGAATCTGCTATAAACACTTAACAGATGGATAAATCTTCTTTCTTCTTCTTCGTCCTGTCCTTTGACTTCTCTCTGCCAGTTTAATAGTCTTTCCTTTTCTTGGCTTAATCTTTTCAAATTTATTAGCTCTAACCTCAGTCTTGATTATGTGTTCAACATATTTTCCAACAAAATCATCACTTGGGTTATTCAAAGGTAATCGAGCCAAATCTCGAATCTCAAATCTAGGCAAAGAACTAAAAACTGCAAGCTTTCGCTCAAGATATTGAACTCCGTCAAACCTCTTAATAGCAAATAACTTCAGTTCAGAGTCAAAGTACCAACCAATAATCCCTCTTTTAGGTTCCCGTTTCCCAGTTATATCAACTTCAGAAACTCCAACCTTCTTTCTGTTTAGGAAGTTTTCTAAGAAAAACTGCTGGATTCTTGGTAGGAATTAAGATTTCATCTTTTTCAGAATCGGTTGAGTCATCGATTTCTTCATCTACATCGACAACTGTTGGACCTTGATTATTTTCAATAATAACTTCTGGATGGGCTCACATGGTGTTCATCAATATGTGCATCTGGATCTACACCAATGTCTTGCTCATTCTCATAGACAGCAGTCCAATCCTCAGGTAGTAAAAGTTCTCCTTCTTCAAGATCAAAATCAATTTCTTCATCGATTTCATCAAGAATATCACTTCCAGAGTCACTCAATTCTAGCATTTCCATATCTACCCAAATTAAATTAATAATATAAATTCTTTTATTGATTTCTCCGAATCAATCTAAAAATTTCATTATTCATTTCAATTGTGTTAATATAACCAATCTATATAACTTATAATTCTTTTATTGATTTCTCTGAATTAATCAAAGAATTCTTAAGTCTTATAAACACTTAACAAATATTAATTAACTTTAAATTCTAATGCATTGTGAATAATCACCAAGCATTTAAATTCACTGTTAATTACCTTATATAATTTCCAAGATTTAATTGAACTGTTATATCATAAGAACTTAACTTTCAACTATATCTTTAAATTATATATCATTTGTCTAGTTAAAATCATACATATTTAACTTGTCAGTTATAAAAACTCTCAAGTCTAAAATGTCTAAGTTAAAATAAACTTTGACCGCTGAAATAAATCAGAACACGCCGCTCGACTTCTCAATGAGTCGGAAGACTTTCGATCACTAATTTATTTAACTTTTCAAAATCAAATAACTTAAACAATTTCTAATATATTTAATCTTGTAATAAAAATTTCAAGCCGAATATATTACAAAAAAAAAAACTATTAAGTTACAATTATTCAATTATAATTATAAATTACAATTATAATTCAACTAAAATTCTAAGTACAAATATCTACACAAGTCTAAGCTGTCTTACCAGCTTCACTTGTACCCGCAGCACTTGTACCAACACCATCACCACTAACACCAACACTTGCAGACTTCCCCTGAATAATAGCTTGCTCACCAGTCTTTGAAGGACCAGTCGGCTCACCATCTTTCTGAGTATCGGGATTATCATCTTCATCATCTCTTCTCTTCTTAGCTAACTCATCCTCTTTGCAAGCTTCATGATATATCATTATCTCCCCCTGAGCAGACTGTCCTGAATTCACTCTCAACACCAAACGTTCTAAGTGTTCAAGCTTCAGTCGCTGGGCAGTAAAATCAGCAAGCAAAGTATCATGAGTCTTCAGCAGTGTCAAATGTGATTCACTGATATGAACCATCTGCTGATCAAGAGAAACATTCTCAGCTAACAACCCTGGAATCCTAGAAGTACTCTGTTCCAATTCCTTAACTCGTGACTCTAAGGATGTAATCCTTTCAGCATCAGTCGTCGGAATAACAGATATTGTTGATGGTCCAGGCGGTGTCACTGAAGCAATGTATGATTCACGTGTGAGTGGTGGAATAGCTTGAGATAATGCTTCTTTGAGAAGACTAGCTGCAAATCTACTAGCTTTATTAGTCGAAAACTGAGCATCATGCACCAGTTTTGCAACTCCCTCCTCAACAGTCTTGGAGACCATTTCTGGTTCCACTGACTCAAGCAGTTTCTCAGCCTATAAAGTTAGATATAATTAAATAAGTAATTGTTACAGATAACTCTGTCTCAATCTCTAATTAAATATTTATAATACTCGTAGTACTAAACGTTTATCTCATACCTCAGATGGTACAGATACTGGTTCAGTAACCACCGGTATCATCGTCTCTACCTGGGATGTATCTTGAGCAACTGTTACAGAATTAACTATCTCAGTTGAACTCCGGATAAACAACAAGTTAAGATTATCTAACTCTAAATAAAACATACCATCCGGAATGATCAAAGTCCTGGAACGCTTACGACGTTGAGTAATAAGAGGAATATCCTCTTCCTCAGGACCTTCGTCAATAATACTGAAGTCCGGATCGACTTCCTTAGCCTTTCTCTTTTCCTTCAGTGCTGGATCTGGAATCATCCGAGATCGGTATCTAATATAACCAGCATCTGGAGGTGGAGAAGGAGTACTATCATCATCATCTGAAGCCGATTGACCATCACGGCCTCCAGATGGACCAACATCAGAATCCTAAATATTTAATATATTAAACATTTATGATTAGCTAAAAGCTCTATCATACAAGTTCTATATATTTATGATTAATCTGATAAATACCTGAGAAGGTAAACCCTCAGATCTATCATGCTGTCCCTGCTCACCCTCAGGTCGAGTGACCTTTGGGTCTGCAGTCTCAGCTCCCTGATGATAATAATATTTATATTTCATAATTAGAAATAATATCTAATTAACTAAATATCTATATCATGTGCATTATGTATAACACTAATGGGATAACTATATAACAACTTAGTACCAATGTTACTATATAATTATAAAATTACCTCAGGCTGTTCAACATAACTATCAATATCCCGTAGCAAGGGATCTGTATCATCATCAATTTGTATCAAAACCTCATGAAGAACCTCAGCAGCTAGCTCAGGCACAACTTGTTGACCTTGATGTTCAACCTGATGTAAAACATCCTCAATGAGCTCCTGTGACTATGCTGCTGGTTGAGGTTGAAGTTGAGCTTGTGGAGGTTGAGGTTGTACTTGACCGTGAACTCCAGCATCCATCCAACCATTGTTTGGTGGAGCAACATAATCAGCATCAAGAAGATGCCCAAAAAGATCAGCAGCCTCAGGCTTAATCTCATCTTTACGCTTGGATAGCAAAAAGCAAGCGTTGTAACCTCGCAGTTCGATTGTCTCAACTTGAAAATCAGCTGCATAAGCTGGCAAGTTTGGAACTTGAGCTCGAATCAGGAGCATGCAGAATCTAGGATAAAGAATAAACAACGTCCTAGCAGCTCCGGTGATCTGTCCTCTGAAGGACTGAAAGATATACGAAGAAAAACTGTATGGTTTATTGTAAACCGGTGACAGTACAGCTGACATCAACTCAGGACTAAGCTCATCTAATCCTGACTTCTTGTTTCCAAAAATAGATACTATAACAGTAAAGAGTAATCGCCACTGTCCTAGTACAAAAGCCTTTACAAACTGGCGTCCTCTCCTAGGACCCGAATAACCAGTACGCCCTAAAGCTCCTTCTATAAAATCAGCTGAGTAAACAGGTGGGCCAGCTTCTTGAGAAGAAGTGCCTAGTTACAGTAGCTGTCGTAGATCATCTACAGTAAAAGAAATAGGATGCTGATTTACTATTGTACGTATTGTAGGCAGATTAGCAACATCAGAATCCTAAATATTTAATATATTAAACATTTATGATTAGCTAAAAGCTCTATCATACAAGTTCTATATATTTATGATTAATCTGATAAATACCTGAGAAGGTAAACCCTCAGATCTATCATGCTGTCCCTGCTCACCCTCAGGTCGAGTGACCTTTGGGTCTGCAGTCTCAGCTCCCTGATGATAATAATATTTATATTTCATAATTAGAAATAATATCTAATTAACTAAATATCTATATCATGTGCATTATGTATAACACTAATGGGATAACTATATAACAACTTAGTACCAATGTTACTATATAATTATAAAATTACCTCAGGCTGTTCAACATAACTATCAATATCCCGTAGCAAGGGATCTGTATCATCATCAATTTGTATCAAAACCTCATGAAGAACCTCAGCAGCTAGCTCAGGCACAACTTGTTGACCTTGATGTTCAACCTGATGTAAAACATCCTCAATGAGCTCCTGTGACTATGCTGCTGGTTGAGGTTGAAGTTGAGCTTGTGGAGGTTGAGGTTGTACTTGACCGTGAACTCCAGCATCCATCCAACCATTGTTTGGTGGAGCAACATAATCAGCATCAAGAAGATGCCCAAAAAGATCAGCAGCCTCAGGCTTAATCTCATCTTTACGCTTGGATAGCAAAAAGCAAGCGTTGTAACCTCGCAGTTCGATTGTCTCAACTTGAAAATCAGCTGCATAAGCTGGCAAGTTTGGAACTTGAGCTCGAATCAGGAGCATGCAGAATCTAGGATAAAGAATAAACAACGTCCTAGCAGCTCCGGTGATCTGTCCTCTGAAGGACTGAAAGATATACGAAGAAAAACTGTATGGTTTATTGTAAACCGGTGACAGTACAGCTGACATCAACTCAGGACTAAGCTCATCTAATCCTGACTTCTTGTTTCCAAAAATAGATACTATAACAGTAAAGAGTAATCGCCACTGTCCTAGTACAAAAGCCTTTACAAACTGGCGTCCTCTCCTAGGACCCGAATAACCAGTACGCCCTAAAGCTCCTTCTATAAAATCAGCTGAGTAAACAGGTGGGCCAGCTTCTTGAGAAGAAGTGCCTAGTTACAGTAGCTGTCGTAGATCATCTACAGTAAAAGAAATAGGATGCTGATTTACTATTGTACGTATTGTAGGCAGATTAGCAGCACCGTCATATAGAATATTCATCCAAAACTGAGTAAGAAGGTCTTTGCTCAGTGGAGGTGACTCAGTGATGGCAAATCGAATTCTCGAACCTGCTAAATATGTCAAAATCTGCTCAAAGCGTTCTGCACCACGCTCATTGACATCTAGATTCACCAAGATGTTGTGATCCTTCTCAAAAGATCTGTTAGCCATATCTGTAATTCAAAATTACACAAATAGCAAAAATGTTAAGTTAACGAGCATTAGATAATTTACACTTTAACGTATTATGATCAAAAAGATCATCAAACGTCTAAATATACTATTAACTAATAACATAATTTACTGAAACTTAATTGAATTAACAAGTTCAATTATATTCTATAAATTATATATAAAGCTCGTTAGCTAAGGATAACAATATGAGTTATCATACCGCCGATAAATATCGGGACACGCTGCACGACTACGCTATGAGTCGGAAGACTTTCGATATGAGATAACTTAAATTGTTAAGATATTACACATATTTTAACTTATAAATAAAAGTTCTTAAGTCTATATGTATATAAACAAGTAACTTGTTAATTATTTGTAACCAAACGATTCTCAAATCAATAACAAGTTATAATTAAAAAAATAAAATTAATTAAATTTTTCAACTCGCTTCGCAGAAACCCTGCGAGTTGAATTCGAGTCGCTTCGGTCAACCCAAATCAAACAAATGGAACTCGTCTCGCTTCGGTCAACAGAAGTCAAATGAGTTGAACTCGTCTCGCTTCGGTCAACTCAAGTCAAACAAGTGAAACTCATCTCGCTTCGGTCAACTGAAGTCAAACGAGTTGAAACTCGTCTCGCAACTTATCTCGATTCGTTGGAGCGGGCTGCGAAGCGAGATAGATCTCGGTTCGCAGAACCATCTGCTCAACGAATTCAAACATCAATCACTAATCAGATGTGTTTCAAAGCAATTAATCGATTATAACATGTTTATTAACCATCGATTAAGCATTATAAACATGTGTTAGGTTTTCTAAATCACTAATTTGTTTAAAATCCGTGATAAACTAAACCGACACATTCAAAAACATAAACCCATCGATATCTCACAAATTACACGGTGAAATCTCATGAAACTTACGTCTAAAGATGCGTAATCAAAAGTTGTAAAAGTTCCACGGATCAAAAAGTCCTTCCTTGTACTAAAAATCAGAAAATCAATCGAAATGTATATTCGATTCGTTTCGCCAAATTTCGAGTCGCAAGAGTATGTGGGTTCGGTTCGCAGAGTAAACGGCAAGTGTGGGTTGGACTCGTTGGACTTGCCCCATTTATACTATGTACTCGCTTCATAGCACTAGTCTCACTTCGCAGCGTTGACTAGTCAAATTCGCAAGTTTTCGCAAAAACGCGATTTTAGCACTTAGTATAAAGTGAAACCCATACATACCGTACAAGTCTAAAATAAAAATTATTTTTCACTTGTATTTGTTACATTTATTCAACACGGATATAAGATAGTTAGGTTAATTTCATTCCAAAAGGTAAACAAGAAGAATAATTAATATTTTTATTGATTCGAAGAAATAATTATAAAAGTTAAAATAATAAAACTACTAACATTCTAACAAATTAACTTAAAAAATAAACACTTAAAGTTTTAACTGATTAGGGATCATATTAGAAAGAATAAGCTGTACTTAATAGATTGTAATAAGCCTAAGACGATTGTTAGTATACATACCTCATGAAATTCATATAAGCACAATAAATCACAACTTTAATCAGTAATAAACTTATATTTATAAAATTATATCTTATGTACGTTTATCCACATGATATAACACTTCATTGAAATATAACTTATAATTTCTTATTATTCACAAAAGTGAATGTTCGAATATCATAGACAGTTCAAGACGATTACCGATATTATGATCCACATAAACAGATTACACACAGGTTTCTGAGCCAAACTTTTATTGTTAATGTGCACAATGTCTAGTGTTTTCTACTATACAACATGTTGAGTCACTGATCGTCAAACTCAAGATGGTCGCTGATCTCAGTGATTAAGGGGGAGACTTAGATAATGTCTACAAGCAGATTGTTGAAGTCATTAGTCGCTGATAAGCGAAGTCACTGATGGTGTCTTATTCTCTTAAGTCTCTGACCCACTTCCTGAAGATCTCTCTATGAAGAAATGTTTCAAGTCAAGCTCCTGTTGCTGAAGTTTATGTTCGCTGATCTTCTCTCACTATATGTTACTAAAAGAGAATGATGCTCAACTTTGTGTGTCGCTGATCATCATCAGCGAGAGCATTACTCTCTGTACATGGAGTATGATTCAGTTGAAGATAGGGTTGCTGAAGGTTTTCTTGTCGCTGATTGTATCTTAGACCAGTAGAAGAAGAATTTATAAAGATCAAAGACTCAACTATGTGTGTCACTGATACTCATCTATCAGCGAGAGTCTCCAAGTCTTCTTGAGTTCTCTCATCTGCTGAATAAAAGAAGTCGCTGAAGGTTAGCTGTTCAAATCATTCTTTAGAGCATGTTAGCTCGCATCGAGAATGAGGAGAATTGATATATTTATCAGCGACTGCAGCATTAAAGGCCGCATTAAATAAGAAGTCAACATTCGGCGTTACTACGGCGTAGCACGTGTTCCTCGAAACTTGAAAAGAGTAACGTGGAAGCTTTTGATTGGTCTATGGTACAAGGTGATATTTCCCAAGACAGAATGTCGTGCCATGATACATCACATCTCAACTACCTCTCCAATCAAGCAGCGACACGTGTCTATCAGATCCGGAAATCAAGGATTTTAGTGTCTATAAATAGCGTAGTATGTTGTACTTCATTTTGTGTCGATTACTTGTATTGTCACTTGTTTGTCAGTGACTAGTTTGTCTAAGATACAAGTAAACACCAGCGAGTAAACTAGTAGCGTGTTTGTCCACTACTAGCTTACTTCAGCGAGTGAGCAGTTAGCGTGTTTGTCCACTACTGCTCATCTCTTTGTACTAGCTGTATTGTTTGATTTAGATTAGCTTTGGCTAATCTATTCCGCAAATCAACAAGAGATAAATTTTATCAATAAAAGAATTTATCTTTCAGCTACATGTATATCAGCATCTGAACTGCTTATCCTATATACATACTTGTGTTCATATTGTTGTTACCTTAATACGGTTAAAAACTTGTTAAGCAAATATAACTCATCATAAAAGAAAAGAAAAGTTTTTAATTGTATTCAACCCCCCCTTCTACAATTAACTCACTGTTAACGATTCACAATCACTAATATAATAGTGATTAGGGACTCACACAACATACTGAAGAATTCAAGTACAACACATAACACTGTATCTTGTATTATCAAGGTAGAGATTACTAAATGATGTTCTTTAGAAGCATATAACATACACTTGACACGAGATACTTTGTATCTTTCATATGTAAGGTAGAGGTTACTAAATGATGCCCTTTCAAAACATATAACTCACCTTTTGACATTATGATACTTTGTATCATTTCAAATTTTTTAATTTTTTAGATCACAGTGCATGGTAGTACTATCATTCAACAATTAAGACATATGTCATATGTTATATAACAGAGCACATAAGATATTACACATGAAAGTTATACTTCTTAACTGCTCGGAAATCTTAGCATAACCTGCCTACCAATAAATCGTATGATAAAGCTGACTAGACTTAAGTTATTCTTATCACTTGTTAAGTAAAAGGACAAGTTATAATCAGTGGATATAGGTGTACAATAAGATAAATATATGTGTAATCCTAGATAAAAATCGTTATTCTAATGCAACTTATAAGAATCTACTAACACATCATACTTAATACTTAAGGTTATTATTCTTAGACTTATTCTCCTAATGTACTATCATTTTCCAAGTTTTTACAGCCAAAACTTAAAGCTTTTTCTAAAAGAACTCCGGTTGTACTTTTATTGAAGACGATTCCCCGCAGGTAACAAGCAAATGAATGCCATACGCCACCCTTTTTTTTTTTTTAATAATAACTAAAAATGACTACTAACTATTACTAAAATACCCTTGGAAGACTAATCACCCTGGATTTCTCATTCCATTCAGTTGAACCAATGTCTCAAATCTTGCTCTGTCGAACGCCTTCGTATATAGGTCTGCTAAGTTATCCGCAGTCGGAACCTTAACTAACCTTATCATTTTCTTTTCAGCACAATCTCTAATAAAATGATGTCGAATATCAATGTGCTTAGTTTTACTGTGCTTCACAGGATTGTTAGTGATCGACATAGTAGATTCGTTGTCAATCATCATAGGAGTATTGGTTATATTTAACCCGTAATCCTGTAGTTGCTGTTGTATCCAAAGAACTTGAGAACAACAGCTGCCAGCTGCAACATACTCAGCTTCACATGTAGAAATGGCTACTGAGCTTTGCTTCTTGCACTGCCAAGATACTAATCTACCTCCTAAGAATTGACATCCTCCGGTCGAAGATTTCCTATTTTGATTGCATCCTCCATAATCCGAATCAGTATATGCTACTAGATCTAAGTCTCCATCAATTGGATACCAAAGTCCCAACTTCGGTTGCCCTTTGATGTAACGGAAGATCCGTTTAACAGCCTGCATATGTGACTCTTTCGGATTAGCCTGATATCTTGCACATAAACAAACAGCAAACATAATGTCAGGTCTAGAGGCAGTCAAATACATTAGTGATCCAATCATGGCCCTATATAAAGTAGGATCCATATCCTGATCACTCGATGTATCCGGACCTAGTTTGTGATTAACTGGAATTGGAGTATTGTAGACTTTATTGTCATCCATCTTAAATCTTTCTAATAACTCATAAACATATTTAGATTGATGAATAAAGAAGCCATCCTTCTTTTGGTCAACTTGTAACCCTAAGAAGAACTTCAACTCTCCCATTGCAGACATCTCAAACCTTTTTCTCATGACTTTCTCAAATTCTTGACACATCTTTTCATCAGAAGATCCAAAGATAATGTCATCAACGTAAACTTGTACTAATAGAAAGTCTTTATTGTTCCATTTTACAAACAGTGTACTATCAATTGCTCCTCTTGTAAATCCATTATCAAGTAGATACGTTGATAGTGTTGCATACCACATCCTTGGTGCTTGATGTAATCCATATAGAGCCTTATTCAAACGATATACTCTATCTGGATACTCATGATCAGCAAACCCTGGAGGTTGAGCAACATACACCAATTCTTCTACTTTGCCATACAAAAAGGCACTCTTAACATCCAATTGATAAACTTTTATATCATAGTATGACGCGAATGCTAAAAATACTCTAATTGCTTCTAGCCTAGCAACTGGTGCAAACACTTCATTGTAATCTATGCCTTCTTGTTGATTAAAACCTTGAACCACTAGACGTGCTTTATTGCGAGTAATGCTCCCTGGTCATCTCTCTTACACTTAAATACCCATCTAGTTCCAATTGGATATTCTCCCTTTGGTAGGTCAACCAACTCCCAAACTTGTAATTTTGAGAACTGTTGCAGTTCTTCCTGCATAGCTTCAACCCATGAGCTTTCTTTGAGAGCCATTTGCACATTTTTAGGCTCAACTTGTGAGATAAAGTATGAATATAGACATTGATTAGGAATCCCTGTCTCTTTCATAGCAGTATACAAGCTTTCTAAATCTTCAGAAGTACTAGCTTTAGATTGAGTCCTAGTCTGAACAGGAGTATTAATATCACCGATGATGTTTTCAACGGGATGATTCTTACTCATTCTTGTAACCGGTATAGGATCAACTATTAACTCATCTCCTAAGTTAGTACCAATCTCTTCTAATGAAGGCATTTCTTCTGAATTTTCTGAAGAGATCTTTAAATGGTTCAAAGAAGTAAGTACATCATCAAACGTTGTTTGAAGATCCTTTTCAGAATCTTCTGTTTCTTGATACTTATCCTTTGAAAATTGTCGAGACCCACTTGAAGAAGCTTCATTTGAGTCATATGATGTCCATTTCGGAACACTCGATGTTGAAGACGGACCATTGTCCAATTCTTCATTCAATAAGTGCTGAGAGATCTTTGAATCACTGACAAAGTCACTTATGGGAACCTTAAATGACTGAAAGAGATCTGAGTAGTCAAATTGCCAATCTAATCCCTTATGCACAACAGGTACATAGCTCGTAACTTCAATGTTATAAACTATCTCCAGACGACTAGTGACCTTATTGAAAACCCTTTTATTTGGAGAATTAGGCATATAACCCAAGAAAAATCCTTCGTCAGCCTTCTCACCAAATTTAGCTTGATTCCCAGTTTTCAATATTGTACAAGCAACTCCAAAGGGTTCAAATCCTTTTAAGTTAGGTTTCTTATTGTTCAAAAGCTCATAACAAGTCTTATTATGCTTTTTAACCGTAAGAACTCTTCAGAATATGACATGCTGTATTCACTGCTTCTGCCCAAAAGATGACCGGAAGCTTTGAATCTGCAAGCATTGTTCTAGCAGCTTCAATCAACGTTCTGTTCTTCCTTTCAGCCACACCATTCTGTTGAGGTTCATATGGTGCGCTGAATTGATGAATTATCCCTTTGCTTAAGCAATAGATATCTAACGTCGAATTCTTGAACTCTGTTCCGTTATCACTACGAATACGCTTAACTCTCGTTTTGTATACATTTTCAATTTGATCTAAAAACTCAATTAGAATACCTGGAGTTTCATCCTTAGATCCTAAGAAAAATACCCACGAGAATCTAGAGTAGTCATCTGTGACAACTAGACAGTACCATTTGCCACCTATGCTTCTTTTGCTTATTGGGCCGAAGAGATCCATATGTAGCAAATCAAATGGAGAGGAGATTGAGTTTTCAGTCTTAGATCGGTGTGGTTTCTTATGCTGCTTTCCTTTCATACAAGAAACACACTTATCTTCAGACTCGAAACGTTTTTGCGGTACACCCAAAACTAAACCATTTTTGGTTATGTAGTTCATTTTTCTCCAGTTTAGGTGTGCCATTCTCCTATGCCATAATAGCGCGTTTGCTTCTGAAGCCTTGGATAATAAACATGTAGATACCATTGAAGAATTAGAAACACCCATGTTTATCGCATAGATGTCCTTCTTCCTTGGTGCCCTCATCAATATCCATTCTTCAGGAATTGTGAAGCCTGGCTTCAGGACTAAAGCCTCCTTTTCATTAAAATGAACTGGATGACCTTTATCGCAGACTTGGGAAACACTCACTAGGTTATGAGTTAGTTCTTCAACATAATTCACATCCTCTAGAGTTAAAGTTCCATTTGAAACTTTTCCTTTCCCAGTAATTACTCCTCCTTTGTCTCCTGCAAAATTTACTTTTTGCTTGAAACCTTCTCTGAAGTCCTTCAGGAGACTTCTTTCACCTGTCATGTGTCTTGAGCATCCACTGTCTACATACCACCAGCTGTCCTTGTTCACAGTCTGCTCCTACACATCACAAGTTGTACATAGTTAGTTATCAAGAGGGACCCAAGCCATTACGGTCTTGGATTGTCCCTGATCATCTACAATCTGAACCTCCTTAAAGTAACCATAACTATTCCCATCAGGAGTCTTGGTAACCTTCACAGGAGTTTGAGATTGTTGATGATCTGTAGTCTTAGGCCTATGAGGAGAGTGAGTAGAAAACATCCTAGGCACAAACTTAGTTCCCTGTGCACTCGAAGTAGAACCATTCTCAAATTGACTATGGTTTCTACTTGGGTTCCTAAACCTCGAAGGTGTCTTATCTCTTGGCTGATTGAAAGTATTTTCGTTTAGAGTATAAGCCCTTTTAGGTTTAGGTGGAGAGACGCTATGATTACCATCTCTTTTCATAATGTTTACAGGTTTGCTTCCTAATCCCGGTTTGGAGCCTAACCTATCTACAATCGAACTAGAAATAGTTGGTGTCTTTTCAGTATTCACTAACTTATGTGATGCTTCCAGCTTCTTATTTGGACAACAAGAAGCTACGTGTCCTTTTTGGTGACACTTGAAGCAAGACATCTGTTTACGTGACTTACTAGCTTTTGCATCCGCTACCGGAGTTTTAGGCACTAAAGGTTCAATGACATGTTCTTTATTAACCATTTCATTAATCTTAGTATCATTAATTACTCCACCCGATACAAAATGTACTTTGGTGTGAGGAATTTTCTTACTATCATCAGATGAAGGGTTCTTAATAGCACTCTTCTGTGCCTCTAACTTATCCGGTTTGTTAGTTTCTTTCGTTTCAGGGTTAACATCCACCATTTCAATATCTACAGGAGTTTTAGTGTAATTTGAATTGAATGGGTGAGGCATATCATTATAACCTAAACCAGACATATCCTTCACACTACGCTGAGCACCTAACATTTTATCCATTTCAGATATTCTATAGCTCTCAAGCTTACGATTCTGAGCTACAAGTTTTGTTTTGCAATCAGCTAACTCCTTATCCTTATTAGCAATGGACAGATTCAAATCATTTATGTTCATATAGAGACCGTCTATGATAATTAATTTCTCATTCACAGTATCTCTAAAAGCTGTCTTGTCAGCCGCATCTGCTTTAATCTTATCCTTTAAGGCTTGTTTATCATCACTTAACCTACATATATCTAACTTAGCTAGGTCAAGTTCAGATCTAACAGCCTCACTGGATTTACTTAGTGTGCTAAGTTGAGATGACAGGGTATTATTAGTTTCAGTCAAAGTCTTATAGGAATCTGCATAAGCACTAACTTGAGACTGTAAACTGGAAACTAACTGACACAGATCAACAAGAGAAACAAGATCTAGGCATACCCATTTTTTATCAGTTTACAGTTCAGCCATCTTAGCTACAAAATCTACGGGATCCAAATCTTCAGTTGAACCCAAGTCTAATACATCATCAACATTAGCTTTAACAGGAGTCTTAGGCACCTTTACTTCAAAAGCTGGATCAGTGGGCATATAGGATAATGACTCAGCTTCAATCTCTTGATCGTCAATCTCAGCCATCAAAGCTTCCTCTGACTGAGTTTTCCAATCATAAGATCCATCTAGCTGTTTCACTACTAAGGCTTTGGAATACAAAGTATTTCCCGAGCCTTGTTTCCCTTCACCAGTCTCTACCTTAGGTCTTTGGCATTCTCTAGCAAAATGTCCGTAACTTTTACAGTTATAACACTTGACCTTGGTTTTATCAAACCCTGATTTGTTGCCAACAACCTTTCTTCCATTTTTCTTTAAGAAATTTTTAACTCTCCTTGACAACAAAGCAAGTTGGTCCTGGAGATCTATTTCTTCAAGATAATCAGGTTCTATCTGATCATAGTCTTCATCAAAAAGAATTGGATCATTGATCTTACAATCAATATAATTCTCATATGAAGCTACAAATGAAGCAAGAACAGACAATTGCTGCTCAGCAGATTTCACACTCATAGGCATCTTTTGATGTTCTTGAGGTGACTTCTCAGAAGGTTTCCCTTTAGCTTCATTTCCGGATGATGTAATGAAACACAGTTCATCAGTAATCATTTCACCCTTTCCATCAGCATTACCAACAAACAAAGCAGTGGTCGAGCTGGATGAAGCAGTCGAGATAGAAGTTTTTCCATGATACAATCCTGGATCCTGAACATGATCAGAATCAGTATCTTTCGACTTCTTAGTGAAATCATATCCTTTGAGCTTGTCAATAACCTGCTCAAGTGTCATGGTTGCATATCTGGTTTCATTGTCTGTAATCATCACACCATACATCTCCCATTTAGAAGGTAAACCCTCAAGAAACTTGTCGGTTTTCTCTACCTCCTCAATAGTGATTTCATGGTTTTCAATCTCAGATAACAAATGGTAGAAACGAGTAACATAAGCATCAAGAGTTTCTCCTTTAAAAGCTTTAAACAGAGTAAACTGCTTTTTCAGAAGCTTCTTCTTGCTTGCTTGTACTTGTGGACTTCCCTCACATCTTTTCTCAAGCGCTTCCCAGAGTGCTTTAGCAGTATGAAAAGATTTTAACTGATGATTAATCTCCTTGGATAAACACATCTTGATACAAGAATGAGCTTTATTTTCATTCTCATAGACTTTCTTTTGTTGTTCACTCATCAGATTATAGGATACCACAACAACAGCATTTTGAACAGTTTGTGTGGGTACCGTGTATCCTCCTTTGATACACATCCAGATTGAGAGATTATGGAATCTACAGTAAGATTCAAACCTATCTCTCCAACTGTAATAGTCTTCAACACGTAACAATTTAGGTGGAGTATTAGATTTTCCAACCTCGTGCTCCATCTCAATCATTTTGCTAATGTCAGACATTTTAAGAGTTTCGGGAATTAACAATCAGAAAAATCAGAAAGTTCACCTCGCAGAAACTCGATTCGCAGGACAGGAACTCGGTTCGCAGGGTGAACTCAGTTCGCAGAGGGGAACTCAGTTCGCAGAAGAACTCGGTTCGCAGGGGGAACTCAGTTCGCAGAAGAACTCGGTTCGCGGGGGAACTCAGTTCGCAGAAGAACTCGGTTCGCAGGGGGAACTCAGTTCGCAGAGGGGAACTCAGTTCACAGAATCGGCTGAAAAACCCTAAAACGAAAATTTTAGTTTTCTAATCGATTAAACCCTAAGATTTCGGTCGATTACGAAACTAAAAACTTCCAGAGACTGATTTTGATTGTTTTTACGAAGATTAATCGTAACAACAACCCTAAATCTATCGTTATTATCCAAATAACCTCGAACTAACTAAGTATTTAGCCCGAAAGCTCTGATACCAATTGTAAGTCCCTAGTACGTGGATCGATAACGAGGTTATCTTAGGTATTAAGGCGCGGAATTCCTCAATACTTGGTTCACAATAAGTGAACAATTTGTTTCGCAAGATAATAGCGAATTGATTTATCAACCAGGTTTTGTATCGATTAATTAACGTTAATCGATCAATACCTAACCTTATGATTGCTTAGAATAGCGTTTTTGTTCTCTGGAAAATGAATGGCCAAAAGTCTATTTCAGATTAAACCTAATTGAGTATTTATAGGTTTTAATCAAACTCGATTCGCAGGTCAATGGACTCTGCGAGTTGAGTTCAACTCGCAGCCCACGACCAAGCCCATCTCGACTCGGTTCGCAGCTCTGCGAGCTCAGATCTCATCTCGCAGGACTAAGTTCTGCGACTTGAGATCTTATCTCACAGATTTTAGTTTGTAACATCGTATTCGATATTCGTCTAACACTTTATCATACTAATATATTTAACGAATATTAATACCAACTAATATCATTTACAAATCCAAATCAATTGTACAAACTTGATTACAATAATCACTAGTACTATTACAAGCTAGATCTGTTATCACACATACATGTCCCAACAGAACCTACTAGTCTCGACATAGTGGAACCTTCAGGATATAGTCCACATGCGTCATTAGGAAATGAGATATCATAAGATACACACATTCCTCGAGTCGATACTATACATAGGTAGCTAACCTCTGTGTATCGCTTCGGTAGGTAGGAGAAACTAAGTCTCCCTACGGTCACCTTAATCTGGAAAATAAATTTGTCTAGAATTTATCATTTGCTCATCGTCATCTCTTATGTGACTCCCTCACGGTAAGCCACTATGAGATCCTTTCGGGTCATCATTCGAGATATCTCAACGAACTCATGTAATTTAAGATAATTAAATTAATTCATCTTTCTCTCATCATAATCGTCACATTTAGGGCCCCTATGTCGTGCGTTTGTCCTAAGCATCATGCAAAAAAGTACCAGTGTACTAACTCTAAGGCAACACCTAATTAACATGATAACAACAATAGCAACATCAACAAACCATATTAATCGGAATCATCCCAAATCAGGCAAATATGAACAATAATAGGGTATTTATTAACTATCCATAATCAACCCAACCTGCATGCAATAGTAAACAAATCCCCAAGTACCCGAGTGCATTGACTTGGTTAAATTTGTTAAAAATTCATCACTTCAAAGACAAATGAGTATCAATCAATGATGTATAGGTTATGACTATGCACTTGGTTTGCAAACATTGTCTTACCTCAATACCATATACTCCAAAGCAAGCTAAACATGTCAAACAATCTTCTTCTAACTATATTAGCAGTTACATAAACTCAACACACAATAATAGAGACAACAAAACTAACTAGTCACCGAGATTTTGACAAACTTCTAACCCTTTTTGGACCCGGTTCAAACCAAACCCTTAATTTAATCTAAATCAATTGATCAAATACTCATTATCTACTGATTATGATCTTCATTATTTCATCTTTTATTTATTTAATCATTCTTAATTCAATTTTGAACATCATTCCAATCTAACTCAACAATATATCACTATAAGAATCGACACATTAGACCCGTTTCCACTCATTCATATATTATAATACTTTATAGGTCAACAAAAAACACATCAAACTAGCATATTCTAGAAATTAAACCTTTTAGAGTTAAACTCAAATCTACATGAATGTTTACAAAACTATCACATATTCGTCACCAATTTATCCAGATTTATATAACGACCTATTTTACTCATTTAGAGTCCGAATTAGCAAGAACTTAAAACTTCAAAGTTGTATAAAACATATTGTTCTACCCATATACCATAATTTGTATCAACTGGAAATGTATTAGATTTTATGTAATATTTGAAACACTATTGAATTCATGAACATCACAAAATAATCTAACAAACTAACAACTCGTTTAATTCATATTTATTAAACATGAACCATACAAATGAATTACTAGAGATTCATACCTTTAAATAGTAGTTAAATAATTTTTTTGATTCTATGTTAGATAGTCCAATGATACAAACAACTTTCGTGTTCAGACCAACAACAATTCCTCTTTGTTAGAAAACCCTAAGAATCACGTTGCCTCCTACCTCATCTCATTGATCGACTTCTACAGTTTTCGTGAGGAAATTTTACGGTTTAAGTTTGTCGGTTAATTAATTATTAAGATTAAGATAAGTTATAATTACATTGTATGCCCCATCTTCCGTACTTTACAAATTAGCCCCGATTTGGCCTAAGTCCTTACGTTTTTCATCCACCATGACTACATGTAGTACTAAGACTTATTATATACATCTATCATTAATAATATTCTTATAATAATGTAATTTATGCAATTTTAAATTTAGGAAATCCTGAACGTTATAAGTGACACAACAATTATTCACTTAAACTAAAATTCGGTCTTGGCCTCGTTATGACCATGACATAACCTTTCTACATCTCCTTTTTCCATCATGGCCATGACATGCCCTTGATAGTAAGTTGCATACTCGTTGTCGTCACCTTATCATATCCATTATGCATTTATGCGTCCACTTCGTTTATCGACTTCTCTAAACACTCAAAGGATGGACCAAAACATCCCAAAACATATTTTAGTAATCTTTACTTCATACTTTTACCCACTTATCATGCATAAGCCAACTCGATAATCATTATGATCTACCACTTCAGCAGCGCATCATTCCAAAGATCAATGCACTAGACCCGTTTCTACTCATTCATATTAAATACGATAATTTACAGGTCACCCAACCACACATCCAACTAGCGTGTTCCGTTAATTCAAAGCTTTTAGAATTATATATACTCTATAATATACATATATACATACAGGGGAATGTTCAAATGGGAACCACTCTAAAGTTGAGAACTTTGAGAACCACATCAATATTTGATTGTTCACATGTGATTAACTTCAATCATATGTGAACATTGATGTACGTTTAATTGAAGAAAAAAAAGTCAAAAAAATTCTACATTTATATCGAAAAACGCAAAAAAACAAATATTTGTTCACATGTGAATGATAATGTGAACAAATCGGTTAAAATGTGTTTTTCGATATAAATTTAGAATGTTTTTGACTTTTTTCCTTTTCAATTAAACGTATATCAATGTTCACATATGATTGAAGTTAATCACATGTGAACAAACACGTATTTGATGTGGTTCTCAAAGTTCTCAACTTTAGAGTGGTTCTCGTTTGAACCTCCCACTATATATAAATATATATATATTTATATATTTATATATAAATATAAATATATAAATATATATATATATATTTATATATATATATATATGGATTTTACAAAACCATCTAACATTTTTGTTGCCAATCTGTCCAAATTTATAAAACGACCCATTTAGAGTTCGAATAATCAAAAACTTAAAACTTTAAAGTTGTAGAACACCTCAAGTTTTACCTGGAAACCGAATTTCAGATTAATTGGACAGGTGTACAATTTAATATGATTTTTGAAATATGACAGAATTCTAGAACATCACTAGATCCTCTAATCAACTCACAATTCGTTTAATTCATTATTAACTAACAAGAACCCTAAAACGAATCTAGAGATTTAATCCATTCAAGTCAACCATATAATCATAAGGAAACATGTAGGGATATTACAATGATGATTACAGTTGATTGATTCCTTGTTTCAATACGCATTCTAAAAACACTCAAATTTGAAACCGTCGAGAGATTCAATAACCTTGTATTGTCCCTAATAACCTTCTATGATCCACTGAACAAATAGCCGCATGTCTTGTAAATGAGTTGCCAAAACTGGTATGCTTTGTGTGTGCTAAAACAAATTGTGTGGATCAGTATTGGGTTTGATGCAAATCAAGTATCGCTAGCCCCAAATGCTTACTACTTCATATGTAGTACATCCAACACCCAAATCAAGATCATTGTAGTTCACATATACCTCCCTGGGGTTCTTTGACACATAAGGCATCATATACTCATTGAAGCTTCCCAACCAATTTATGGGCGAGAGTGATACTGGTGTTCGTCTGAGGTTTGATCATTAAAAAATTAATCATATGAGGAAATTAGTACAACACCATTTGTAAACTACATCAAAAGGTTGAATGAATAGAACCTCCGACCCGTAATTTATGGGGATAAGTGTATGTCGTCGTATAAATTGTACAATTGTACAATACATAAAACAAACATTTTGTAAGAGTATGACTCTTGATGACTTTAAGCTAAATATGAAAGTAGCTTGTAGTTTTAACTTTTAAGCTTTGTCGTAGTATCAAGCTTTGTCAAAATCTACCTAATACTGCAACATTTATGTTGTTCTTAATTAGCGTACGTGTCATAAGTAATCACCTATGTACCTAACAATATATCTATGATGTTATAGTTAACAACCAAATTGAAGATAATTCTATTTTCAACAACATGAAAGAACTTTTATTTTGTAAGCATAATTTTTTTTACGATCGAAAAATTATAAACATGACCAATATTAGTCCGTGTAAGCTTTGGGTTTACAATGAACTACGTATACGATGAACTTACTGCATCTATCTTATTGATACATGAGGTCTGCTCTGTAATTTTGTTTTTCTTCCGTGACAGTGTACCCTTAAATCTACCATATAGATTAAATATATATCAGACCAATAACTTTTTATTGCTAAGGTTGATTGAGGAGTGAAACAAACAGCAGAAGTTACTTTCCAACATAACGCTTCATACATCTGATAGAGATTTTAAGAAAATGGGTATACTCTGTGGGTGCCTAAAGAAATTTTGTGGATCAACTTCGGCCTTGATGCGAATCAACTTTTTAAAATTGTCTCTCTTCCAGTACCTCTCGCCCCAAACACTTGCTTCTTCATATGTATCACTCCCAACACCCAAATCAAGATCATTGTAATTTGAGTAGGCCTCCCTCGGGTTATTCGACACATAAGGCGATATATACTCATGTAAGCTTACTAGCCAGTTTATGCGTTGGAGTGATACTGGTGTCGTGTCTGAAGTTTGATCATCAAATGAAACCAGCTGGTGAAACTGGTACAACACCCCAGCTCTATGAGGATACGGAATTGCTGTTTCTGAGTACTCATCATTTTTTCCTCCAAAAGGATGCATGAATAAAACCTCTGATCCATCGTTTTCTAACATTTTCTTCCATATCATTCTAAGCCCGCTGATGGGGATAGGTGTTCGTACATAGTCTAATTTGTTTTTTCCATTCAACTTAATGCTGGAATATCGAGTTGTAAGAACTTCTGTTGGGGTGTTGGCCGTATAGCCTCCAAAAACAAGGCTCGTCTGTACCATTCTCATTTCTTGGCAGATTTCACGTGTTACTTGGAGCTCTGGAAACTTTTCATCGAGCAACGGAAGCAAAGTATCAATTCTTCCCTGATATATTCCATTAAACATGATTTGTATGGTTCTCTTGGTGGTGTTGCCAATATATACACTAGAGATCTGAACCCTTATCGACAAATTCCAATCGATAGTTGGTAAAACATATTGAAATTTATGTAAGATTTCGGTGGCACCTTCTTCCAAAGTTTTGTTCACCAAGAAAAAAGTTACTAATTCTGCAACCGCAACTAGCCTTAGTTTCCAAGCAAGAACGATTCCAAAACTGGAAGCACCACCTCCACGAATTGCCCAAAATAAATCTTTGCCCATTGACTTCCTGTCTAGAATATTACCATTTACATCCATAAAATGAACATCCACAACATTATCAGCACCCAGACCATATTTTCTAATCAGGTTTCCATACCCACCACCGCCCAAGTATCCACCAACGCCTACCGTGGGACAAATACCAGCAGGGAAATACAAGGAGTCGGTCTTTTGAGAAATAGCATAGTAGAGTTCACCAAGCATAGCGCCACCTTGGACCCATGCAGTCCTGTTTTCAACGTCTACATCGACAGTCCTCATGTTGTTGAGATCAAGCATGACAAAAGGAACTTCAGCAGTGGATGAGAGGGCCTCGAGGTCATGGCCTCCGCCCCTGATCCTCATCTCATACCCATGTTCTTTGGTGCATAAAAGAGCTATTCGGACTTGGGTTTCATCGACAGGAGTGACGATGAACGAAGGTTTAGGAGTGGATGATTTATTGAATCTAAGGTTATGAACTCTAGCTTGCCAAATGGGTAGGAAAGAAGCATTTACAGGGGTGAAAACGTGTTGAGAGATAGAAGTGACATTATTCGAGTTGGATTGTAGACAGCTTATGAAATCCTGAGAATTTGGTGCAACATAAAGAACGTAAATTATAAAGGAAGAAAACAGAACCAAGAGTAACATTATTGGGGAGGTTAGCTGAAATTTCTTCATGGTTAGATGAGTTTCATCAACAGTACCAATAACATATTTATATAAATTCAAGAAAGTAAGTTTACCTGCAAAATGCAAATTAATTGCATGTGGGTTGAAAAATCTTCTTGATGGTTAACGGTTACTTTCTTCATTATTTAAATATTTATTGAAGGGAAACTAGCTATAGATATAGATACTAGCTATAGCATGGTTTCATTAGTTTTTTCGATAAAGTCAATACTATGAGATGGAAACTTCAAGGAGCAACTTTATAGTCTAAGATCCAGTGGTAGGGGTCAGGGGTGGACCTTTCTCATGTGTTTCATGATGCAATATTAACATTGTTTCTAGTTTCTATAATGCTTGATAAAAAAGAAGAAGTGTAATAACTGCTTTTATTTTATTTCTAATTTGGTTTAGAGTGCCTACATCTTTTATAACATTCGGAGATGGTCTCGATAGTACTATTCTATATCCAGATACAGATAGTAGTCACATACAATCATCCAAATTAATTACATAAAGAAAGCAATAATCAAATTACATACTACGTACATACTAGGCATGCAGCCGGAGGTCTTTTCGAAAGCAGATTCTCTACCATCGAATACATGTATCACTGTCTACATCTTACCCCATACCCGTTAATGGCGGGATTAGGTATTGTTTTGTAGTAGTAGAATACTAGGCATGAGACTTTTAACAAGAAAAAACTATAGTATAATTCATGTTAACATTGTAAAGCAATGAGATGAACAAGTTGAGAAAGCCAGAACTGGATGTCGATCTGGATTCAATCAAAGAGCATATACAGTTTAGTACATTACCAATGTGATTACAAGCATTCAGTATACATATTGGGCCATTGCTGAGGAGACATACAAAGAACATATTTTGAAACTGAATATTGCAGGTTCATTGCTGATGAGACATAAAAGAACAATTTTAATCGTTAACTTTACCATAACTGTGTCAAAGATACTAAACTGTGAATTAATAATGATCTCCAAAACTGAATGTAAGTACTTAGATTCTTTGGGAATTTGAGTAGAACGTTAACATAGTATAGGAAAAAGTTAATTTACTGGTAATTTAATATCATAAATGTTTTAACATGATGATTAAAACCAAAAAAAATGGTAGAAAAGGTCATCAATCTGGTTGGCAGTACAAGTAATCACTTTTTATTGATTAATATGCTGACATGACATGACATGCGATGCCACATTAAAATCAAAGAAAAAAGGTCGTGCATTCAAGCTAGATTTTTTTTGCCTTTCTCCGCTTTGAAAGTAGAAGCAAGGGGAACAAGTGCCAGAACATCAACAAAAGAATTAAGATGATTGAGTCTCATAGGAAGGGAGGTGATTTATACACCATCAATTTTAATTCATACACCACTAAATACATTTTATGGTGTTGTACTGTACAACATTGTAAAACAGAAAAGTGATGTTTTGATAAAAATTGATGGTGTACGAATTATCACCCTATAGGAAATGATATAGCTTGTAGGCTTCAGAAAAGAACACCTTAAATTTAGTCAAGAGTTTAATTGTATCTTTTCGCTGTTGACTAATTTGTCATTTGAAGATTGTGTAGGTAAAATATTATGTACCCAATTTTTTATTATTATTATTATTTATAGAATAATATAAATAATAAACAAACGAATAAGAAACAATTAAAAGTAAAACACATAAATATGAGAGATTGGTAAGAAGACTAAATTGTCTCATTAGAATTATTCAAAGAAGACCGAGACCCGTGTTTGACACGGTTCCCTTAAAACAGATATGCCGTCTGCTTCCGAGATACAACGGCCGAAGCATCTTGTACTGCCAGACTTGACTTACACTGCCCGAGATTTCATCGGAGTACACTTGTATCTCCTTTAATGAAAAGATTGTGCTTTTGGTGTATATAGAAAAGAGCATAGACACCTCTATTTATAGTTTGGTTGGTACCTTTAGGTTTAGTTCACCCACTGATGTGGGACATACTCAAACCCACCAAACTATACATCAAATATCTTACTTTGTGAATCGATATCTCATTCACATTAGCTCTGATTTGGACACATATTACCTCGTTGTGAAGCTCTTATATATAATAGAGAATGTAATTACGTAAACTAATATTTATATATACTCCGCATACATATAAAGTTATGTGTCCAAAGTTAGTGAAAAGACATAGTTTCACTAAAATTTTCAATTCCTCACATGAATGGATATTGATTGAATACACAAGAAAGTTTCAATGAAATTTCAACTGTTGAATCTTGCATAAGATTCGTAGGTGTTACCCTTTGAACATTCCCTTATTAAATGCACTTAGTCTCCTAGCTCTCAGTAGAACATGATGTTTTTGAGTTGGACTGCGATTTGTGTAGATGGCAATACATATAACACATTACTCTCCCTAACAAGGTCAAGCTAGTCCACATAGTCGTGTTCATTATGGTCCTGAACACTAGCCTGGTTCTGCAAGAGCTCTTAGAAATTGTGCGCCCCCTTCATATTTTCCTTCGAAGCGACCTCACTTCTGCCTCACATAGATGATTTTTATAACTTAGACCCTTTTAGTTATACAAAAATCATTAAAAACCAAAAGCTTAAATAACTCCCTCAAAATATTTGTTTAGAGGTTTAAGAATTCCCCCACAGTAACCTAGCTCTCTTAGTTTATACATAAGCGGCGATAGAGGAGATAGAGGATGATAACTCATATATGCCATCTTTAGTTGGTCCCATTCAAAGAGATATCCCCGTGAGTCGATCCTTCACAAGATAAAAAAACAGAGGTAAAGATAATTAGCAGATCATTCTCTTTACATAATTGATAAATAGAGATAATGTTACGGTGCATATTAGGGACATAAAGGACATTAGAGAGTGAAAGAGACTTTGAGGAAGTAGGAAGTAAAGAAGAACCTATGTGAGTTATAGGAAGCCCCCTTACCATCTCCGATTACATTTTCATCTGTACCATTATAACATTTTCATCTGTACCATTATAAGGATGATGCAGTGAGAGATTAGCAAGATCATGAGTTACATGATAAGATGCTCCCGAGTCAAGTAGCCACTGGGTTGGTTGAGGAGAACCACCGATAGTAGCAACATGTGCTTGAGGTGCATTATACATGTAAGTAGGAATAGCAAGGTAGTTTTCTACAAAACATGACATTTTTTAAGTGAACGTCCTTTGGTGTGGCACCATTGGCACTTGCCTAGGAATAGTCGTGTGTCGATGAAGGAGGACGAAGATGTATGTTGAGAGGATGAATATGAATTTGACCTGTACGAGCCGAAGTTCTAGACTGGTTTCCGTTGTCGTTGCAAGGAAGAGTGAGTAGCGCGAGTGAAGGTAGGGTTAGCACCAGGTAAGGCACCAAGGATAGGCTGATTTTTTATTGTGAGTTCTCGATTTATAAGCTTTTCATGAAGTTCAGCAAACGAGATAGGTGTGTCACGAGCATTAACAGCTTACTCCATGGTATGAGTCATCCAAACCCTCTAACACATGATCAATTATGTCTTCCTGTGACATCCCTCGAAAATTGGTACATTTCTGTACATCATTTACGTGCATTCTTACGCTAATTCCCTCTTAACCAAAACTAAATTTAATGTAAACATAGGTAAGTCTAGCACAAGCCCACGATGCATATTTGATACACACGATGTTTATGCTTGATGCATTACACATAGGTAATTATTTAGAATTACGCAAAATTGTCGGACGATTCCGACAACTACGAACGTTGGTGATAAAACTTTTATAAATAACTTGAAACTATTTTAGTAGTTATTTATTTATCATTATTATTATACTAGGATACAGCATAACGCTGCTACAGAGAAAATGAAATCAAATGAACGCGATTTCAACTAAGCGCGATAACATTTCGATAACGCGATTTAACGAAATGAACTTCCATTAATAAACTATTACTATAAAATTTGGTAATTGTAATTCCTAATATACTAAAATACCTTAAATTGTTCTTAATTCACCTAGTTACCTTTAACTAATCAAAACCTACCACTAAAGACCAAAATATCTATACTTAATCTAATGAGGGGTCAAAATAAGTCAAGCACCATGCCTTCCCCCCTTCCCTCTTTTTTGGCTGGTTTTTCCAATAACTACCACCACTCCTTACTTTTCTCATTCAACACTCAACACAAGACTCACACACTACCCTCTTAAATCATCATCTTCATCTTCTCATAAAGAAAGAAAAAAGCTAGTGGAATCAAGACTTTCTTATTTTATTCATCTTTCCAACCAAGAACATTGTAAGAATCACTCCTTGATTTCATAAGCTTCATATATTATTTGTTCTAGATGCTCACTCACTTGAGATCTTAACTCAATACATGTTAAAAATCATGATTTATTAAGTTTAAAACCACAACATAAACTTATGAACTCGAAACAGAAAATGGACAAATTCTAAGGTCGAAAATCATGACATCATAACTTGAGATTTACATGACCAAATCGAGTGATTCTTGAGCCAAATGTTACCTTAAAATGTTAGCTTCCCAACCCAAGCGGTCTCATGAATTTTGAACAAGTTTTGATACCAAATCGAATTTATAAGAACAAGTGTCGGATCTGTTTTCTGGAGACAAATTTAGACCCTACTTTGAGTGGTTATAACTTTTTATCGACAACTCCAAAAATCATGAGTGTTGTTACTAAAAATCACATTTTGTGTTAGCTTTAAAATTTGTATTAGCTCATTTCATGAGGATGAGTATGACTTGGTCAGTGAACGAATTTTCCAACGACTATCCGGAAATATAGCCGCTGGACCTTTGTGCCTTCATAAATTATTTTGAACACCTTATACTTGGCTAAAAATTATGAAATTTACTTTTTACTGAACCTAAGACATGTATGTACTTGTGGAAAAACACTAAGGTTTGACTAGTCAAAATGAGGTCACAAGAAACTACCGATAATTTCGCACCACTAGTTTCGCATAAACATTAGTTTCACACCATTAGTTTCGCAGGCAGAGTGTTTTGACACTAAAACAACGATTTCCGAACAAGTTTTTGTCACGTGCAAACACAAAAACTCATACTTAATAATGAGATGAATATGTGACGCGCCCCGAATCGTCGGGTCAGAAAGCCCTCCTTATGGGGGAGGAGAACCGTCCTTGTCATCAGAGGACTAGACCCAAAAAAGCAGGGCAGCGTCGGTGGAAGTTTTAAATTTATAAAGAGTTGGGGCTCAACTTATAAGTACTACCTACTACACAGGGTGAGTAAGCATTAAGTATAATTCGAGGTCATTCTTCAATCGAAGCGAATTGAAACGAAGTTTGGGCCAAAGATAAAGTTTGCTATTAGGATGAGGTTTGTGTAGATAGGTAGGTTTTGGGGGTTTTTGGTTTTCTAATTAAGTTTAATGAAGATAGTAAAATAAAGATAGAGAAGAATCAGTAGCTAGGTAGATAGATAGAGAATTGCGGTTGTTGAAACTTCAATAATCAGTTGTGGGGATGATGTTTATTATAAAGATAATTGGGGACATGTTTAGTTAACAGAAAAATGTATTACGGGTTTAAATACTAAGACCCTACTTATTTAGCTATAAATATGTCACGAGACCTAGGCTATCGTGATTCTGATCAGGACAGGCTGCTCAACCCCCCACACTGTTTTTTGGACAAGTGACCCTTGAAGGGTGCAGGAATAAGGTAACAGACTACCATACTGGTAATCCTAACCGTTCTTAACACCTAAATGCAAATGCCATTATCTAAATATGCTCAAACTATTAACCTGTTATTCTAAACTATCAGTTTTTTAGAGTCTAGGGGTTTAAGAATCATGAACCACTGTTGGGCTTGACTTTCATATCTAGACTCATTCCTTACATTTGATTAGTTAAATTACTTCTGGCATGATCTAGCCTCTCCTTTGCAACAAGTCATTCGTCCCTAGGAACACCAACGGTGTACAGTGCATACTCCTTCCACAGCTTTCTAACCCTAGGTACCGTTTACGGTGTACCGCACTCTAACAGTTCCACAGATCCTTCGTAACCAGGGATAGATTTGTGGTGTACTATGATGTTTCCACAGATTTACTATCCCTAGGTACAAGTACGGTGTACAGTGTCTAAGTGTTTCCACAGCTTTAGTACCAGAGGTAGGCATACGGTGTATTGTAACACTTCCACAACTATATTGGTTCCTAGACCATATTCTAGGGTTTCTAGGCAGTCCACGGTGTAGGCACAAACGGCTCTTTCCGGGGCATATGCCCAGTATTTCAACCGGATTATAGTGACAGACACGGCTTCATACTATAATATAGATAACTTCCTACTGTACCTAGAGGTGATCAAGTTCTAAGCCTAAAGTGGCAGTCACGCGAAGGACTGGAAAGGGTGATCCATAGCTAAGTCTAGATGCATGATAAGTTTAGATATAACAAATATAACAATTCCAAATTATATGTTTTTAAAGATTAATTCAACATCATCCATATGCCTAATTATCTACATTTCAATAACCGCAATAGCACACTACTCAATAAGCATGGCAATAACAATAACATACATCATACAATTAAGCATAAATAATTCGAACATAGTATAAGTATGAAAAGATAGATATCACCAGTAAATTAAGCAGAGTAGCAGCTGAAAAGAAATGCGTAGTCTTGCACAAAGAATACTCCTTTACACCGTGATTACAATACCAGCTTCCTTCTCTCTCTAACTGCTAACCAACTAACTATCTATCTCTCTAGAAAGAGAAAGCTCTAGAGAGAGAAACTACTTAACTAATTTAAACTAAACTAATCTAGAGAGAGAGTGTGTGAGAATGGATTAAGAAATGAAGTGTAGTGTTGTGTGTTGAAATGAGAAGTTGAGCTTGGTATTTATAGGCAACGCACAGTCGTATCCGTAGACCGTATCCTGAACCTCAAATGCATAACCGTATCGCATAACCGTATAAAAATCTGACTTTTATCGCCCAAATGCACCAATATGGCTGTCCTGGGACCGTATACGGCTGTCCTGGGCCGTATACGGCTGGACACCAACCGTATACGGTTGGTCCAGGCCGTATACGGCTGGCCACAGGCCGTATACGGTCTGTGTGGGCCGTATACAGCTTGTGTCCAGCCGTATACGGCTGGGGACAACCGTATGCTGGCTCTTCGGTTCTTCGTTTCTTTGTACGGGTGTATCTTCTTCGTCATTAATCCGTTTTGAGCGATTCTTGCGCCCATGGCTTCGTAATTTCCTAACAAACAAAATGACACCAATTAGAGGTCGTAACGTGGAGCGTAGGTCATGGTTCATTAAAAAGAGTTAATGAATGTGTGGTGGAGTAGTTTTGCTCTTTTTCTCACGTTTTTTATGCCATTTTTAGTGATTTTACAAACATCGACTTCGTTTTGACTTAGTTAACAAAATTTAGCAAATAATGTCCTTTTAGGTGTGTTTTTGTTAACTTTGTGCCTAAAATGTGGAAGATAACTTACGTAAAAACATGACTTTTTACGTGTTATCAAATATCCCACACTCAGACTTTTGCTTATCCTCAAACAAACTTTAAAATTCTCACTTGCTACAAAGGTTTGAAAAAAATTGGTTTTGAGGTTCTGACAAGAAATAACCTGAGATCAATCAATTTATCATAAAACAAATAAACCCTTTTAGAAAGTAAGCATCATTAAGATAGTCCTCCCTTAAACCTGAAATGTTAGCCCTGGCATACTTTCATAATTCTTGATGGATATTGTACATGACTAGGCGATCTCACCAGGTGGTCACTCAATTCAGCCAAAGTGTATCGGGTTTCCTATCATTCTAATCAAACGAAATCGCTCATAAAGCCAGTCATGCATTGCTTCTCATCATAGGCTTGATCAAGAATCGGATCTCCACCACTTCAATGAGAACAGTGCTAATCATCCCAAGACATTTTTTCGGGTTTTGAGTGATGGTAAAAGGGGTACGGAGGATAATGAATTTTTAGGAGTGAAAAACGGGATATTTTCTTTAAACTTAGAAGTTCTAAAGTCATGAATTGAATTATCTAGACACTCTTAGAATGGAAAACACAAAGGAAGGAATTTTATTTGAAGGAAGATAGCTTTTGATGACTTTCTTCTCGGGAACGCACGCGAAGTTGAATAATTTTCTGAACAGGCATTCTTTTCAAGAGTTTTAAGCACTAAGCTTTGTTCTATTTTTGTGGGACATTTTCGACGATTTTTTTTTTCTTTCTTTTCTTTTCTTTATATATTTTTCTAGAGATCCTGGATACTTTGTCCTTTTTACATCTCACTTTTTTTTGAGTTTTTCAGAAAAGGTGCCAATTTTTCGCACCTGATTTTTTGCTTTCAATAGATATATGACTTTTGGTACGCGCCAGATTTTTCTGAGAGAATGCAGAGAGATATTGAGAGTTTTAAGAAATGAGTAAGGGAAGGTGGTGAATGGTAAGGGAAGTCATATATCTAAATAACGCTTTTCATAACTCCAAAACGTTCTAAGTTAAAGTTTTTGGAAAGGTAAGGGAAGGTGGTGAATGGTGGTTTTGAAGAAATGAAAGGTTAAGGCTCAAAGGGTTTAGCTAGTGGGTCTTCAACACTCACGAATGAGAGTTGGTCGGGTTAAGCTTAAAGAGGTTTGTGAAAAGTGGGGGTTTAATCCTATGAAATGTCAAAGTCCTCTGACTGCATCTTCACCGCGTACGGTGCTCATTGGTGTGGTCTTGAAACGTATATCAAGAGAAAGTTCTAACACATGCATCGGCACACACATCAAATGAAAAAGTGAAGCATTAAAGATGAATGCTTTTATTTGGCTCAACTATCTCACTGCAACAGGGTTTGTATGTGCCTAGCCGTGCGATGTTCTTGAGTTAACATTTCATTTTTAAAGAATTCATATTTTAACTTATCTTACTTTCCAAAACAATTTAATTAATTTCTAACAAATTCATCTTTCTCAAAATTATTTAGAGTCAAAAATTTTAAAAATTAAGCATAAATGAGGTTTTTAGAAAATTTAAGCTAACTGAATGAGTGAAAATTTTCACTGTCGAAATTAAGCTTGTTTTTTTTAGAAAGTTATGCTTTGGACAAGCAATTAAAGTCAAAGAATACGGTATATCATACCGTGTATCCCACGCTTAGAGGAACATTATCCCTAATGTTCTCAAACTAAGTCTAAAAATTCTTCTTTTGGGAGAAGAATCCCACACTTAAAGTTTGATAATATTTCGGCACCCTATTTCTAAGTTGATTTTGTTTTTGTGGGATTTGAAATCTCACACTTAGAATTTAAGCATAATGGGGTAACGGAGAGATATAGTTGATGAAAGGAAATCATTAAGGGATGGAACGAAAAACTGAAATGTAACCATGAACTCTGCGACTAGCTCGTGATAGACAGTCTCTCTAATCTCAAACGGATTCTTCCAGGCACGCAGATTTCTTTTTTCCTCCTTAAACTGAATCAATCTCTCAAATCTGTAACGTTCTAAAATTATTTCTTATAGTTCATTTGCTTTTAAGACTATTTTGGTAGTTTATCATTATTTATATTTATAATATAAGATTAGGACTTAAATTTCAATTAGATTGTAGGCTTTTGACTAGTCGAATTATTTGGGAACTTGAGGGGCTTATTAAGTAAATGTTATGATTAATTAGTTAAAGAATTAGAAACCCTACTTTTATTTTGTATCCTGCGTACATATTGAGAGCCGAGGAGAAAAAAGAGGTTACAAACTAGTAAGGGTTCTTTGATTGGGTTGAGTGGCATACTTAATTCTGGAAGAGTTAAAGCAAACGATTTACTTTTGTTGAAGGTAATTATATATCTGTTTTATTATTGTGTTTTAGCTAACTGTTAAAGCATTCATATAGATTTATAGATGCTAGGAGGTGTTGATTTTAATATATATACATAAATCATTAGGATATTAAATCACGTACGCATGAATGCATATAGAAGTGTGTTAATTATACAATGGATATTGTATACACAGAAACGAATTCTGGGCATCAATCACGATTTATTAAAAACTGAGAATTAGGTACGAATTGGGATGAGTACAAGACACATACATAAATTAAAAACAATGAATGCAGTAATGATACTACCGAAAAAGTAGCCTTACTCGTTTTACAAGTTGAAAAGAATTTGGGAGTCACTACCCTTACTGCAACGCAAGCATCAAGTCTACGTCTAGGAGTAATAAAATAATGTATGTATCTAAGAAATTATTATACAACAACTCAAATTGGTATCATGGGTCGGTTATATATAATTTTGGGTTCATGGTCATTTAAGAACACTAGCACACATGTTATAATATATATTAATATTAATTTTATTTGGTGAACTCATAACTAAGTATGCATATATTATATTAACTGATTGATGTCGAAAGTAGTTTAAAAGAAGTAAGCGAGCGAATCTTGAATGCAGTTAATTCTCTAAGACAATTTTTGCATGACTTGGCTACGTAGATCATACAGTTAAAATTGTTAACATGTACAGAGAATTTGAGTTGAATGCTTAGTACTCATGCATGCTAAGCTAGTTAAATTTATGTCTTGGTCTTAACCATAGTGTCGTTGTACCTTAATTGTTATTCAGGTGATTGAGCTTTTGAGCAGTTTTGAGCAGGATTGAATTGTATTGAATTATTACTCGAGTCGAGGTAAGATAATATTTGCGAAAACCGGGTACACAATCAAAACTAATAGAGTTTTTGAGCTACCTTATTTTATTAAGTTATATATTATTGTGCTTGATTAAACGGTGATTCATGTGGGTACAAGGGAAACTTTATTTATAAATGTGGGATGGGATTATGGGTAGTATATTATGCCATGATTCTATATGATACTTGTACTACATGATTAATTAGTCACACTAGATGATTAACCATGATGCTTTAGACACGATGCACGATTAGGGGCCTTATTATTATTTGACGTTAGATGAAAAGATGAATAATATGAGAACTTAAAGTGGATTTCCCCGATGGATCCAAATCGCTAGAACGGGGCTCGTGCAGATGTTTACCGGATACTCTAGACAATGTCTGGACGGGTTTGAGCGGTACTTGGCTGTTAGCCAATCACATGTGGTACTTGCTCCGGGAATGGGCGAATATGAGAGAGGACTCATTCCTAAACGACAATGACGAGTTGCATTTGTTGTTTCTCATAAAGTCGGTATTTCGTCTTTGACGAACGGATGAAACATATGAAAAGAATGACAGATGAATTATTGAAAAGATAAAGATGATAAATGAATAGATGATAAGAGTTGAGAAAGATGAAGTGGACACGGCTTTAGGAATTTGTTTGATGATTCCTTGCTATGCTTTCATGATGTACATTAATCCTTATAACTTATTTGTTATGCTGATTGTAAAGGATTTATAATTGAAGTTTTAATTGGACTAGTTTTATAACTAACCCGTTATCTTACTCAGCTTTAATTAGCTGACACTTATTTTCTACTTGCTCGATTGTGTACACCGTGCAAGTTAGGAACTTCAAGAGGATAGATGAGCGAGGCGGGTAGCTAATAAGAATAGACAAGATTGTCTATAAAGCCTTAGTTTATATTTATTTAGATGATTTCGCATGTAATGAAAACATTAGACATTTGAGTTTTCTTTTACTATTGTCATGATAAGACGTATAACGCCTGAACTTTCATGAACCAACAATTTAGCTGGTATTTATTATTATTATTTAAGGCATTTCCGCACTTATGATTTATTATTAAAGAAATTTTTTGAAAATTCATATTTTTAAATTCCAGGTCGTTATAAAATCCTTCCTTGAAACCAATCTCAGCTAAATCCTCCTACACTATGTATATGTTTTCCCCTAGATGATGTACTAACCAAGCCTGGTACAATTCCCTTTTCTCTGGATCTTTTATGGAATGCTTGATATAACGAGGGATTGTGGACATCAGTCAATAAGAGAAAAACAAATAACATAGTGAATTACACAAGATCATTACAAGCTTATGGACTAAGTCATATTCCAGATTTTTAATCGAAAATTCGAAATGTGGACTTTAGAATATGAGCAGTCCATAAACCTGTAATAACTAGTAATAATTTCAATCTCAATTTCCAATCATCACAAGAAACTTTGGTTCATAAAAATAGGCTATATAGAACTAAGTCATAATGATTCCTACGCGAAAAGTTAAAGACTAGTCAACCACATAAGCATTTTAGATTTTAACCGAAAGCATGAGTTGCCAACAATCTTAATCATGTAATTACCTTAAAGTGGCAAGAATAACCTACTATCATGAAATGATGCAAACTAGCATGATGTCGAATAAGTATTAGCAATTTTTGACCATATCATACAAGTATTGCAAACAAAGCTTCCTAGTTGACTTTTAAGACAAATGCATTTTTGGATTGAAACTTCTAAAGTGATTATGGCAATTCTTAGCGTAGATATTACTTTGAAGTTTTTAGAATAGTAAATTAGAGCAATTGTAGTATCCATTCAAGACTTGTCATAATACTTTTAAAGATACAATTTTAAAAACGCAAGTCTGACTTTTGAAGTAAATTTGGTCATTAGAACACTAATGATCAAGCCATTTGACTTTTTAAAGTATTACTAACTCAAATTTACCAAAGTAACGTTTCTTTTAGTCATCGGCTAAATCCATAGTAATCTTAACTTATATTAGTGAATCAAAGTAAGACACTATCATCAACTTAAGTCAAAACATCATTTAATCAAAAAATTTGTCTCAAAATGGTGACGTTTTAACCAAAGTCAATGCTTTATGCTTACTTTAATTTGCTAATTTGACCAAAACTCGCATTTAACCGCAAATGAATAAGATATACTAATCCTATTAAGCATAAATCAACTAACAAACGACTTATCATAAGCAATTTAATCATCAATTGGTCAAAATGGATCAACTAGTCACAAAAAGTCAAACAAAGTCAACTTTCAAAGTCAAAGTTCAAATTACTTCAATTAAACATGTAATGCTAGTTGCTACATTATCACACAACATCACTAAGCAAGAATCAAAGGCCAATTTTGCAATATAATACACAAATCATCATTAACTAACTTGAAACCCTAAGTTTACAAAGTTAGAGAATTTTGGTAGTTATGGTTTGAATCTTACCTTGATTGATATGCAAGGAGGTTAAGGATCACATATACATGCAAATGATGAAGGAATGAAGCTTGATTTGGTTATCAATGGAGGAAAATGATGATTTTGGTGGTGGTGTGGTGAAACCGGCGCAAAAGAGAGAGGAGGAAGGATAAAGAGTAAAAAAAAAATTGTATTTTTGACTTTTTGACTAGTGTTTACCCTTTTTATTTACTCCTACTCTTTTACCATTTATATTAGATAATATAACAATTATAATTACTAGATTTTTTAGGGAATTAAAAACCTTAGCCAAATGTTTTTTAGCAAAAGTTTTTTTTTTAAAATCCTGCGTTTAGCTGCGTGCAGCATAAAAAACTTGTTTTATTTAGACGCAAAAGAAACAACTTAACTAGATAAAAAGGAAACAATATTTTTGGTCTAAAAACTTGAAACTTTTAAAATCTAATCAATTTTTAAAATTTCTAAAAATCTTTTATTAAAATTGTCAAGTTTCAGAAATAGCGCAGATTATGCTAAAACAAGGATTTTTAGAGATTTTTGACTTTTTATCAATAAACGAATTAAACTAACTTATTTTTGACTTAATAAAATTATTTTAAATACCTAATATTAAAATTTAGGTTGCCTCCCAAAAAGCGTTTGGTTTGAGTCTGTAGCTCGACTTTTGATCAAAAATTAACTAAAGGAAATTGCTTGAAAGCAATGTTGGCGTCCTTGGTTTAGGGAAAGTGTGTCGAGGAATAAAATCACAGTTTAAGATGTTAATGACATAATCAACTAGTTCAGCAGGGTGTAGTGAAAAATGTTCGAATTCACTAACAATCCTACGTTCTTTCCGGCCTAATTCTAGAAGATTGTTAACAAACTTATTAAATTCTATTCTAACTTTCTTTTTACTTGAAATTCCCATTCGCATACCGCGGTCTATATTATTAAGGCCGTGAAGAAGATTTCCTACAATTCTCTGAAACCTAAGTTCCTCTTTGGAATCGGGGTCTCCATTTGTAGTCTGAACTGCAAAGGTGACATCCAAGATTAGAGATCTTTGAGAAACGGTGAAATGGAATTTGGAATGATCGAACAACGAAGCGAGTTTAACATGGATATCTTTTCTTTCAGCAAAGAAAACGGCTTTTATTTTGTCGTCGTCAGCTCCATAAAAAGTCTCTTTTAATTTAGTTATTATATAGGCGGCGGGGTCGACGAAAAATGGATTTTTTTCCATAAATGACGAGAGTGATCACGGGATCTTTAGAAGTTAGAAGCTCAAGCTCATTTACATAGCTGCAACATAACGATTAATCGTGGTTTGTGAAACCGGTTGATAATCGGTGCAAGCAAATAGATCCATGAGGAGATCTATCTCTGATAATAGCTTTCGCTCTTGCTCTTGATATCTTGTGAAGAAACCATCTTCCTTTTGGGTTGGAAGACGGTGGAGAATACCTACGAGTATGTCTATCCTTAAGATGGCTTCCCTTTGTTCAAATGAGTAAGGAAAATCGGATATATTTAAGTGTAAGGCAAATGCTTTACATACATCAAATCTACTATCAGGATCAAAAGAGTAACCAACGTATCGGATTTCATCACCATCCGAATCTTTCGGTATTTCCTTATCAACAACACGATAAATGGTGTACGAAGGTTCTGGTACAAGGTATATAAAAATTGGGGATTTTGGAAGATGTTCATGAATATCCTCTTTCCTTATGGGGATTCGTTTTTCAATAGATGAGGAACGAAAGGTTTGAGGGTTTTCAAGAATATTATCGACAAAATCAGGGAACTAGAGAAGTTTTCTAAGGGGTATGAAATCTCAGGTGCAGGTAAGACCTGATAGCTTGGAATGCTGGAAACAGGAGTTAAAATCTTTTGTTGAGATTCATGGATTCCTAAGTCAAGATCTAAAAATTTCCCTAAGGTTCTAGAATCGTCGCCTGGGCTAGCAGAGGTTTCTTCGAGTGATTTTGATGAGTAGAAGTCGGATTCTAACTCTTGTTCCAAGTGGTCAAAGAACTCAGCATCGTCCATGGCAGTCATTTCTTCGATCGTCTTGTGGGCGGATGGAGAAATGGGGAAAGAAGGCGGCGAATCGTAGAAGGATATTTTTGGATTATTCATTTATTTTAAACTAAACTAATTCATTCTAAAGAAAGTAACTTTCGGATAAGTTTGGTGAAACCTAAGTGAAAAGGATCTCCTAAAGGCTAATTTATCTAAGGCGGCTTCAGAATCGTAACCCTCTACAATCCCCAGCAGCGGCGCCAAAAACTTAACGCGCCTCGAATTGTCAGGTCAGAAAGCCCTCCTTATGGGGGAGGAGAACCGTTCTTGTCGTCAGAGGACTAGATCCAATAAAGCAAGGAGGCGTCAATGGAAGTTTTAAATATATAAAGAGTTGGGGCTCAACTTATAAGTACTACCTACTACACAGGGTGAGTAAGCAGTAAGTATAACTCGAGGTCGTTCATCAATCGGAGCGAATTGAAATGAAGTTTGGGCCAAAGATAAAGTTTGCTATTAGGATGGGGTTTGTGTAGATAGTTAGGTTTGGGGGGTTCTGGTTTTCTAATTAATTTAATTGAAGATAGGAAAATAAAGATAGAGAAGAATCGGTAGCTAGGTAGACAGATAGAGAATTGCAGTTGTTGAAACTTCAATAATCAGTTGTGGGGATGATGTTTATTATAAAGATAATTTGGGACATTTTTAGTTTACAGACAAATGTATTGCGGGTGTAAACACTAGGACCCTACTTTTTTAGCTATAAGTATGTCACAAGACCTAGGCTATCGTGATTCTGATCAGAACATGCTGCTCAACCCCCCACACTGGCTTTTGGATGAGTGACCCTTGAAGGGTGCAGGAATAAGGTAACAGACTGCCATAGTGGTAATCCTGACCATTCTTAACACCTAAATGCAAATGCCATTATCTAAATATGCTCAAATAATTAACTTGTTATTCTAAACTATCAGTTTTGTAGAGTCTAGGGGTTTTAGAATCCTGAACCACTGTTGGGCTTGACTTTCATATCTAGACTCATTCCTTACATTTGATTAGTTCAATTACTTCTGGCATGATCTAGCCTCTCCTTTGTGATCAGTCATTCATCCCTAGGAACACCAATGGTGTACAGTGCATACTCCTTCCACAGCCTGCTAACCCTAGGTACCGTTTACGGTGTACCGCACTCTAACAGTTCCCCAGATCCTTCGTAACCAGGGCTAGATTTGTGATGTACTGTGATGTTTCCACAGGTTTACTATCCCTAGGTACAGGTACGGTGTACAGTGTCTAAGTGTTTCCACAGCTTCAGTACCAGAGGTAGGCATACGGTGTACTGTAACACTTCAACAGCTATATTGGTTCCTAGACCATAATCTAGGGTTTCTAGGCAGTCTACAGTGTAGACACAAACGGCTCTTTCCGGAGCATATGCCCAGTATTTCAACCGGATTATAGTAACAGACACGGCTTCATACTATTATATAGATAACTTCCGACTGTACCTAGAGGTGATCAAGTTCTAAGCCTAAAGTGGCAGTCACACGAAGGACTGGAAATGGTGATCCATAGCTAAGTCTAGATATATGATAAGTTTAGATATAACAAATATAACAATTTCCAATTATATGTTTTTAAAGATTAATTCAACATCATCACTACGCCTAATTATCTACATTTCAATAACCGCAACAACACACTACTCAATAAGAATGGCAATAACAATAACATACATCATACAATTAAGCAGAAATAATTCAAACATAGTATAAGTATGAAAAGATAGATATCACCAGTAAATTAAGCAGAGTAACATCTGAAAAGAAATGCGTAGTCTTGCACCAAGAATGCTCCTTTACACCGTGATTACAATACCAGCTTCTTTCTCTCTCTAACTGCTAACCAACCAACTATCTATCTCTCTAGAGAGAGAGCAATAGAGAGAGAAACTACTTAACTAAAATAAACTAAACTAATCTAGAGAGAGAGTGTGAGAGTGTGTGAGAATGGATTAAGAAATGAAGTGTAGTGTTATGTGTTGAAATGAGAAGTTGAGCTTGGTATTTATAGGCAACGCACAGCCATATCCGTAGACTGTATCCTGAACCTCAGATGCACAGCCGTATCGCACAACCGTATAAAAATCTGATTTTTATCACCCAAATGCACCAATACGGCTGTCCTGGACCGTATACGACTGTCCTGGGCCGTATACGGCTGGACACCAACCGTATACGGCTGGTCCAGGACGTATACGGCTGGACACAGGTCGTATACGGTCTGTGTGGGCTGTATACGGCTTGTGCCCAGCCGTATACGGTCTGGACCAGCCGTATACGGCTGGGGACAGTCGTATGATGGCTCTTCGGTTCTTCGTTTCTTCGTACGGGTGTATCTTCTTCGTCGTTAATCCGTTTCGAGCGATTATTGCGTCCACGGCTTTATAATTTCCTAACGAACAAAATGACACCAATTTGAGGTCATAACGTGGAGCGTAGGTGATGGTTCATTAAAAAGAGTTAATGAAGGTGTGGTGGAGCAGTTTTGCTCTGTTTCTCACGTTTTTCATGCCATTTTTAGTGATTTTACAAACATCGACTCCGTTTTGACTTAGTTAACAAAATTTAGCAAATAATGTCCTTTTAGTTGTGTTTTTGTTAACTTTGTGCCTAAAATGTGGAAGATAACTTACGTAAAAACATGACTTTTTACGTGTTGTCAATATGTTTTTGAGAAACATAAGTACAAAGTATGAAACGAAACAAGTATACTAATACTTTTGAGAAATATTACTACAAAAATATCACCAATGTGTCGTACACCTTTTTAAAATGATAAACACATGATTTTCACTAGTTGAGTGAACAACTTACATAGATTGAGTAAACAAACAACCTCATGCGTTTAGGGCGCTAGGAGGCTACTTTGGGCAAACACTCTCGCATTTAAACGCTAGCACGCACTCAACTCAGGAGGTGAGTTCACAACCCCTATTTTACTGTTTATAAAAGTGGGGTGAAAAACATGTGAATGACTATCATACTACACTTGGAAACATGACAACGAACCTTTATGCGAACCTACGTTTACAGTTGTAGTGCAGTTGTAGTGCATAGAAGTCCTCTTGCTTACAAACTATAACCATTAACTAGATGACGCTATCCACTGAATATACGAATAGTACTATCGGGATGACATCCCTCCCACATTTGTTAGTCATGCTAACCACCGACATTATGTCACAACGAGGAGAGTTTATTTAACCGGTCCCAGGAAAAATGATACACAACAGGTCATGGTTTGGTTTGGTTATAGGACTAGGTGTCGGCATTTTAACTCGTAATGCCTAGATAGCCTTCGGGGGATCATTGTCTGTGTTTTTCCAACAAATTTATACAAACTGATTTTATACGATATTGCAAAGGCTTATGTTTGCAACGTTTGATTTACAAAATGGTTTAGTGATAGAGTCTTTAACATGTGGATTTACTCAACTATTGTGTTGATGTTTTAACTATGTTTTTCAGAGAATTCGCATCGAAGTAAGAATTGCATGCATTTTGGGGACCACGCCTACCTACGAAGTTAGGATGCCACTTCTTTTTGAAAAACGGGATTTCCTTTGTATAACTATAACTCTTTTTAGTCATATTTATGAAATCCCCGTATAATATTGTATTCGGAAGACGATCGTTATTTTGATAACACTGCTACTTTTATGACTCGATAAGTCGTAACTTTCGTAATAGAAATAACTTATGGCATCTTAGTATTAATGTTCTGTGATAATCATATGCTCGTCGATTTACCTGATGATTGCGTCACGCCCCGTGCTTCCGCCTTAACTAAACGTACTTACTGTTTTGGCGGGGTATGACACTTCCTTCTGCCTGGTGCCCCAAGAAGAGCTAGGTGATCGGTGCAAGCTTTGATAGGGTGCATAAACTCGGTAATTGATTGAGGGCCTTTGGTAATGTTTTTGAGCCGGATCTTAAGCTGATTGATATGGCCACGAGATAAGCTTGCGAATGTATGAGCAAGTGTCCCACATGTCATTAGTTGTGGTAGTTAACGAGACAATCGGGACAACATTATGATCAAGTGTGCCGATAAAGGCACCAAAGAGAAGTCAATTATGACACCCGCCAAATTCTGACTGTAATTAGTGCTTAAATTACTTGTAATTACGTGTATTTAGTTTTGTATTAATCTAAATATATATGTGACATTTCGTGTAATTTCATACACGCGTTCACGATTTGTTAAATCATACACTTATGAACCGGACGAGGTCCGACATGTATTTAATATGGACGTTGGTGACAAAGTTATTAAATAGTGTGGAATTATCCAAACAAACATTATTTACTATAATATACTACGATAATATATTACACGAATTTTCGTATTTGTTAAATACATATTCTAAGCCATGAAATCGCGCGATACACACCTCAACAAACAAACAATACCCAATTTATAATTTTACAATTTATAACTCATTATCAAGTATTTTGATAAACTACTTCGGTTAAAATATTTCGGATAAACCTTAACATAAAACGCACAACGACATTTAATCAACCGCGGAAGGTAACACAAATTGAGGAACGAGTCCACGAGCCGAGCCCGCAAGTGGGTCGGTCCAGACCCGCGGACCCAACCCAACCGACCCAAGACCCAACTTCCCCTTTTACTCCATTTCTTCTTCATTTCCTTCCATTTACACACACACACCAACACCTACCTTCTCTCATCTCTCTCTCTACCAAATCTTTATATCTCTCTCTCTAAAAAATGAGATAGCAATAACATCATCACCATAATCGTTCATCATCATCATCAAGACACAAGCACAAGAATCATCATCATCATCATCTTCATCTTCTTCGATTTTCATTTTCTTGGTAAGAAACTTTTAACCCTTTAAGTCACTTGTAAGACTTTGATTTACATGCTAGAACGTTTACTCAACAAGATTATGCCCAAAAATCCCCTTGAAAATGCTTTAAAAACCGAAATCCACACAAAATTCGCGAACAACTCGTTCTGCGAACCGAGATCCAACTCAGTTCGCAACCCTGATCTGCGAACTGAGTTTTGCGAGTTGACTTTGACTCGCGAAGTCAAACTGCGAACCGAACTGACTTGCAAGTCGACCTGCGAACTGACTTGTGAGTCGACCTGCGAAATAACCTGCGAGTCGAGTTTTTGCGAGCCGAACCTTGTTCTGCGAACCGAACTCGGTTCGCAGCCTTCCCTGCTTTGCGAGCCCAAACTCAGCTTGCACCGCGAACTCGGTTCGCAACACCTTTTCAGACCGCAGCCAGACTAGGTCAATTTTTCCGATTTTAAATTCCAGGTGTGATTTTTACCAAAAAAATATAGTATAAATAAAAATTTTCCAAGCTAACCTGAGAGCTCGACCCCAGCCAGGGGCTCTGCCCCTTGGACCCCGCTAGGGGGCTGCCGCCCCTTGGACCCCGCTACCAGGGGTGCTGCCCCCGGACCCCCGTCATCCAGGAACTTGTAAATACTTTTCACACTAAGTGTCCAACACCTACAAATAATGAAAAGTTGATACAACGATACATATAATAATAACACTTTTGGATTATTATTACAAACTGTCACTAACGGGCCATACTTGTTTTCAGACTACAAATGAAATACTAAACAAACACTTGGACATTTCCTAGTTGAGTAGACAACTAGCATGGGTGATCTTTCAAGACACCAACTTATTTACTTATTTACTTACAACCTTGTGCGTTTCGGACGCCAGAAGGTTGTAGGGTTCTGAGAACCGATATACGAACTTACATCCGCTTTACTTGGTTGATTTCACATCATACTTGCTAGACCCATGTGAGTCTTATAGCCCCACTTTTACTGTTTTTCTACTTTGGGGTGAGATACTTAGCAACTGTTTTACATATGGACACAATGTACTGAACTGATTACACTACTTTGTACACACGTTGCATGAGTTACTTTTATCCACTGAAAGCCTCCTATCGTAAGTTGTTAGTTATGAACTTAAGTACCATTACTAGTAAATGGATCCATTTGGGACTGACAATCCATGCCTGGGGTAGTAGCCATGGATTTCACCGTAGAAACAGGCATATTAGTATTTGTTACATTTGAATGTCGGGATAGCACTCACGGGGGTACTTTATATGATTCTTAATTGATTCATACTTACACATTGTTAAGCTTCAACTTATGAGCTCATGGCAACTGTGTTGACTTACTGATTTACTTACTTTGCTTGATAGCAACACCGGTACATACTTGTGGTTCATAACTATTACTTTACTACTAAACCTGTAAGATTCACCAACCTTTTAGTTGACACTTTTTAGCTTTGTATCTCAGGTACACAGATGGAGTAGGATTACCCCAGGATACTAGCTAGAGTCGCATGATTTCTACATTGCATTTAACGGAGATTCTTAGCATTATCTTTTGTATATTATGATTATGTAATAGAATCTCCCGCTATACGCGTGGACTCTAGGGAACTATATTTTTGTAACCGAAAACACTATATTTTCATACATTCTACATATGGAAATGTAACTATTTTTAAACATCTCATTTAGAGGTCATTTACTGTATACTTTGTGTTGTTGATACTTAATTAGTAGCACCCCAAAGCTTGCTTCCGCTAAACACAGAATTTAAGGGTGTTACATCAATCCTGGCATACCCATGTGAGATATGATGGGTTTGGAGAGGACACATTGTCTTTAACAATGGTTTTAGCCGGAGCCTGAAAAGAGCCATCTAGATACTTGAATAAACCGTAGCCATCGAGTGTGGCTTGAATTTGAAACTTTCGTGAAGTATAGTTAGCATATGTGAGTTTGATCATATTGGTGAGAGTGACAATGATGATCGGTGTAGTGGGATCAACATTGTTAGGTATAGTATGAGAATACATGATGAAGAAATTAAAAAAAATGGATCAAAAATAGGCTCTTGATACCATGTACAGAGAGATGAAGAAAGCTTGATTGTACATGTATTGAACATAAATGGCTACAACTCATAGATACATAATAAACTATACATGAGATATACTAGGAGAACTAAGCTATCTATTACCACAATCATCGGAACTATTATAATAAAAGATATACATTGACTAATAACACTTATCCTTAACACATATTTTGTAATAGTATATTACATCTTGATGACTTTAAGCCAAATATGAAAGTAGCTTGTAGTTTTAAGCTCAGTTATAGTATCAAGTTTTGTCAAAATCTTAAACCATCCACAATGGGGTGATGTGAATGGTCTAATAGATTGGGTTCCGACCTTTCTTGCATTGTGATATTGCCACCTACATGGTTGGACCAAACCAAGTCGTTCTTTGCACTAACCCTCCTCGATTGATATAGTGGGTTTCAAAAAAATGAAAATAATTCATTTTAATATTGTTTTGTTATTTATTAAATTCTTTAAATAATTGTGTTGCCCATTCTGCATTATTGGGGACCGAAATGCCCATATTGTTTGTTACCTTAAATTCCGATTCATATACATATACCAGTAGGTTCATTTCTCTTTATCTTATTATCCAACTTTATTCTATTTTTTCTTTAATATATTCATCATATATGATGTTGATTAACTTGTAGTTTTAGTGGTGATGTAATTATTATAATAAGAAAAATTGATTTAGATATATACTAAAAAGAATTAAAGAAAAGGAGTAACATATAGTATAATGATGTGGTAATTATCCAACTTTTTAAAAGGTTCAATGGATTGTGAAGAATTTTATAAAAATATAGAGATGCTGATGTGGCAGTATATTAAACCCTAAAAGTCTAATGCATTTGTGAATGGTCACTACCAATTTATGTTGTTCTTATAAGCGTACGTGTCATTATGAGTAACCATTCACCTATGTACCCAACAATATATGTATGATTTTATTGTCAAAAACCAAATTAGAGATAATTCTATTTTTAACAACAAGAAGGATATTTTAATTCGTAAGCATAATATTTTTTACGATCGAAGAAATTATAAACATGACCAATATTAGTCCGTGTAAGCTTTGGGTTTACAATGAACTACTTATACGATGAACTTACTGTATATAGATTAAATATATATCAGACCAATAACTTTTTATTGCTAAGGTTGATTGAGGAGTGAAACAAACAGCAGAAGTTACTTTCCAACATAACGCTTCATACATCTGATAGAGATTTTAAGAAAACGGGTATACTCTGTGGGTGCCTAAAGAAATTTTGTGGATCAACTTCGGCCTTGATGCGAATCAACTTTTTAAAATTGTCTCTCTTCCAGTACCTCTCGCCCCAAACACTTGCTTCTTCATATGTATCACTCCCAACTCCCTTGGGTTATTTGACACATAAGGTGTTATATACTCATGTAAGCTTATCAGCCAGTTTATACGCTGGAGTGATACTGGCGTCGTGTCTGAAGTTTGATCATCAAATGTAACCTGCTGGTGAAACTGGTACAACACCCCAGCTCTATGAGGATACGGAATTGTGGTTTCTGAGTACTCATCATTTTTTCCTCCAAAAGGTTGAATGAATAAAACCTCTGATCCATCGTTTTCTAACATTTTATTCCATATCATTCTAAGCCCGCTTATGGGGATAGGTGTTCGTACATAGTCTAATTTGTTTTTTCCATTCAACTTAATGCTGGAATATCGAGTTGTAAGAACTTCTGTTGGGGTGTTGGCCGTATAGCCTCCAAAAACAAGGCTCGTCTGTACCATTCTCATTTCTTGGCAGATTTCACGTGTTACTTGGAGCTCTGGAAACTTTTCATCGAGCAACGGAAGCAAAGTATCAATTCTTCCCTGATATATTCCATTAAACATGATTTGTATGGTTCTCTTGGTGGTGTTGCCAATATATACACTAGAGATCTGAACCCTTATCGACAAATTCCAATCGATAGTTGGTAAAACATATTGAAATTTATGTAAGATTTCGGTGGCACCTTCTTCCAAAGTTTTGTTCACCAAGAAAAAAGTTACTAATTCTGCAACCGCAACTAGCCTTAGTTTCCAAGCAAGAACGATTCCAAAACTGGAAGCACCACCTCCACGAATTGCCCAAAATAAATCTTTGCCCATTGACTTCCTGTCTAGAATATTACCATTTACATCCATAAAACGAACGTCCACAACATTATCAGCACCCAGACCATATTTTCTGATCAGATTTCCATACCCACCACCGCCCAAGTATCCACCAAAGATTTTCTGATCATATTATATGAGAGGGCCTCGAGGTCATGGCCTCCGCCCCTGATCCTCATCTCATACCCATGTTCTTTGGTGCATAAAAGAGCTGTTCGGACTTGGGTTTCATCGACAGGAGTGACGATGAACGAAGGTTTAGGAGTGGATGATTTATTGAATCTAAGGTTATGAACTCTAGCTTGCCAAATGGGTAGGAAAGAAGCATTTACAGGGGTGAAAACGAGTTGAGAGATAGAAGTGAGATTATTCGAGTTGGATTGTAGACAGCTTAAGAAATCTTGAGAATTTGGTGCAACATTAAGAAATGTAATTAAAAAGGAGAAAAATAGAACCAAGAGTAACATTATTGGGAGGTTAGCTGAAAGTTTTTCATGGTTAGATGAGTTTTTATCAACAGTACTGTAGTACTAATGACATATCTATATAAATTCAAGAAAGTAAGTTTACCAGCAACATGCAAATGCATGAGGGTTGAAAAATCTTCCTGATGGGTAACAGTTGCTTTCTTCATTATTTGAATATTTATTGAAGGAACACTGTTTCTCATATGGTTGGCTGGAGTTTTTGTATATGTTAGCAAGATATAGATACTAGCTGTAGTTTGGTTTCATCAATTTTCGATAAGTCAAATAAAATCTGAAGCTAGCAAGCTACTGGTTTATGAGATGGAAACTTCAAGAAGCATTTTTATGGTCTAAAATCGAGTGGTAGTGGTGGGTCTTTCTCATGTGTTTCGTGCAATATCAACATTGTTTCCAGTTTCTATATTAAAATTAAAATTAAAAAAGACCCTGTTATTGCTTTTATTTTATTTTTAGTTTGGTTTAGAGTGCCTACATCTTTTATAAAATTAGGAGATGTCCATAACTTGATAGTACGGAGTATTATTCTATATGCAGATACAGATAGAAGTCACATACGATAGTACGGAGTATTATTAGGAGATGTCCATAACTTGATAGTACGGAGTATTATTCTATAGAAGTCACATACGATCGTCCAAATTGCATAAAGAAAGCAATAATCAAATTGCATACTACATGCTACGCATGAGGGTGGAGGTCCTCCTAGAAGCAGCCTCTCTACCGTCGGGTAGAGGTATGACTAATGACTGTCTACATCTTAACCCCCATATCCCGCTAACAGCGGGATTTGTTATTATTGTTGTTGTTGCTGCTGCTGTAGTAGTATAGTAGGCAGGAGACTTTTAACAAGAAAAAAACTATAGTATAATTAATGTTAACATTGTAAAGTAATGAGATGAACAAGTTGAGAAAGCCATAACTGGAAATCGATATGGACTCTATCAAAGAGCATGTATATAGTTTAGTACATTACCAATGTGAATATGTGATTACAAGCATTCAGTATTGGGCCATTGCTGAGGAGATATACAAAGAGCATATTTTGTAACTGAATATGGCAGGTTCATTGCTGAGGAGACATACAACAACATTTGTAATCGTAACTTTACCATTACTGTCTCAAAGATACTAAACTGAGAATTAATAATGATCTCCAAAACTGAATGTAAGTACTTTAGATTTTTTGGGAATTTGAGTACAAAGTTAACATAGTATAGGCAAAAATTAATTTACTAGTAGCTTAATATCATAAATGCTTTAACATGAAGGTTATCGATCGGGTTACGCTGACATGGTGCGACAAGTATCCACTTTGTATTAATATGATGACATAACATGCCATATTAAATTTAAAGAAATAAGTTTGCACATTCAAGCTAAAGTTCCAGAACCTCAACAAAAGAATTAAGGTGATACAGTCTTATTCGAGATGCTATATAGCCTATAGGCTCCTAAAAAGATCATCGTAAGTTTAATTAAGAGTTTAACTATATCTTTTCGCTTTTGACTATATTGTCACTTGAATATTGTTCTTATGAGGAAAAAACAAATCGTTCAACAACGCCACAACTAAAAACAAGCACCCATCCCTTAAATCCATACGTAAATTATGAAAATCAAAAGCTCATAAAAACATAATACGAATGTAAAACCAACATATCTAATCCTGCATATAAACACAGAAACCATTACACAACCAACATAACACAGGAAACACAAATAAACACAGAAACACCATACAATCAAATATAACAAGAGTAAAATGAAGACAGTTAACTAAGGAATTAATATTGATCAAACAATACAACTGATATCATGAACAGAAACTACTAATAGCAATACAAATTAAAATACAGTCACTCCATTCCTATGCTTTTGAAATGGGTTCTTTAATCAAACAAAAATACAACCCTTATAGTATGCAAGAAGCTCATCAACAAAGACCTCCATAACGAGATCCGTGTTTTAGATTATCGTCTAGAATCTATATCATGGACTCCAAACCAACTGTAGAGATTCTTGTTTTAATGAAACTGAACTTATGGTTCTATATACAAAATGTTCGAGCCAATGATCACGGCTCTTCAGCAATTGATGGACCAGTCATAGTCCTGGTAAGCAATATGCACAGCACCACCGTCACTTGAAAGATGTGACAATAGGCCCGCCTTGGTTGCATCCAAGTAACCAATAATCCACTTCAAGATCTCCTTTTCGTTCCCAAAATCGGCACTAAACCTGAAACAGATAACATAATCTTAGTCAATGAGTACATGAACTGAATTAATGACTTAAATGGTTAATGTGTATGGCTCACCATTTGAAGATGCGAGTGAGGTGAACTGTTCTCTTTGAAAGATCCACTTGAATCCCATCCCTCTGTAGAAACTCTCGTGCAGCAAATCTTAGTTCAGATTCAATCCCTTGGGGGGTGAAGAATCTCACAGGTGGACTTGACTTGGACCCGTTGCAGATACCAAAATGAATCAACGGGTTAACTTGGGGGAAAGCCAACTGTGTAAGGAAAAAGAAATGGTTTTAGCATCTGGAATCATGGAAACTAGCCTGTAATTTACTTATGGATCGTTATAAATGGGTTAATTCTAATTATGTTGTGTCTCTAATGCTTCAAACAGGTAAAATAATAACAAGAATAGCTAAAAAAATGTGGTCACACGTTGGAAGTCCCACGAATATGTCATTTTTAAAGATAAAACCTCCTAGTTGAGATTTTATAATTATTAATATTATAATTATAATTAAAGAGAGATGATTTATGTAATCATATATGACACGATAATTTCAATAATCAATTTGACATGACCCTTTTTGACCCATACCAAAAATGACCCATTTGGACCCTGTGTTGACCTGTTTTTCAACCAGACTTGTCTATTTTACCACCTCCAGAAACAATAATCATAAAATGAAAATTTGTTGAACCCTTACCTCTAAACGCTTGTCACCAGAACCAAAGGGTTTTGTAAATGTATAAGGTGCTCTTCGGTTGTTTCTAAGAATGCCATTTACAATTGTTGTAAGAGAATATGGAGAGCCTCCAATGACATAGACAAAATCAGTATTAAAGGCTCTCCTTTCAATTACCGCAGTCCCAGGATGCCCAACACTGATAACAGCATGGATGACCATCGCATTGTGTAGGTTAAGAAAGAAGGCAAGCCTTTCAGAAACCACAAGAGTCGATATATCCACTCTTTGAAGTTCTTGCATCATATTCACATATCTGTGAAGTAATTCAATAAATTTGATCATTTGAATCTAGAAAGTTTATCATTTGTCATTAGTTACAAAATTTAATACCTCCTGAATTCTTCGCTGTTGCTGATACCCAAATAATCAAGATGGCAGCCATCTTCAGATGCATAGGATTCAAGTATTGCTGACATTATCTTGGCGAGTCTTTGACTAATTGCATTAGCAGATTTTGGCTCAAGATCGTTTGTAGAACCCCGGAAGTTATAGCATCGAGGAATAAAAGGCTCATGTTCGAGAAACCGATAAAAATGGTTTCCATCTTCGAATTCATTTTCCCTGTATGCACAAGCAGCATGATCAATAGCTGGACTACTAATACAGCAATACACCCTTTGTTTGTAACTAGAGGTAACAATTGGGCGGGTAAGGTAACTGTCTAAAAGGGTAATGGTGCACATGGAACTGGTTGTGTTACCTCGGTAATTTAAAATTTGAGAACACTGCGTTAAAGCGGGTAGACCAAAAACAAGCTTTATCCAAACTTTTTTTGGCTTTTTATATGATATTCATTATGGGGATTTCTTATGTGTTGTTGGCTGCACACATCAAGGTATAAAATATGGATCAAGAGGGATTGATTATGTTTAAGTGAACAGCCTAAGGGACTAAAAATGTAGATATTTTAGTTAGATATTGCCTTTGCTTGCACCTAATATAGGTGTGTTAACAGCATATTTGTCATCACGGTTAAATGCCAGTGTGTCAATTCAGAATACCAAAATAATTTTGTTCCAATAATAATATACTTTATCAAGGTTCTCATACAATTAAAAATACTCTCGCGGAGAACTACGTCCCATTTAACTCCCTTCCTTTCAAGCTATCTATTATGTGTTCTAGCTGTATGACACGTTAGAGGTAGAAGAAAATAAAGATCGACTCATTAATAAGTAAATGGGTCAATATTGCCACTCCTGGATTTATCATAAAGTGAAAAAGAGCATTATGATGTTACCCGAAAACATGATGGATAAAGTGTCGTCTTGCTAGCTGCTTCCCCATCTCTACAGCCTAACGCCAACAATTACATTCAGTTAGAAAAGAACTTTTGATATATACAAACAACTTTGTGTACCATAAATAATGGGTATGGAATGAGTGAATGACTAAAGCTACTTCAAGCACCTTTTATTTGCAATAATGCATAGAAAATGTCCTGATAACATGCCTTGTGTGGCATTAGATAAACATTCTACACTAAGCTTGTCTACCTTTTTTAGTTTTGTAACAAGCCAAACCAATGATTCATGAGCCTGATAAATTGTTTGGGGAACCTAACTCTAATGTTCACTTAAGACATTGTGACAAGTTGAGTTGAACACTGGTCTGGATAGATTCTAACCGGGAAGCCAGACCCAATAACTGAGCTTATTTCCGGTTAAAATATTGAAGACAAGATGTACATATAATATAGACTATTTGCAATTTTCAAGAAAGCACATGATCCAGCAGCATGGCAACAAGTCATTATACATGCTGCCTATTGAGAATCAATTGGGCAGTGAACCATGTGTCATCAATGATGACTTTAATGTCTTTTATAAAAATCCTTAACTATTTAATGTCTTTTTTAAACCATACAGATTCACTAATCCCAAAACAACTTATAAGTTTCATGCATTATACTTACAACTCTATCGCTTTTAATTTTAATAGTTATAAAACTAAAAATCATCATCAAATCATACTGTATATTTCACATTTTCAAGTATGACTTCTGATATGTGTCTGTACCAACTTCTTAATAACCGTAAAACTTAAGCATTCTATACTTGATTACTCCACTATATGTTTTATTTAATTTATTATTACAAGATTCAAAACATATCTAGAATTGTGTCAACCATATACCCTAGTCCTTGAATCATGTTTGAGACTTTGAGAGTACGTCTTAACCTATTTTTTTTTAAAAAAATATAAATACTACAAACTTAACTTCTAACATAATCTTAAATCATAAAAACGCTATAGTAAAGTTTTCTTTTCTTGCTTTAATTAAAAAATGCAATATAAAACCTTTTAAAAAAAACAAAGTTATGGTTCCATTTCGTATTATTAATTATTAAATATTATTATTTCAAATTCAAATTTCAAAGTCAAAATCAAAGAGCAAAAGTCAAACAAGCAAGTCAACTACGTTACCTTCTTCCTCCCACAATCAAACTGCTGAATCAAAACCTCCACCATCTCCGTCGCCGCGAAACAATTCTTCACAATCTTCATCTTTATCAACTTATCCTGAATCGGTAACCGCTGCCGCAACACTCTAACCGCCGTAACCATCTCATCCGTCGTTTCCTCTTCCGGTTCATCAAATCCGTAAACCGGAACCGCCGGCGCATCATCAGGACACTTCCGGCACAGCAATTCCTTCATCCGTTCCTCTAACAAACCGCAATTTCTCAACGAATTCAACGCCACAAGTCCTCCAAACAATTTCTCGTTGAAAAATATCTGAGGAACAGCAGAGCTTCCTGACCGTTCGATCAGTTCCTTCTCTCTGGATGTATACACATCAATATTAATCTCAACGTACCGTAAATTTCGGTCTCTGAAATACGACCTAACCGCCGTTGAGTCACGGCAATTAGACCGTGAGAAAAACGTGATTCGTCCTTTAAACTGATCGCCTTCAGTTTTGTCGTTTTTTAGGTTTACTGTAACTTTGAGACCTGATAGATTGAACTCCGTTACGTTTGATACCTTTTGTTTATCAGAAACGACGTCGTTATCTTTATCATCCGTTAATAGCGACAATCGTTTCGTTATCGCTGCTGATAAGCTGTTACTCTTTTCTCGGAAGAATTTTCCAATCGCCGGTACGGCGGTTTCCGGTGAGGAGTTCGATCGTGTAATTGACGACGGAGATTTCGATTCCGTTACTCCCGGCGGTGCTTCCGGCCGTGGAAGCTGCGGATTCGGCGGAAACACCGTGATCTGTTGAGCGTCACCGTTATCTGACGTCGGTTCACAGATCTCATCAGAACTACCTCCGTCACCGTCACTGTTACTAGAATCATCAGCGGACGAACTATCGGCATCTAAATCAACTCGTAGCTCTGTTTTCCGATCACCGAAATGATCGCCGTTTGTTTCGTTTTTCTTGTTACTTTCATCCTCGATAAACTCCGGCGAGTGAGGTTTAACGGGGATATCAATATCAGTATCATAGGTGGTTGTCATTTGTCCCATTTTTTGATGAAAAAAAGCAGAAGAGGAAATGGAGAAATGAATTTGAAAGTGGCGATGATAACGGGGGAAATATAAAGGAGGTCGTCAACAAGGCTTGGTCAACGGAAGGAGGTGGAAACCGACAAATGTGACCGGCGGGGTCCGGCGACGGGGTCGGGGGTATTACGTAGATATTATAGAGATACTACGTATATCTATAGGTGGTGGTTTAAATCTTTTAAATTAAATTTATTTGAAAAATTTATTGTATCGAATAAAATCAATATTTTATATGATCTTTTTCAAAAATATACGTGATAGGATTGTAGGAACTCAAATATTGCACGACACATGTATAAAATCTTAAATCTTAAATACGGAGTATTATTAAATTTAATTTAATTAATGAAAGATTTTTTGCTACGAAGGGTACATTTAATAAACTCGAAAAAATTTTAAATATTAAAATTTGTATTAATTTCTCATTGATTAATTGATTCAATCTAATATATTCATTTTTTGTACATAGATCATATATAAACGCAAATTCTAATTTTTGCATCTTGTGCGACCCAATAACACAAGTTAAGAAATTCCTTAATAAATTATCGATTCGAAATTTAATGATATTGATTATGGATACAGTAGTGTGTCAATCAAAAATAAAAAGATTAAAATTGTGATCAAAACAAGGTTATTTTTTTATTGTATCATTAGATTAGGAAAAGGTTTATGTGGAAAAGGTAAATAAACAAAACAAAAATGAGACAATGACTTGAAAACAAGGTATATCTTTTTAGAGAACTTTGTAACTAACTCCTTTGTCTTTCCATTATAACAAGAACAAGATAAGAAATATTAAAATGAACTGAATGGCTAATTCTATGCAAACAGCTTATTATAATGGAATAACTATTATTATCCTTTTTAAGCTTTTCAAAATTATTCTCCTTTTTCTTAATTCTTAGTTCTCCTACTATCCTCAAAGCAACAAATTTCCATCTACAACTTTTTTTTTACCACGTTAAAAATGTTCACAATACTGTAAATGTATAAATACACTCTTAACAAAAAAAATTACTATTCTTTTGATAAAGAGAAAAATATATAGTGTGAGAAAAACATACGAGTGACAACGTAAGGTGATAGTCGTGTTACACAAATTATAGAGATATTCGAAGTTAACATTTGTTTTTTTATTTCTTTAATCACTATAAAATACCTAAAACGAAACAATATTAGTATCGTTATATAACATGACAAATATTATTGACAAAGATTGCAATAATCATTATTAAGTAATTGGTAATCAATTCATGAGTACTCAAGACTTTTCAATTAAGCTATTATTATTATTACTAATTGCTAATACTAATAATTAACACATGTTTGTTTGGTACAAGTGCTTGACAGTACTAATACTACAAGACTATATAAGCCACAAAACAATAGATGCGATAGTAGTTTCACATCATAGTGGCAAATTAGATCAGCTCACAACTGAATGTCTATCTAGTTTAAATCTCGTGCTTTTTCGGCAAAAATATTTCACCAATTAAGAACTGAGCAATACGTTATTGACATTTATTTAAATTAAATTAGATTACTATTTTTTATCGCTTACTTACACTGGAGTTACACATGAGGCCATAATGCATTGTGATTTCCACCATCAACAAGAATCTCATTGTTTGAATTGCCCATATTTTAGTTAATAAATTATCTTCACTTCAATTTATGGGATAATAATTTATGTGGTACAAATGCACAATTCACAGCCACTCCCAATCATTTTTTCTATCACTTTCTCATCATTTTTGCCACCTCAGTGTCAAATCAGTTTTTCACTAACCGACTCAAAACTGATTCACAACTGATTATCCACTATCATCAATGACTAATCACTTCATTTTCTGGACCCCACATGATTTACCAATATACAACCATTTTATACACTAAAAAAAAGTACACAAGCCCCACGATTTTTCAACCAATTGCTCATCGGTTTGGTGATTATAATCCAAAGTGATTGATAAGTGACCGAGACCAATTGCACGGAGTATATAATCAGTTGGTAATCGGTTTCAACCGATTACAACTGATTACCTTTGTTGGGAGGGCCTTAGTTTTAAATGAATGGTCGATTATGTATATATGAAAAGGTTTGACGGTTAAAAAATAAATTATAGAACTTTAATTGTTTGTTGAGCAACTAACGACACAAATGCTTACTTGCATAGTTGTTAAGATCTCAATCTTGATCTTAAAATCTTACGATTTTACAATCTCTATGAACGAAAACGATCATGATCTTACATAAAATCTTAAAATCGTAGGATATGCTTAAGATCTCGACCTTATGTCAAACTTGAGCATAAGATTTACGATCTCGTAACTTAACATGAATTTACAAGTTAACAAAATATAAATTAGTTGATTTTGTCCACTTCACGTAAAACTAAACAACTCTTAAACTAAAATAGTTTAACTGGTAAAAATTTATATCATTAATACAAACATATTAATCTAAGTCGCTATGATGTGTACGAATTAATGTCATAATGTTTAAACTATAAAAGTTTTATTAATGTATCATGCATTTGATCTTTTATCTTTTATATTTATTATAATATTACACATTTATGAGATCTTAGTGATCCCGATCTTGTGAAGATAAAAAAAATCATGAGTAAGATAAAAAAAATCATGAGTAAGATCTTGATCTTCACCATCTTATTTACTTGTGGCGACATCAAACTTTATAAACCCATTATAATGGAGAAGTATGTAATTTATTTTTTCTTAATTTGCTTTTATTTATGAAGTATTATTTTTGTTTTTTGTTTTCACGTCTTTTTTATAATGATTTTATTTATGTTTATTATTGTTATTATCATACATGTTTATTACTTTATAATTATAATAACATTAAAATGAAAGATGAGTGATGTGATGATCAATTGACGTCAGCCAAGGTTGTTGTGGATGGATTGCTTTTTAAGTTTTACTTTTTCAAGAAAAATGTGTCTAAGTCAAAAAAAAAGTGAATGGTATGGTTAGTAGTCTAAAAATAAATTTGAACGTAATTACACATAACGCACTTATATACGGAGTAAATCAATCATCAATAGATGAGGTAGAGCATAGAATAGAATGAGTCGTAATTAAGAGTTGAAATGGTACTTTTATTATTATTATTCAATCACTGTCGTACATTAATGGTTGACATGGTACGTTAATTTATTAGTAACTTTTACAACAAGGTAATATAATTTATAGTAAAAATTACTCGTTCAAGAGTTGAAATGGTACTTTGTACGATCAAAACCCAATGCACAAGTTAAACTAAAATGTCAAAACATGCAACATGTATGGTTTGTGAACGACTTTTAATAATTTGATTGTGTCGCACTTCTTTAGGTTGAATGTGGTCTTTCATTAAAGTCATGGTTGTATTTAATTATTATTATTAATTATTAATTAATCGCTAATAGCTAATTGTTGGTATAAAACCATGTTTGTATATGATTCTTGACCAAATGCTTCGAATATATATAGATTTACTTGGTCATTACTTTGATTTATTTGGAATAAATATTCAAATATGATATAAAAAATTCAGAATTGAAGTTAACAATTGGACTTTATTAGTTTTGGTTTCCACAAGTGACAAGAGTACGTCTTCTTCAAATATTAAAATTTGGTCTATAAAGATTTTCGATTATTATTATTTCAAAAGATGTTTCAAATCTAAAATCAAAATCAAAATGAATTACTCGAACGGTCGAACTTATATAATACTCTGTATGAACTATATGGGTGTTTGGTATCGTGTTTTTGTATAAATTAATAGATTGTTGCATTTGTAAAACGTAAATAAGTAGAAAGAGTGTTTTAAAAAAATGTGATTATTTGTGTTTTACTAGAGAGAAAATACAATTTTAAAGAAAAAGTAAGTTAGGACATTCTTTTCCAATATACAGTTTTGAAATTGCAAATATATTTTAAGAACGCAATCTCATACACCTCTAATCGAACATCAGTAAAATGGTAAAAAAAAATCTATGCTATTAGTTTATTTATCCTATTATAAGAGTTTGATGACTTGATCAAGTAAAGAAGTGGTGGTATGAATCGCTCAATTTTCCATTTTCATTAATTATCAATAATAATGTGTTGTTGCCAACTATTATGATTAACGTGTGGAAAAATTACTTGCTGACCCACTTAGGCGACTAACAAACGTATATAGAAACTTTTGTATCCTTAACTTATATGTGACGGTGCTATTTTTTGTATATGCTTACGTGAATATAAAGAAGTTTTTTTTTTAAGAGAGGCAAACCCTAGATTAGATATCCTACAAATTGCATGAGAAAATTACATAAACCATTCTTATGGTTTGATCCAAATTTTACTCGTAGCCTTTTAACTAATTTAATTATACAGATCATCCTTTCTTTTGAAGTTTGTTACGTCAATAGTCTTTACATTAACGATTGTTAACACTCCGTTAAAAAAGGTCATGTGTGTAAAAATTTTAATCCTTAAAATTTATTGAGTAAATTTAAATTATAAAATCTAGCATATGTATATATACATTATTAAGTGTACAAACCATTATTTTCATTTCCCTCGGTTTATCATCATCAAATTTGATCATATTATCCTCTAAAATATCAAATTTTATTAGCCACTAATGTACATATATATGTAGAGAAAGATGGTGGTGAATTTAGGTGGTGGAATATAAAATTTGATGTTTTAGAGGAGAATATGACCAAATTTGATGATTATTAAAATGGGAGAAATGAATATAATGTTATGTGCACCTAATAATGTATCCACACATATGTTAGATTTTATAACTATACTTTACTCAAAAAAAGGTAAGGGTCTGTTTGGCTACCAAAATTTTGAGTAGCTTATAGTTTTCATAAGCTCCAAAACCAGAAGCTACCGTAGCTTTTCAAAGTAGCTTGTAGCTTATGGGAAATGAATTTACACAAATACCCTCCAAATAATTATATATCATCTTTTAAAACTAATATATTTGTTCTTTTATGTCATTTTACATTCATAAGCTACAAGCTCCAGCTACTCTATCAAACACAAATAATAATCAAAAGCTCCAGCTACCAGCTTCAACTACAAGCTACCAGCTCCAACAACCAATTACAAGCTACCAGCTCTAACTACCAGCTAGTTGTGCCAAACATAACCTAAATATATCAAAAAAATTATACATATGGTCCCTTTTTAACGAAGAGTTAACAATCGTTATTATAAAGGGCTATTGACGTAACAAGTTTCAAAAGAAATGATGATCTATGTAATTAAATTAATTAAAGAATTGCGAGTGAAATTTGAAGCAAACCATAAGAATGGTTTATGTACTTTTCTCGAATTGTATATACTTCCTCCCTATTTGGGATGGTTACATAAATCTACAACTTAAACGTCACAAATATCATATATATACCCAGACTAATATAAAAATATCATATATAACTAATTCATAGATTTAATTACAATTAAAATTCTAACATTATTAACAAACTCTTTAAATGACTAATATACCCTTAAAACTCTTTATATGTTACACTAATCTACCTGAATAAGTAAATGTGCACGAATATACTATACAAATATACAAAAACTTTTATGAAATTTATACTAATTGTAATACATCTAAACCCAACCCATTCATATATTACAAATAAACATAATTAAGATAAAATTTGAAAAATAATAACTTAAAAAGTCAAAACATGACACTCATTTTGGGACGGGAGGAGTATAATATATAATTATGACGAATATTTACAAATTACCTCTCATAAGGCTTGAACTTCCAACTACTAGATTCATAGATTCCTCACATATCTTTAGGTCATATATCCTTTTGGTTGTAATATTACTATTAAAATGGTTATTTGAGCCACCTAGGGGAGTCGCTTCATATTTCAATAGAGTACGATCGAACCCCCCCCCCCCCCCCAGGTTCAACATCGCTGGGCAAATCACCTTCATCACATATACCTAGGTCTGTAAGCGAACTAAATGTTCGATGATCTATTCGTGAATCATTCGGTGGAAAGTTCGTTTATGTTTGTTCGTTTCGTTATATGAACGAACATGAACAAAATTTTATGTTCGTTTAATTATATGAACGAACATGAACACATGTCTCGTTCGTTCATTTACGTTCGTGAACGTTAGATAGCATATGCGTGAACGTTCGGTTTAATGTTCCTTTATTAACTAATAGTTTAATTAAATTAATACATATTTGTATATCTTATTTTGATTTAAGCTAAATTCTAAATATAATATTATTAAATATCTAGATAGTTTCATTTAATAATATTAAATATATAGATATTTTTACCACTGCATCTCTCTCTCATATTTCCCTCCACTCCAAGCACACCTCCATTCTCTCCCTCCACTAGTTCCAGATTTGCTACTCTTACCTACGGTCAGACCAAGCGAAGGAGTTTATTTTGTAATGTTGAATATGTATTGCAAAGTTTCAAGTTCTATAATATATATATGTAGATAGGTAATATACATTCGTTAATGTTTGTTGAAGTTCGTTTAAGGTATTAACGAAGAAATTCATTAAATTATGTGTTTGTTCGTGTACGTTCGTTTGTGTTCGTGAACAAACAAATTTCCTTGATGAACGAACATGAACAACAAAATCCGTTCGTGTTCATTCGTTTGTTCGTCAAAACCTTAGTGAACGAACATGAACAGACTCCGTTCGTGTTCGTTTGGTTCGTTTACAGACCTACATATACCACAACGTCCGAGTTGGAACTCGCGCGGATTAAGCATTAACGTTGTGAAATATGCACTTCATTGATGGTAGGTACCTTTATGAGAAGTAATACTCATGGCACGTTTCGAAGCCATGACTTAGAAGAAAGTATTTATTCTGCCTAATTTTGATACATGTAAGTAACTTAAATGGATGTAGATCAATCTGCATGTTTAACGTCTAATAGGATTTCCGGATTTCTATGTTAAAATCAGGTTGGAAGTTTTACGGGTAATTAGTCTCTGTCATATGTAATTTATTCTATTATTAAAGAGTAATCCATCTGACATATGTATTTTCTTATATTATTATGATGTCAACCGTAGATCAATTGCATCCTAACGTCGCATTTTAAGTAAAATAGTGTATTTATGTAAATTGTAGTGTTGCGAATCTGAACTGTAAATCACATAAATCAATGGTTAATTGATTATGATCTCATGTTCATCATTAGCCTCGAAATGAACCTTCACATTTCATTCACACCATAATTATAATGTAACATACCCAATTTCCAAAATTGTCTTGAACTGTGCAAACATATTGTAATTTAATATATTACTACGTATTATTCAATTAGCAATAATCTTGGAGTTTTTTTAGTTCCTAATTTGTTATGACTTAATTATAATCCACTGAAATAAAAATTGTAAAGAATACGACAAGTTTGAGTAAATTACAAACTATGTAAGTTAAAGGGTTAACATTTAAAGTATACTAACTTACTAAGCTTACAATATTTAAGGACCCTTCAAAATTCTCATTCAGGTCATTAAAATTCCACATCCCCGGTGGTCAGTTCATGTAGGAAGGGGTATTTAGTGTGGAAGTGACAAAAGCCAATAATATGTTGACACATGTCCTTCTTTGTTAAATTAATTTAAAATGATATGTCTAATCTTTTTTGTTAATCTAATTTTAGATCTGAAATCTTCCTCTTCATAAGCAAAACAACTCATTCTCATCTTCTAATTCCATCATTAAAATCTCCTCCAGATTCGGTGACTTTGATCCATCACCATCGTCTGTCACCGTCATTCAACCACTGTATTTTGTACTCCAATGTTGTTCTATAACATCTAAACCACTATCTTCACATTGAAAGCTCATACATTTACCAGGATGGTAAATGTATGACACTATTAAATGAATAGTGATAAAACTAATTTTTTTATTTTTCTTATAAAGCTTCATAAATTTAATATAATAACCTTAAGATAACTAAATGCACTAATATATTTTGTAAATTGTATATATTTTACCTCGCATGAACTTTCAAACCCGAATAATTAATAAGTTGTCCTTTAGATAATCGGTTAACTCAATATAACAATACAGTTTCGATGTGTATTATTTGATGCGGAGTGTCAATTTTCTATCAAAATTAAAAAAAATTGATTGAGTGACAATACTGGTGATCACAAGTTACACTATTATTTTACTGTAAATGAGTCACTAGGTCGTGGTTTATCGTAGAAAATCGACCTATATAATCATTTGACACATTAACGATCTTTATTTCATAGTTGAAAATTTGGTGTTATCATTTTCGAGTTGAATGTGAACTACATATATGATTAAGACATGCCGTAATGAAATACATTAGATCATGAATGGATGGATATAGAATGTAAAAAAGCTCCACACAAATGTATTGATAGTTGGTCCGAGAGTTACACGGTTGGGAACACGAGAATTTTGTACATTATTAAATTGATATTTGTGGAACTAGCTTCATATGTTAACAAGAATTACGAACATCTTACACATAAAAAATTAGCTTCCACGAATGAGTTGCACTTTTTTCTCCCTCAAGAGTTAATTCTATTATGATGTTTATGAGCGCTTAAAATATTATTATCAAGATCAATTATTTGTTTCATGTTAAAATTTATAGTAATAACCTTTATATAGCTAATAATGTTTTATTAAAAATGTATCAATTTTATATTCCGTCGTAACGCGCGGGTTAAAACATACTCGTTTATATACAACTAAGCAATGATAAAAAAAAAAAGAATAATCGGATTGAAAATTGAAAACTATACAATATAAGGTTCGATTTAAGTACTTTCAGGGAAAATTATGTATAATTCATACATTTCCATCATCTTCATCTTACATTCTGAATTTTAAGTTTACGTCAAGATTTGAAAGTGCACATAGTGCTCCATGGAATGTCTAAGAATTATTATTATTATTATTATTATTATTATTATTATTATTATTATTATTATAAAAAGAGGTTTTTGATACAACTTCGTAACTATACTCAAACATGCCAAACTTCTGTTCTAGAAAGCTAGAAACTAGTGTATTGACATGTAAGCTTACTATACTCAAACATGCCAAACTTGTGTTCTATAAAGCTAGAAACTAGTGTATTGATATGTAAGCTTTATAACTTATACGTACATTTACAAAAATGATGCACCAGATTTTAACATTGCGATGCACTGATATTTTATGACGGCATTTATCGTATAACTTAGAAGTTAAATAGGATAAAAAAAACAGTGCATGAAAACTTTTAATCTATTATTCACCACTTTGTAGTGCTATGTTGCACTAATTTTGTATGTTGATGGTTTTTCAGATAATTTGAATTTGGTGCATCATAGGTATAAATGTACATTCAATTTATATCTATGGTACATCATATATAATGTGATGCACTTTAGTTTAATGAAAAATCATTAAACATCTTTGAATCATGTCAATTTTTGCCTTTGTTTAATAACACTATATTCAAATTTTAAAGATAAATATTGAATGTGAAGAAAATGAAAACATTTGAATTTGAATTATTTGCGGAAAAAAATATATGGCGGTCGTATTCCAGTGACTAATGACAGCGATGGCAGATTTCGGTGTTTTGTGGCGGCGATGGTAGATTTTGGTGGCCAGCGACAACGACCAAGGTGATGATAGTGTAACACTCACTTTAAGAGCCTAGTGGTAATTCGGTAATTTTCTGACTTTAAATTATTTGTTTAATGTGTTAGGAAATTAAATTGATTATTTCATTATGTTTATTGTGAATGATTAGTCAAAAAGTCAAATGTCTTATTGTGACTAGTAAATTATTGATTGTTTTAATTTTATACAGTTGAAAGTAAAATAAAATAGTTGGAATCGTAAATGATTTTTAGGTTCCAGACAATAGGCTTAGAAGGGGAATAATTTTAAATGGGTGTTCGAGTCGGTTTTGAGGCCAACCAAGTTAACCTATTTACCTTTCCCTATTTCATTTAACTTCTCATTTACGCTCACTAAGAGCTCATACAAGAAACCATAAATAAAATTAAAACAATAACATGGCTATGATTCTTGTTTCCACATTAAAATTCACCATCATCATCACCTTGTTCTTTATCTAATTGTAAGTTATTTAATTGTTGCTTATCTATAAATTCGTTCTTGATTGAATTATAGGGGTTTAGGGGTTTATGATTGATGGATGAAATTGAAGTTTACAAACATGTTATTGATGTTATATGATGCTATTTATTATATTAGATTGAAGTTAGAAACATGAGTTTGAATTATTTGGGTTTTAAATGCAGATTTAAGGTGTTACAGAGGTTGCAGGTCGTTGGGCGGAAGGAACTACCCGGCGGGTAGTTAGAGTACCCGACGGCGGGTACTATATGCAGAAACACTTATGGTTGCAACGCGATCAGGGTAATTTCGCGATGCGATTTGCCTAATACCGCGACGCGATTCATAGCATTTAGCGATGTGATTCTAACCTGTTGCGACGCGATTCTGTCTAGTTCAGGGTCTGTCTTTGTGTGTTCTTGAAACCGTGTTAATATGACAACTAAGTAATGGAGGTATTGATTGTCATAAGTAAGTTGATTGAACATGGTTACTTGTGAACTAATATGGTAATAATTACAAAATTGTTATTGTTGTTAGTTTAATGTTATACTTTCGAAATAAGTTGACTAGTATTTTGAGTATAAGACTGGCATTATATATGAATGTATGATTGAGTTAGAAACTTGTAACACCCGGTCAAAAAGGTCAATTTTCGCGCCCAATTTAAACTTTAAATATCCGTACTTAGTACGCATTAATGTCAAAGTATTCAAATATTATATATATATAAATAAATAAACATGACCAATCAATCAAAATCACGTACAAATAAATCTGAAAGCATGCAGAAATACAAAAAAAAAAACCGGATATTGACGCATAATTTTTCTAGATAAAGAATTATTGTTAAAGATAATATTTATTTACTTGAATAAAACTTAAACAGCTACGAACGACATGAAATTAGACAACGAGAAAACACACAAGCCTGAAACCCGAATTGGGTCGGCTCGGGGCTGCGAGCCCAGCCCCAATTCCTGCGAACCCAAACCCACCCCCATATTTAATACCTATTCTCTCCCATTTATTTCATTTTTCAACCAAACAAACACACACACTCCACAAATCTCTCCCTCCCTTCTCTTGAATCGGCGAACCACAGCCACAGCTGCCACAGCCACCACCGAGCATCATCATTATCACCAAGATCAAGAAACAAGTGAAAGAATCATCATCATCCATTCCTTCTTCCTCTTAATCACGAATTTGAGGTATCAAGTTTACTATACCTACAAAATACTCGTATTTACATGTTATTAAGTCCACCCAACAAGAATGTACCTAAGAAACACGTTACAAAAGCTTTAAAAATCGAAACTCACGTCAAAACTCACATCAGTTCGTCCTGCGAACTGAGATCCCAGTTGTGGTTCGTTGTTGCATCCGCAACCATCGGTTCAGTGTCGTTGCGATTCCTGATGGTGATGCGGGCGCAGCAGGGGTTTTAAAATTTTATATTTTGCTAGGCTTAAATTATACGTACTACCTACTCTGGTTAGTAAGCGGTAAGTATGACCTAAGATCGTTCTATGAATCCAAACGTGTGGGCAATTAAAGTTGGTGCTTTCGGTAGGAGATGTTTAGGATGGAACAAAGTAGGTAGGTTTGGGGGTTTTAAACTAAAGACAGGTAATTAAAATGCAGAAAAGTAAATTACAGGAAAGCAGATAAAGATAAACATGTGATTGCTGAGATTTCAATAATTAATGTTTCAGGATGACAGATTAAACAGGGACAATGCTAAATGTAATGGTCTAAACTATCAGGTGTAAGCTCTAGAACCCTACCAACTAAATTTCCCATTGGCATGTCACTAGGAACTAGGTTATCGTGATTCTGATCGGAGCAATACGCAAACTTCCAATACTTATCTAGTTGAAAGATAAACAACCTATTTTGGCTTGACGCCGAGGTGCATGAATCAGTAACGTATCGTCTCATAGGTCCGACCTTTCTTAACCCCTAAAATAGTTTAGTTATTTTATTAGCATGCAGATTAATGATTTTGTATGTTTTGACCGCTGATTGTGTAAGGCTTAGTGTTTTAAGGTATTTGAATCACGAGAATGTTATCCTTATTCCTAAGTCTTATTTTATGCATTAAGGCTTGGTTACTTCAACTTATGACTTGAGTTCTCCTTTTCAAATACTTATACATCCCTAGATTATTCACAGTTTATAAAAACATGTTTCATATGCAGGCCATGCCTTTCAGTAATCGGACAATGTACTTTACATGGTAGTTCAACTGCTTCTTACATCGGACATGCGGTCAGGAGTAATTGACGGTGAATGTGACACTCTAAACTAACTAAATGTAAAGCGATGCAGAAATGTAAACCTAATATGTACAACAAGTGGGTTCACTGTGTCTTACTTGTTGCATGTCATGGGCACAAATAACTACTTACCATAATTAAGGTTGATCAAGTCCTAATTACTAGGTTACAGTCACGTGGATAACCGGAAAGGGTACTCCATAAATTAAACTCAAGCTCATAAAGTCTTAACGATACAAAGGTCATTAATTCCTATTTTATCTGAACGCGTTTTCGAACATTATTTTATTGTGCATTGACTTTTGTAGGATTTACCAGTTAGTTGTGAAATTGTATTATCCTTTTGGAATTCCAACTGTTAAACCAGAGCTGATTCCAGTGATGTAACTACCTTCCGTCGTTTATCGACTTCCATACATTTGTACTCCGTGTAAAACGTTTCCAGTACTATATCAGATAAACTGTCGAATAGGGGCCGTTACATCACGTTTACAATTGTCGTGCACTTAATTATATAACGTCATCCTTACTTATAATTATCTACATCATCAACAATCACAATAATAAACTACTCGCAATTCATGGCAATAGACAAATCACATACAAGGCAATAATACATAATTAAAATATGAAATAAAGCAAGTATGATAAAGGTTTCGATATCACCCGGAAATAAATGCGCAGCAGCGTAATATTATGACTGATAACTCGTTCACACGTACAAAGATAAATCTCCAAACTCCTAACGTTCGCTCTAACCTTTATGTTAATCCGTAGATTAATTACAATAATCCTAGACTAAAATATAACAGATTATTAGAGTGAGAAAGTAAAAATGGAAGAATGAGAGTGTAAGTAAGAGTGTGAATATGAGAGAGTATATGAGTGTATGAGTGTCTTGAAATGAGAGCTAGGGGCTGCCTTTTATAGAAGAAATTTGGCTCAAGTTAGCACCCCAAAGCTCATGATAGCAAAAGGTGGAAAAGGTAGTGGCACCAGGTACAAAAGGCGAAAAAGGTAGTGGCACCAGGTACGAAAAGCATGTAAAGGTCTAGCACCGGGTACAAAAAAGGAAAAAAAAAGTGCAATCCATGCGGGTGACGGGCTGGCGGTGGCGGCTGTGTGGATGGCGGCGGCGGCTGGCACCACCCCGCACCGGTTCGCTGTCCGTTGCTTCGTTTCTCGATTCGTGCGTGTTTTCTTCGTTATGCGTCCGTTTGCATTGATTCTTTTTGCGTTGGATTCGTAATTCAAAAATGAAGCTTTTGATTAAAAGAAATCCCAAAAATATGTCTTTGAACTTTAGATGTGTCGTACGAATCGTTTGGATCTTCCGGAGTGCATAGAATCTTCATTCTTCGTCCGTTTTTGTTGATTCTTCTTCTGTTGGATTCGTAATTTGAAAACGAACATCTTAGGTCAGATAGATGTTGGTGATGGGCTCTTTGGTCTTGAAATCTCGTTTTGACGTCTGAAATCTTCAAACGTGCGTGGAATCTTCGTTTTCTGTCCGTTTTGCTTGATTTTCATCATGCAACCTTGTTTTTTACCATCTTGACATAATATTACAGATTTGTAATGTTTTTGAGTTAAAGTGCCAAGAATCGTTCCAGAATGAGAGAGATATCGGTAGTAAAAACATGACTTTTTACGCGACATCAAGTATCCCACACTTAGAACTTTGTTTATCCTCAAGCAAACTCATTCTTAAAAGCTTCTGGAATGATTCTAATTGCATCAGTTTTTAGAGATACCTTTTTCCAAAGAATATAAAGTTACGGTTATGAAAGAGTTTTTACCAGAAACTAAGGGTTTATTGAATTTGATACCTTCTTCGAGCAACATGATGATCATGACTAGGCAAATGCAGCATTCTTGTCATAGGCTTGATCGAGAATCAAATCTCCGTCACTTTTGATGAGGACGTTATTAACCTTTCGAGATATGTTGGAAGGAATCGGGTGTTTTGGTGTGAAGAAGGTGTGAGGGTTTTCCTTGTATTTTCTCGAAACTTTTCTTGAGAGAGTTTCTCTGGAATTTCTCAGATTTTGAAAGGACTACATAGCCTTTTTCTTTGGAATTTTCCTTTTCTTGGCCCTTTTTCTTGATCTTTGGGCTTTTTTTTTTTTTGAGCAGCTTTTGCTGAATTTCTTTTTCTTGGAGCTCCTTTTATGGATGATGCTCATCCTTTGGGGAACGCTCCGATATAAGCTTTTTGCTGAATTTCTTTTCTTGGAGCTCCTTTTACGGACGATGATTATCCTTTGGGGAACGCTCCGATGGCTTTGTGTTAGGCTGCAGAAGTCTTGGAAAATCAAGAGTATCTTTGAGAATTCGTTGGAAAATGAAACTTCTGTAGGTTCGGGATGAATGTTAGGAGGTTTTAATTGGGTGTGAAGAGTGAGTGTTGAGTGGGTGGATGTTTGATGGTGGAAGGGTGTTTGGATTCCTTAGAAGTTATCAAGATGGGTTATACTTATGCCACGTATGGCACTCATCGGTGTGATCTCGAAATGTATTACAAGAGCAAGTTCTAATTCAAATGCATACATCGGCGCCTAGCCATGTGTTGCCCTTTTCGTCCGTATTTTATTCTAAAACAGTTTTGTTTCGTTGTCAAAACTCGTTTCTTGCTGTAATTTATAATTTTGAAAGATAGGAGTTCTAAAAACGATATTTTTGAATCTAAAAATTTTGAAATTTTATCCATTTTGGCTTTTAAATGAAAATATTGTTTGACTTACGGACAAGAGGTAAAAACTTGCGGTTGAAGGCCGTATATCCCACACTTAGAGGAACATTGTCCCTAATGTTCGAATCCATTTGTTGAGTACCTCTTGTTGAAGTATCCCACACTTAGAGATTCTACTTATTATTGGATTGTTTCGTAGTGTGGTTTTTATGATCCCACACTTAGTGTTTGGAATATCGGATGAGGTAATCAAAACGGGTAGAGGGTTTTGGAATGGTGTACCGCTTTTGCTGTGCACGTTATCGGCTCCTTGTTGGAATGTTGCTGGTCCGTGGCTTGTAGCTTATGGCTCTCGGCATTCTTCATTGTGTGGTCCACAGTCCTCCCTTGCTTAGGTTTTCTATAGTTTTTCAAACAAACCACTCAATTCAATCAAGTAATAGCTGCTGATAAGAAAAGTAAAGTAATGAAATGGTAAAGTAGTAACTGGATAGTTGTGATGTCTATGCATCCACAATACATCAAATACACATAATAATAATAAAGTCTTGCTAGAAAATAGAAAGAAGAAAGAAGGCGGAGCAATCTATTGCTCGGCTGGTGGTGGTACTGCAGTCGAAGATGCTATGGGAGATGTCTCATCTGATGAAGAGTCATCATGCTGATAGTGGGTGCCCTCATCTGATGCATCCTCTGCATCTGGTGTACCCACGGTGAATATCCCGTCATGCATCAACTGATCAACAAACTCCCCTACGGGCATGTCAAAGCAATAGAGTGAAATCTCATGTATCCCCTGCTGAGAGTGCTCTCTGAATAGATCGGTCTGTCTGTGAGAAGATACTGGAGCAATCGGTACAGCTGCAGGGCTGGTGCTCCTGAGAATCCTATGACTCTGAACAAAAGTGGCTCGAGTAGGGGCTCTGGATATCCTACTACTACTCGAAACTTGTCCTCTAGCTGAGCCGATGACTGAGGGAATCTGCTGTCTCTGAAGGGGGATCTGTGCTCGTGGTGCCTGTGGCCTGAGTGGAATTGTCCAAGGTGGTAAACCATGGCCATGGATTGGATGTCAGTGAGGTGCTGGAGTAGGAGCTGCAGGGGGATAAAAATGTGGTGGGGCTCGGCCCATCCCGCACGGTATGTCCGGAAGTGGGCTCACTGGTATCCCTGCGATCTGCTGCCTCATAGCTCTATAGCTTCTGACTTGCATCTGCATCAGCCAGTACCAGTAATCGGGTCCTGGGGGTGTCCCGTAATGGTATATGTAAGCTGGTATCTGAGCTCTAGGGGCCGGGACAGAAGGTCCTGGCCTAGTAGGTTGTGGTGTTGCAACTGGGACATCATAATCTTGTGCATCCTCATCTGAATCGGAGTCTGAACTTCGGGCCTCTCTCGGTTGCTTCCTCTTTCTAGACTCCCTGGGTAGGACTAGACCTGCTACCAATGTATCAATACTCTCAGGGTCTGATGATCGTGCCCTGATGTAAACGGTACCATCCTTCAGGATCCTAAGTATATCCATTTTCCTTAGAAAATTATAGTCTATTGGTTGGGCACTCCATTCTGGCAAGCTTTTAAATTTTACTATCTCCGTCGTCCTAATCAATCCCATTTTCCGAATTAACCTAGTAATTACTGGGCCCATGAATGATCTTCTTGCACCGAACTCTTTTTTTTCCAAAATCCGCTGGGCAACTAGATGGGCAACCTGAATGTTTTTCCTCTCGAGGATACATGCCATCATGATAACATCAAACTCAGACACTCGGCCATTAGACGTATGTTTCCCATCAAGTGAACAAGCCAATAGTTTATGCAAAATCTGCATAACTGGGTCTGTGAGCTGGGTAGCTTTAATACCCGATAAATATGGCTTTGGTGACCAATGAATCCATGCCTCTACGGTAGTAGTCGTGAGAGAAATCGTGGTGGCTCCATCAGTAAACAGGGGTGAATCTATCTGTAACACCCGCTAATTTAGGACTTTAATTAGTGCCTAACTACTTGTAATTACATGTATTTAGTATTATATTAATCTAAATATATGTAACTTTCTGTGTAATTACATACACGTTATATGATTTGTTTAAATCATACACACTTGAACCGGACGAGGTCCGACACTATTTACTATGGACGTTGGTGACAAACTGTCAAAAATAATGTGGATTTATCCAAACAAACATTATTTACTTTAATATATTTACTTTAATATATTATACGATTATACGTTTTATTAAAACGTAACTTTACGCAACGAAAACGCGTGGAACGCGCCCGACGGATGAAATAAAGGCAAGTATGTCTTATATCATATTATTAAGTATGTTAATAAAATACTTCAAGTAAAAATATCGGGTTGTAATCGTTAACAAAACATACTAAATAAAACGTTATACGATTAATTAAAACGTAAAACGAACGGGTAAACGAACACGGGGCTTAACACAACTTTGGGAAAGGATTTAAACACTCACTTAGTGGTGTGGGACCCACTGAAAATCTGCATGAGACCACCCCATGCCCTTACACCCCCCTCTCCCTTTCTTTTACTTCACTCTTCCTCCACCATTCCTCTTCACCATTTCCCTCTCCAATCTCTCTCTCTCTCTCTCTAAAAATCGCTGGAAAAACCAGCCCCAATAATCCCTCAAATCACAACAAAAACCCATTGGATCGCAAGACGGTTGGAAGGAAAAACGTTCACCACAACGAGCTCTACCTTTCTATCTTTTCCGCTCCCTCATTCGACGTTGTAAGAACTTCACTCCTCATGTATTTTACTTATAATATGTATGTTATCAGGTTATATTGCTTATTCAACTAGCTAATGTCCAAAAGATAAGTCGAAACACAAATTAAAACTCGAAAACAGGAAGTTAACCTTCCTGTCCAGATTCTATTTCCACTTCCCCGAATTTTATAAAAATCATTACAACACTAAAATGGACGTTTCTTGAGCCTAAAATCAAGTATAAGAAGTCTACTTTCATAATCTGTAAGCCTCACAAAAATTGAAGTTCAATTGCTATTTTTAGTTACTGAAATAAAAGTACATAGCGGATCTGATGAATCTGACCAGAATCTTGACCAATTCAAAATGAGTATATCTTGGGCTATGGAACGAATTAGAACTTGAGACCAACGGGAAAAGATCACAAATTTTGTTAGTTTTCCAAATCCTACTGGAACTTCTTGTGAAGTTTTGTAAAACTTAACTTATGACCAGATTATTGAGCACATGTCACAAAAACGATCTGCTGGACTTACTTCAATTTAACAATTTTCATCTCGAGTTGTGCTTGGTTAAAATCGATGAAAAAGTATGTTTTGGAAATCTAAGACATAGGAGAACCTTGTGTAAAAATTTCATAACGATTCGTTAAGTTTTACTTGACCAAATTGCTGTTTTAACACGGGTGAAATATAGGTCCGACAATAGTAAAAATCCGACAATGACCTCCGACAATGACCTCCTTCTTGAGACCATATCTTGAGTTCTAGACTTCAAAAACGTATGATACCACTTGGGAAATCTTGGTAATTTTATTATGTACAAAAAGTTCTTCTTTGGCTCATTCCAGAAATGCACTCATTTCTCCAGAAAATTTGATTTGTGAGAAGTGGTCTAATCTCGGATTAAAATGAACACAGACACTTTGTGAATTTTTATAAAATATCAAACGACCTCCAAAAATCATAAAAAAATTACAGAAAGTACATAACATATGTAGGAACTTTGTGTAAAAATTTCAGAAGGATTTGATAATGTTTACTATTTTAGATAAAAATCACAAATAATCCGTGAATGTATTGTCGCATAAAAACTAAATTCCATGAATACATACTATTGTCGTATAAATAAACTCCGTGAATAAATATTGTCGTATAAATTAACTCCGTGAATACATATTGTCGCATAAATAAACTCCGAGAATAAATACAACCTTATATGCTTAGGGCATTAGAAGGTTGCGGGTTCGCGGAACCTACGGATTACTACTGCTTTCAGACTGTACGTTTATTAAGTTAAACGCTTGCTTACTTGACTCAGGTGAGTCTTACAGCCCCATTTTTACTTATTTACTTACGGGGTGAGATACATTGCTTACATTTTTCTTGAACACAAGTGCTGAACTACTTACTTTCATATACGGGCTTGCATGAGTTACTTACTAATCCACTGAAGTCCCTCCATCATAGTTTCGTTAGTTATGGACTTAAGCACGAATATTAGTTAATGGATCCATTAGGGACTGACCCTCCCCGCCCGGGGTAGTAGCGCTACCACGAACCGTTATGTATAAACGGGCGACTTTTATTTGTTTCGTACGAGTGTTTGGATTGGGCACTCGCGGGGGCACTATACGGTACTTGGTTGTACCACTGATTTACGGGTTAAGCTTCGACTATGAGCTCATGGTAACGGTATATACATATTTACTTATTATTTGCTTGGTTGCAGATACTTGATTTACGCCTGCGGGCACAACTGATAAAAATCTTGTGTTCAAACTATTACTTACTTACGAACCTGTGAGATTCACCAACATTCGTGTTGACCCTTTTTAGCATGTATTCTCAGGTACACGTACGGAGTAGGATTACTCCAGGATTACTAGCTAGAGTCGCATGATTTCCAAACTGCATTTAACGGAGATTCTTTAACATTATCTTTTGTAACTATGGTTATGTAATAGAATCTCCCGTTACGTACGCGGACTCTAGAGGACCTTACTTTTGTAACGAAAACATTATGTTTTCAAACCCTATTTTATAATGGTATATAACTATTTTACAAACGTCTCATTTAGAAGTCGTTTGCTATACTTTGGTGCTTAATTATTGATTAGTAACACCCAAAACTTGCTTCCGCGCAATATTAAATTTGGGGGTGTTACACTATCTCTTCTGGAGTATAGAGATCAAGGTGACGTGCAAACTGAGCCAATGACAAGGTGAACAGGCTCCCTATATATCTAAACGTGATCACCCCGTCTCCAACTCTACTCCCTGGCTCAAATGTATAGGTGGTCATGAACTCGATGATCATCTCCATATACACCGGTTCATCAATGTTGAACAATCTCTTGAAAGACTCAAACTCCTGACCCTCTATTGAGTAACTGAGTAGACTCTCTAATTTCTGTCTGAATCCCAATATCTGTAGCTTTTCCCAATCTACATATCTAAAACGACCAAAGGTTTATCTCTCCATATTCGTGCCATCCGGTCGTATGCTGGTGTTGCACTAAGGTATGCAAGAGATCCTGTAAGTGGACGTGTTGGTTTTAGCTTTTTCTTCTTCGGCGACAAAGTACCTGAGAACATGAGAAATTTAAAGTAATAGGTCTTAAGAAAGGTGGAATTTAAAGCGCTTCCTGAATTTTCTAATGGAAAATTCGAAATGAGGGATTTAATTTCTTGACAGTCCAAAGATTACAGTAAATATCAAATGCCCCCAAGTAACAATAGTAAGGGAATCATCAATGTGTGAAAACATATAGTCAGGGGGTGGCGGTAACTAACTTGTGAAGTAATGCCATTTACAAAGTCTGATGTTTAGCCAAATTTGAAACGTCATTATTTCATAGTTTATAGTCTCATTGTATGTTTTTGACTTTCAAAAGTTCAACTTGAAGTAAGGTTTTTGAATAGAAATCGCAATTAATTTATTTTTAAAAATGCAATACTTCAAGTTGACTTTTAGGTCAAAACTTACTTCGGACGATAATTCCAATTTGTCCGCATACCAAAATTATAACCTAAACATGTAACATTATTTTTTAAGGCATTTTCCTACTAGATAATAAGCTAGGTCATGCACAAAAAATTATGTCATCCATGTGTTGGGTTTTATTCAAGACTTTTATTTTAAGTAACATTGCTTATTTTGACTAGTCAAGCAAGTACAAGTGTCCTAGTAAGCAAGAGTTTTCAAGTAATCTTAATTTACTATTCTAATCATGCATGCTAGTTAACTTTTTGTTGACTTTCAAAAGTCAAATTTGCTAATCCTAATTTATCCGCATTACGCAATTAACATAGGGCAATCATTTAAAATACCACAATTACTTAAATATCTAACAACTAGCACTTAATCAAGCTAATTTAATTACTAGGTTAAGGTACATCTTCTTGAAAGATCCAAACTAGCATGAATTATCAAGGGTAAGTGGTAGTAGCATGTAGTTTCTAAGCATTCAACCAAGAAAAACACTAATTCCTAGTTACTATCTTAGCTAACTTCATAAAATAAGACATTTTAAGTTCAAAGTGAGTTTTTCATGATCATACCTTGTTTTAGTGTGTTATGCTTCAAAACGAACGTACAACCGAGAATATCATGCAATGAGGAGTTCAAAAGGACATGAAATTAGAGAGGTTGGTGAAGATTGGGTGGTGATCCATGGAGTGGTGATGGTGGCCGGTTTTTAGGGTAAGGGAGGAAGGAGAAGAGAAGTTTTTTTGTGTTATTTTTGAATTATGGGAGCAAATGGAAGGCTTGTGTAACGCCCCTCTTTTAATAACGCAATATTATATTAATAAATCGGAAGCGTAAGTAATTAAAACATACATTTGATTACTACGTCATATTTATAAGGTACAAAAGCAATTTAAAGTTACATTATACTTGTTCAAAAGTATTAACCAACTTCACTATTCGGGGCATTACTTAAACAAACTTGATTTGACACAAAAATAATCAGAGTAGCATAATCTTCAAACATTCCCTGACTTTTTCATTAACTTCTTGCTACCCACATTTTATCAAAATCTGCAAGAAGTAACAACGAAGGATTAGCACGAAGCTAAGTGAGTAAATTCATCACACAACATTCAACTTAGCTTCATCACTTAATTACTCCTAATATCCGCAAATACTACTATCAACAATCAACAAATACTTAATGAGGATCGGTGGTTCTGGGGATAACCATGATACCCGGGAGGCTCCCCAAGAACGCTTACCCAACCATATCCGTATGGCCATACGGACGAGACCGATAGCTAGCGTTTATTACATTCAGATACAGAGTCTATACACACAACAAATGAAGTACAACTCTGTATTATTCATATAACAACCTGCTAGCCCAACCAACAGTTCATCAACTCGTTGACCTCATTAACAACAAATGCCCGAAGGCCACATATAACACATAGATTTATAATCAACCAAGTATAACAAATAATCAACAACAACAACATATCTACGATTACTAGTTGTAATCAAATGATTACAACTAAATCAAATGATGAGCTTTGAATCCACTCACCGACACCCTTGAAATCTCCACACTCAGCTTTTATTCACTGAGCCTTTGGTGTATCTGAAATTCCACAAAACACACAAGTTAATAACTTGTCATCAATCAACAACCTTAGATAAATCATGTTGTTATACAAGTAATCACACAACTTGAATATATATATATATCACTTGTACATTTGTGATTGATACACAAATTAAAACTGAATTAATTCTGTTCTGAACCAAAGCCGGTCTGCTTTACCTTAGCAGATCTGCTTCTTTAGTTGATTTCTAAGCCTTTTCACCTAAGTCAAATTCTGTTACATTTTTGAACTAAGTTAGCCGTTCGGCTAAGCATAGCCGTTCGGTTTTGCAAGCATAGCCGATCTGCTTCGATTAGCCGATCGGTTTCTTTAGTTAAAATCGTCCATTTTGTTCCTGGGTCAATTTCTGAGATGTTTTTGCACTAACATAGCAGATCTGCTTTTCATAGCCGATCTGCTTTTATGTGAAACCCAGAAAACTCAGTTCATGACCTGCACACTACCAATTCGTATCCTAACTCAAAAATCCAAATTTTCAAGTACCAAATCACTCAAACCACACTACTAATCACCAAGGAGTATCATATATCGATTAGTTAACATCCAACAACATATTCAAACACCAATCACTACAATTTTCAGGCTAAATTATTTACACATCAAAGATGAGCTTGAATCACATTTCAATGGCAACCATATCACAAATTGAGCTAAGAAATCAGTCTACTATCATTAGCTAGTGACTTTTAACAACATTAAACACTTATAACTTATTTCATTCATCAATTTCATATGTAACCTAACCAAAGTTCAAGTTCATAAACAATCAATTACTTACATGATTATGAAGAGAATGATGCTAACAAGAAGAAGATGAAAGATATCAAGCTAGTAATGATTCACAATTTCAGTTTCCAAATGTCAAATTCTTCAATTGTGGTAAGGTTTTTAGGTTGGTTCTTGTTCTTGAAGGAGAATATGATTTTGGGGAAAATGACAGCAAAAGGGTTAATCCCTTATTTACACCGTCTCACCAACTTAACTGTTTGGGTATTTTATACCCGTTCCAAATCTATTGTCTGGAACCGCAAAATCTCTTGCGAGAAATATTATTTTATTTTACTGTCAACTACAGTAATCTAAAACAACTAATATTTCACTAGTCACAATAAGTCCTAAGACTTATTCACCTAAGTTTTCAATAACAATTAATAACAAGAAATTTCTAAATAATAAAATACTCAATTTTAATAATAAAAATTACCAGGCCGACGCGAGGATGTTACAGCTTGTGGTCCATCAGAATATTTGTCATGCTCCCATTTACCATATTCCTTACATGGTCCCCTATGTACATCTAAGTACTTCCCTAGATTAATTTCTAATGTCCCACTAATAATGATTACGAATCCTAAACGTATTTATTGTAACTAGTTACTTGTTAGTCTTTCGTTACGTTATAAATAATTTAATAAGCGCGTAAATTTTTGTGGAACAATTAAAAAGCAATCCTGAGATATTAAACTTAAATTATAAGTTGGGTGTTTTTAAAATTATTTGTCTGACGTGGACTTGTTGAATGTACATGTTTCGGCTAAAAGCTTAACGTTGTACGTTCTTGTTGTCGCGCACGTGTTTTCAAGCAAAAATTTAAAAACGTTTTTTTTTTTTTCAAAGGAAACTTTCAAAATTATATTACTATATTTATACTAAAATATGCTCATTTAAAGTCGCGAGCTTCGACCTTTTTCGGAAGGAATTGTTTTAAGATTCGTTTCGATCCCTCCATAGGGAAAGGGTCGAGATTTGCTCCCTTAAGCGAACGTTTTTCAGCACAAAACATTTTGAAAGTTCCAAAATGGTGTTATAAACTAAATAGTAATGACGATTCTCTAATCCTAGGACTTCTCGTTCTTCGTATCCTAAATTGAAAAGATCACCAATTAACGTATTGTACGCTTTCCTTATCTTTTTAGGGTTTGATAAACTGACGCGTGGCCCTTGGTCTTTGTAATTAAGATCGTCAGTGAGTTTATTCATGACTTCCAGAAATGCGTTCTCTTCCTTTGAATCAGGGTCTCCGGTTGTAGATTTAACTATCCTATAGAGTTCACTTATTGTGGATTTTTGTACGGAAGTGAAAGGGTATTTGGTAAAGGCAAAGATTCGAGTAAGCTTAACGTGAAGGTCTTTTCTTTTTGCGAAAAAAACTGTGTCGATTCTTTCCTTAGTGGAATCAGGAAAAACGTCTCGTAATTTGGAGATCAGGTAAGAGGCGGGGTCAACAAAGAAAGGAATTTTACCAGGAATGACGATAGAAATCATCGAATCTTGTTCTTCCCAGAACTCAAGTTTGTTGATCATCGCGTCGACACTGTGACTGATTAACATCATAGATGTTGGAATGAGGGTGATTAAGTCACAAGACTTTGGAGGTTTTTCTTCAGAATTATCTTCGGGAAAATAATCGAAGTGGGAAGAATTTGGTATATCAGGTAAGTGTAAAGTTGGCGAGTGATCTTCTGGAGATGATGCAAGGTCAGGTAACTGGTCCGTGTCATCAAAATCCAGGCAATGTTTTGGAATTGAAAGTGAGGTCCTATATTCTTCTTGGGTGTCGGAGGTTTCCTTAGTTTTAAAGGAAGAAGGTGAAAAGAAATCAGATCCTAACTCTTTTTCTAAGTAATCAAAGAATTCCGTATCATCCATTGAAATGAGGCGAGAAGTGGGTTTTCGAGTTGTCATTTTTAAAGTTATCCTAACTAACTAATACTTAATTAATACTAATTACTTAAATTAACTTTCGAAAGATTTCTAAGAAGATTTTAATCGGAAGGGTCTCCTAAATATTACTACTTAAGGCGGCTTTTGATCGTACGTTTGTGATTCCCTGGCAGCGGCGCCAAAAACTTGTTGCACCCGCAACCATCGGTTCAGTGTCGTTGCGATTCCTGATGGTGATGCGGGTGCAGCAGGGGTTTTAAAATTTTATATTTTGTTGGGCTTAAATTATACGTACTACCTACTCTGGTTAGTAAGCGGTAAGTATGACCTAAGATCGTTCTATGAATCCAAACGTGTGGGCGATTAAAGCTGGTGGTTTCGGTAGGAGATGTTTAGGATGGAACAAAGTAGGTAGGTTTGGGGGTTTTTAACTAAAGACAGGTAATTAAAATGCAGAAAAGTAAATTACAGGAAAGCAGATAAAGATAAACATGTGATTGCTGAGATTTCAATAATTAATGTTTCAGGATGACAGATTAAACAGGGACAATGCTAAATGTAATGGTCTAAACTATCAGGTGTAAACTCTAGAACCCTACCAACTAAATTTCCCATTGGCATGTCACTAGGAACTAGGTTATCGTGATTCTGATCGGAGCAATACGCAAACTTCCAATACTTATCTAGTTGAAAGATAAACAACCTATTTTGGCTTGACGCCGAGGTGCATGAATCAGTAACGTATCGTCTCATAGGTCCGACCTTTCTTAACCCCTAAAATAGTTTAGTTATTTTATTAGCATGCAGATTAATAATTTTGTATGTTTTGACCGCTGATTGTGTAAGGCTTAGTGTTTTAAGGTATTTGAATCACGAGAATGTTATCCTTATTCCTAAGTCTTATTTTATGTATTAAGGCTTGGTTACTTCAACTTATAACTTGAGTTCTCCTTTGCAAACACTTATACATCCCTAGATTATTCACAGTTTATAAAAACATGTTTCATATGCAGGCCATGCCTTTCAGTAATCGGACAGTGTACTTTACATGGTAGTTCAACTGCTTCTTACATCGGACATGCGGTCAGGAGTAATTGACGGTGAATGTGACACTCTAAACTAACTAAATGTAAAGCGATGCAGAAATGTAAACCTAATATGTACAACGAGTGGGTTCACTGTGTCTTACTTGTTGCATGTCATGGGCACAAATAACTACTTACCATAATTAAGGTTGATCAAGTCCTAATTACTAGGTTGCAGTCACGTGGATAACCGGAAAGGGTACTCCATAAATTAAACTCAAGCTCATAAAGTCTTAACGATACAAAGGTCATTAATTCCTATTTTATCTGAACGCGTTTTCGAACATTATTTTATTGTGCATTGACTTTTGTAGGATTTACCAGTTAGTTGTGAAATTGTATTATCCTTTTGGAATTCCAACTATTAAACCAGAGCTGATTCCAGTGATGTAACAACCTTCCGTCGTTTATCGACTTCCATACATTTGTACTCCGTGTAAAACGTTTCCAGTACTATATCAGATAAACTGTCGAATAGGGGCCGTTACATCACGTTTACAATTGTCGTGCACTTAATTATATAACGTCATCCTTACTTATAATTATCTACATCATCAACAATCACAATAATAAACTACTCGCAATTCATGACAATAGACAAATCACATACAAGGCAATAATACATAATTAAAATATGAAATAAAGCAAGTATGATAAAGGTTTCGATATCACCCGGAAATAATTGAGCAGCAGCGTATTATTATGACTGATAACTCGTTCACACGTACAAAGATAAATCTCCAAACTCCTAACGTTCGCTCTAACCTTTATGTTAATCCGTAGATTAATTACAATAATCCTAGACTAAAATATAAGAGATTTTTAGAGTGAGAAAGTAAAAATGGAAGAATGAGAGTGTAAGTAAGAGTGTGAATATGAGAGAGTATATGAGTGTATGAGTGTCTTGAAATGAGAGCTAGGGGCTGCCTTTTATAGAAAAAATTTGGCTCAAGTTAGCACCCCAAAGCTCATTATAGCAAAAGGTGGAAAAGGTAGTGGCACCAGGTACAAAAGGCGAAAAAGGTAGTGGCACCAGGTACGAAAAGCATGTAAAGGTCTATTACCGGGTACGAAAAAGGACAAAAAAGCGCAATCCGTGGGGGTGACGGGCAGGCGGCGGCGGCTGGCACCACCCCGCACCGGATCGCTGTCCGTTTGTTCGTTTCTCGATTCGTGCGTGTTTTCTTCGTTATGCGTCCGTTTGCGTTGATTGTTTTTGCGTTGGATTCATAATTCAAAAAAGAAGCTTTTGATGAAAAGAAATCCCAAAAATATGTCTCTGAACTTTAGATGTGTCGTACGAATCGTTTGGATCTTCCGGAGTGCGTAGAATCTTCATTCTTCGTCCGTTTTTGTTGATTCTTCTTCTGTTGGATTCGTAATTTGAAAACGAACATCTTAGGTCAGATAGATGTTGGTGATGGGCTCTTTGGTCTTGAAATCTCGTTTTGACGTCTGGAATCTTCAAACGTGCGTGGAATCTTCGTTTTCTGTCCGTTTTGCTTGATTTTCATCATGCAACCTTGTTTTTTACCATCTTGACATAATATTACAGATTTGTAATGTTTTTGAGTTAAAGTGCCAAGAATCATTCCAGAATGAGAGAGATATCGGTAGTAAAAATGTGACTTTTTACGCGATATCATTCTTCTTACAAAGCGAACCAAAACCTGCGAACCGAACTGACTTGCGAAGTCAATCTGCGAACAGAACTGACCTGCATGTTGAGATGCGAGCCTACTTGCGAGTTGACTAGCGAGCCAAACCTTGTGCTGCGAACCCAACTCGATTCGCAGCCTACTGCCTTGCGAACCCAAACTCAGTTCGCACCACCATTTCAGTCCGTAGCCAGACTTGGTTAACTTTTCTGAATTTAAATTTTCAGATGCGTTTTTCACCAAAGCAATGTAGTAGAAATAAAAAAAAATCAAGCTGACATGGCAGCTCGACCCCAGTCAGGGGCTCTGCCCCTTGGACCCCTCCAGGGGTTACCCTGTTAGATGCGTTGTTGACTAAGGCCTATATATATACATATATATATATATATATATATATATATATGCATATACTTATACACTATCTCGAGCACGTGGTGCAAATCTACGATTTACTTATGTATATTGATATACATACACTTATACAACTACGAATACTCAAGGTGCATGTCGTTGTACTGTCGGCTCTCAATTACTTTAGTCGGGCATGTCCTGGTACTGCCGGCTCCCAATTACATACATTGCTTGCGAGCAACACTGTTCGATGCTACGGTAAAGTGGGCACAAAACGAGATCATGGTAAAGTGATTCAAAATGATATCACGGCTAAGCGATACAAAACACGGATCTGAGAGCTTACACTCGAGATTCACACTCATCAACGGATCGTCGAGCTTACACTCGAGATTCGCACTCATTAACGGATCGACGAGCTTACACTCGAAGTCGTTAACTCAGTATTTAGCTAAATACTCGATTACAGTTCTGCGGGACTACACTTGCATGTAGCTTGCGAGCGACATACTATGCCAGGTGGCACACTAGTATTCTACTTCTGAATAAGTAATATTATTACCTGTTATTATATGACGTGGTCATACACTTACCCGATAGTACTTAGGCATGTATTGCCTCACGTTTGTAGATTTACTCATACTTGATAGGTATCTAGGCATGGATTGCCACACCCTCGATATGACTCGGTCATACACTTCCTTGATAGTACTTAGGCATGTAGTGCCTCACGTCTGTAGACTCACTTATACCTGATAGGTATCTAGGCATGGTATGCCACTTCTTCTATGTACTTGGGAACACACCACAACTATATTATACTGCAAATCTAAATCATAGTTTTTGAACTACTTTTCAAACATACAAGATTTATACTTTATGTTTCAACTAACAATCCTATGAACTCACCTGTCACACCCCCAATTTCATGCTTTGCGGAAGCGATTGTTTTTGGGTGTGACTAATCAAATATCAAGCACAAAGATTAAGCAAACGACTCTAAATGAGACGTTTTTGAAAAATACATTACATTACAAAAGTAGTACAAGTTTTAAGTCATAAGTATGCATCATTAGTGAGTTCGCTAAATGAATCTGAAGATTTTAAATACATAATCATAGTACAAAAGATAATGCGAGTAAAATCTTCATAAGTGTGTATGCATGCGACTCGTACTAGCTTAGCATATAAGTAGATCCTGCTGGGCCATCCTACTGTGGCTGCGTATCTGAGAATGCATTACTAAAACGCGTCAACCAAAAGGTTGGTGAATCTCACAGGTTTGTAGTATATATTAATAGAAAATCCAGTACAGTTCAATAAGTAGAAACAATTACACCAATTGTAATTATGTAAGCAGTAACAATTACACCATGGTAATTAAGTAAGTAATATCAATTACGCAATGGTAATTCAGTAAGTAAGTATCAATTACACCACGGTAATTTAGTAAGTAAGTATCAATTACACAACGGTAATTTAGTAAGTAAGTATCAATTACACAACGGTAATTTAGTAAGTAAGTATCAATTACGCCAAGGTAATTAGGTAAGTAAGGTCTGCCATGAGCCATCATAGTCGAAGCTTAACAAGTCTGTAATTTGCCCCCGTGAGTGCTAATCCAAAAACACTCATACAAAACGAGTAGAAAACACCTGTTTATACGAGTACGGTTCGTGGTGGCTCTACCACCCCAGGCGGGGATTGTCAGTCCCATATGGATCCATATACTAAAACTCGCGCTTATCCCATAACTAACAACTATGATTCAGAGGACTTCATTGGATTAAGACGTAACTCATGTAAGTCTGTAAGTCTGTAGGTCTGTAAGTCGGTAAGGTCTGTAAGTAGTTAAGTCTGTAAGTATTATGTCTGTAAAGTTGCAAGTCTGTAAAGTAATCAGTTTGTAAAGTAGTAAGTATGTCAATAAGTCGGTAAGTTTGTAAGCAGTAAAGCCTGTCAATAAGTCGGTAAGTTTGTAAGTTGGTAAAGTCGGTAAAGTAGTGAGTTAACAAGTCGGTAAGATAGTAAGTTTGTAGAGTAGCAAGTCTATAAAGTTTGTAAAGTAGTATGTCTATCAAGTAGTAAATTTATAAGTCGGTAAAACCATACATACATATATGTATACAAGTAAAACAAGCAATGCATCTCCCCCAAAGTAAAGACAGTAAAAAGGGGCCGTGAGACTCACCTGAAGAGCAAGCAATCCTAAAGTATGTGAGTTGTTCCAATGGTAATCTCCTAATGTCCTAAACATGTGAGATTATAACGAGTAAGTGGATGTTTAACTAAACCATCCGTATAAGTGTTTGTGTTTGAGTTTGTGAAAAGGTATACGGCTCGTTGGTGACGGTTTGTAATAATAATTTCAAACTATTATTATTATACATGATTTGTTGTACTTATAAAAGTATATGTGTTTCGTGTGTAAGTCGTATCGTATAAGTTTAGTTGTTACTCAAATTCGTCACATCCGTTACATTTTATTTCATGAGTTACGAAATTTGGTACGGGTCCGAAAACTGAAATATGCCATTTTCGACCCCTAGACGACCCCGAAAAGCCTAAAACCGCCTAGGCTATGGTACATAGCCTTGATTATTGGGCCGTTTTCGAGTGACCGTGTGACTTTTAGCCCAAACCGTTATAATAAATTTTTCATCGAGATGCTACCCTGAAAACAGTTCTGTTTGACTTTTAGCCCAAACTTGTGAAATTCTTCGGCATTTTTACAAAAACTGTTCTGTTTGAGCATTCCAGTCGTTCGGCTGTGAAGGTCCAGTCGTTCGGCTATGGAAGACCTAGCCGTTCGGCTAAGAAACTCCAGCCGTTCGGCTATGGAAGACCTAGCCGTTCGGCTAAGGAAATCCAGCCGTTCGGCTGATGAAATCCAGCCGTTCAGCTGATGATTTCCAGCCGTTCGGCTCAGGTACCACCTTCAGGTCTGTTCGCGAAATCAGTTGGGAAAACGAGTATAGGTTCGATTTTCGGACATAATCAACTTAATAGAACAACATAATATGATCATATAAGCGTTTTAAGCATGAATTTAAAGTGTAGATGAAAGTTTCCTTACAATTTTGAAATCGAACCCGTGAGGATGAGGATGATGATCCGGATGGTGATGATGATCAAAGAAGATGAAGATGAATGTGATGATGATGATGATGATTGTTACTGATGTTGTTGTTGTTCTTGATTTTGAAAGGAATCGAGAGTGAGCAGAGGGATAGAGAGGAAGAGATGAAGAAAATGAAATGAAAAGGAATAAGGGTGTGTGATAAATCGTATGATCGTTTAAGCTCTAGACTTTTTAGGTCTAATCTAGGATATAATGCTAACAAAGACAACAATAATTTGCAGCGGAATAATAAGAACATCAATGTTATCACAACAAGCCCCAATTTTATTTGATCAGAATAAAACGGGGTTATACAAATATAACAGGATCAAGAAACCTTGATCTTGAGGCTAAACAAAAACTCTTAGACGTTTACATTATATGTGCACACCCAAACCCTACACCTAATGTCTCTTTATATAATAAAGACATCTAGGGTTACAAAGAAATCATAATCATACAAGGAAACTAATTAAACAATCTTCACTTTTAGTCCCTTATCTTTAATTATTTTGTATCATCAAATTAAAATATCCAAACAATCTTCCCCTATTTGATGATGACAAAATATCGATCTTCTTGCACAAACTTCCCCTTAACTCTTGATTTCTTTTAAACCATGTCATGCATAATAATAAGCTGCAAATCTTGATCTTCAATTCTTCTTCCCCTTTTTGTCATAATCCAATAGGGATCTTCTAGAAGATAAGAAACTTAAAGTTTTGCAACCACATGCTATATAGTACACCACTAATCCAACCTTCTAATGTCTCAAAGTACCCTCCATGACGCATCCTCAGAATAATGAATTTGGACAATAGAAAATTATACTAGCAGTAGTAATATATAACTAGCAGTAATAATGAAACAGTTATCCCCAAACAATGCATGAACATCTCCTGATGGTTAAACACTATGTCGATAAGCTTCCCCTCAAATCAATATGTTAACCATCTCTCGAATCTCGAACTTTGTAGGCTCTTTGTAATGATCACCGATGAAGAAAATAAAGTATAACAAACTTAATAAAGAAATTAAATCTTCCAAACTTGTACCTTATATCTTGTACTACTCCTGATGGTTAAACACTATGTCGATAAGCTTCCCCTCAAATCAATATGTTAACCATCTCTCGAATCTCGAACTTTGTAGGCTCTTTGTAATAATCACCGATGAAGAAAATAAAGTATAACAAACTTAATAAAGAAATTAAATGTTCCAAACTTGTACCTTATATCTTGTACTATCCACGACGTCGAACTTATAATCCTATGTATAAGTAGACCGCAATCTCTTTGACAAAAATCCTTATTTTCCATAATAAGTCACCGAGCACACCAAACTCTTCCAAGTGATAGCAAATATGAGCATTGAGCATCATAAATTTGTAAATCTCACACTTTTGCTAGATTTTGTCAAGTCTTCGTCACCTTACAAACCAAACAAGTTATCTTCAAAGTTTTTCATCCTCCACTTTGAGATATGATAAGATACAAACCTGTAAAACTCAATTACAATATCCAATAAGCTATAATCAATCTTCTTCATAATCACATCTTCAAGAACAAGCCATTAAATCAATATAATTTCATTTGAGATCCAAACTATCAGTTGAACCAACAGTTGTAACCAAGTAATACGAACAGTGAAAACTATTTTGTACTAACAGTGGTAATCTCCTTTCCACTAACAGTGCCAATCTTCAAAATTCATCAACAGTGGTAATATTTAAACATCCACTAACAGTGGCAAGCTTTCAAAATCCACTAACAGTGGTAAGCTTTCAAAATCCACTAACAGTGGTACAAACCTAGCAGCGGTTGGGTTTGAGCAGTGGCAACTTTGTAAATTTATATCTCCTCGATGTCATATCCAATGAAGCTCAAATTTTAACAAGAAGTCCATCAATGTTTCATTAACCACATATCCAAAAATCAAGTTGATCCAATGGTTAACGAATCTACAATAATTTTCTGACTTCAGCTGCACAAAAGAAACCATAAATGTACTGCAGCAGATTCGAATTTCAATATCTCTTTGTATAGACATCCGATCATGATGAAATTTTTACACACTGTAGAAATATATGTCTTCTATAACATATCCAAAAATCATAAACTTTCGTTGGATAACGAAGACACATTGACCATTTTACTTCTGCCGTTCTGAAAAACCCTAAACTTTCAGCAACCAATTTCGACAATGAATATCTCTCAATCAAAAGCTCAGATCAAAAATTCCTCCGGTCAGTATGTGCGACAATATGTTAAAAAGCTCCAGTTCGAATTTCACGACGATCTAACGGTTAACTAAGGAGATCCGAATTTTTTACCATGGATGTGCAGAAGGTGACAAATTACGAGTTTTTCTTGCAATCTTCTAGGGTTTCTTCAATATGGCTTCTCTTGCTTGTAAAACTTGTAGATCCTAGATAACGAGCCACCTTGCTCTGATACCAATTGATAAATCGTATGATCGTTTAAGCTCTAGACTTTTTAGGTCTAATCTAGGATATAATGATAACAAAGACAACAATAATTTGCAGCGGAATAATAAGAACATCAATGTTATCACAACAAGCCCCAATTTTATTTGATCAGAATAAAACGGTTATACAAATATAACAGGATCAAGAAACCTTGATCTTGAGGCTAAACAAAAACTCTTAGACGTCTACATTATATGTGCACACCCAAACCCTACACCTAATGTCTCTTTATATAATAAGACATCTAGGGTTACAAAGAAATCATAATCATACAAGGAAACTAATTAAACAATCTTCACTTTTAGTCCCTTATCTTTAATTATTTTGTATCATCAAATTAAAATATCCCAACAGTGTGTTTGATGTAGTCGGCCAACTCCAATTATTGGAGTTGGTTGGCTCCCGCTTACGGTACAAAATACCCGTGTTCTTGTACCCGATCGAAAAGTAGTATAATATTTTAAAATGATAAATTTCTAAAAATATAATCGTTTATATTTTTAATCGAAGTATTTTATAAAAACACTTTTGATAGGCTATAAAATTATGTCTTTGTTTTACTTTGAACTTACGGATAGTATTCTGTGTTTAAACTGTATTTAGATTTCTAACGGAGTAAATAATTATTATTCTTGACAATAAAACTTTATTAGAAAATGTTTTTCACCAATATCCGTATTTAAGATTATGCGTTCTTTCATATTTGTTTGTACGTGATTAAATAATCGTTGTGTTATATATATATAAATACATATATAATATCCAATACTTTTGTATTATCTTGTACTAAGTTCTAAGGTTTAAAGTTTAAATTGGCCGCTAATTTTGGCCCTTTTTAACCGGGTGTCACATCACCAACTTTATAGCTGACTCGTTTTAGCATGTGTTCTCAGGTGCCCAGCAGGATTAGGATTGCTACAAGATATGCTAGCTCGAGTCGCATATTTTCAAACACTTGGATTTTCCTTGCATAACTTTTGTACTATAATTTATGTATTGGAATTATTTTCGCGAACTCGCAACAATGTAAACACTTATTTTGGAAATGTAACAACTGCTTTTCAAACGTCTCATTTAGAGGTCGTTTGCTATGTATCTTATGCTTTGATTATTGATTAGTCACGCCACGACCCGACCGCTTCCGCAATCCGAATTTGAGGGTGTGACAAAACCTGAATTGGAGTCTGGGTTTGGAGATTCGGATTTGGTTCTGGTCAAGTTTGGAGTTGGAAAATAATTTGTTACCCGACGGATACATATGATCATTTTGTGACTGTTGTGCAACATAAGTACTTGTATTGTATAAGTATCATATGGGTTTAAACTATGTAATGCTTATTTGTTTAATGATATGAACTTGAATTAAGTTATAAGTCAAATTTGAAATGATGAATTGTTTATCATTATTAATCAATGATTTGATTGAGTTGTTATAACTAGTTACTGTTTAGTATTTCGATACTTTGTGTTTAATATGTTATATGATTATGAGATGAGTTATATGTTATGGGACGAGGTAACAGATTGTTGTTGGTGAATGAGAGATGGAGGGGGAGGTATGGAAGAGAGAGAAAGAGAATTGGAAATAAAATTGACAGGTGTCAAATTATTATTGGTTTCGTTTTTTCTCTCCTAATTCACTTTTCTTTCTCGAACCATACCCATTATTGATCAAGGTATAGTTATCAAAACAATGTGACCCTTTACAATTTGACCTTTAGAAAGTGTGTACAATACTCCCTTCATCTAAAAAATGTTTGTTACTAACTGTTATTTACTCTAAAAATATTATTCACTAATAAAAGTCAACTATTAAAATCATTAGACTTGATATTTACTCCCATTTATTACATAAAGTAATAAATGATTTAATTTGTAATATGTTTAGTCAAATTTGCTTTAAATACAATGGTAAAATTGATTTTTCATCAATATATCATAAGTTAAACAGAATTATTGTGAAAAATCATATAAAAACATACTACATCTAAATATGAATAAATAAAAGCGTACATAAAAAGTTAAGAAAAATATAGAAAATGTACTATAATTTTTACTTATTTCGATTTAAGGTACACAATTTTGAATTTTTCAATTTAAAGTATCGAACTTTTAATTTGTAATCAAATAAAGAACATGCTTTTTTTTATTTTATGAAATTTCACATATGATGAGTTGTGGCTGAATTTTTAATGTATATGTAACTTTTTTACTTAAGAATGAATAATGGTTTAATCCTTAAATTTTCACTTTTTTAACCATTAAAGTTTTTTTATTTATCATAATTTAATCCTTCAAGTTTGCATTGACTTATTGATTTAACCCGGGTAAACCATTAATTTTTTTGAAAGGTAGATGTTTAAACTTAAAAAGGAAAAATCATTATAAAATATTAACTTTAAGGGATTAAACCATCAAAAATTTTAAGTATAATCAAACTTTCTACTTATACCGTCAAAATTTTGAAACTTTGAGGATTAAATAAATCGGAAAAAAAATTAATGCTTAAAATGAAAAAAAAATGTGAAACTTTAATGATTGAACTATTATTAACTGTTTAGTTAATCGATCAGTATTCGTCGATCAATATTAAAAAGTATTAATTGATATAATAATAATTAACAAAACTCATCATCACTTTTCATTTTAATTTCTCCTTTTTCACTCAATAGTTTCTATATTCATAAGATTAAATAAATAGGTTATTTATATAAAGAACAAATTCGATGACAACTCATCATTAGTCAAATTTTATGTAAAATATTATGAATTGAAAGTTTAATACCCTAAATATCAATTTCATTTGATTTTTTTTAAACTCTAGCATCATCCTATAGATTTTTTTTTAAACTCTAGCATCATCTGTAACATCCTACTTTTGGGCCTAGAAATAAATAATATTTTATTCATTTTAAAATGGTTATTTAAAATAATAGGAAACAATTTATTTGATTTCTTGGAAATAAATAGGTAAAAGAGTCACATGATTCATTGTGATAGATAAAATATTAATTGTTTTAAATTAATAGAATTGACGGTAATATAAAATCTTTGGTCTCGCGAATATATTTAGGTTTCAGACAATAGATTTAGAAGGGGGCAATAACTACACTGCAATATACTTGGGTTAAATGGAAGTGTCGACCATTATTTCCATACTTCACTGATTTTAGTCTAACTCTAAAACCTCTCAAGAACACACACATAAACACTTGAAAATCAAAAAGGAATCAAAGAGGAAAAACATCTATCAATCAAAGTGAAGCTGTGATTCTTGATTCAATTACTTACTATCATCATCCTTGTCCACATCTTAATTGTAAGTGTTTTCATAAGTTTGTTCATGAGTTCATTTGATTATTTGGGGATAATAATAAAAAGGGTTAATTTATGCTTGAGTGAGTTTGTATGATCTTTGCTATATGATTTCATGAAGATTTAGGATAAATTTCTTAGGTTCTTCAAGTTATAAGTTTGATTGAATGCATTAGGTTATAATTAGGATTGAATGATTGATGCATGTTTGGAATTGGATGTTTGATGGTATTATTTATTGCTATTCCATGTTTATAGATGATATTTTAGGCTATTTGATATATAAAATTGGGTTTTGGTTGTGTTATCAGATTTACAGAAGACTCAATAATATTAGACCACTAAGTGGAGACCAGGATTATCAGGTGAGTGGTAACTGTATTCTTTGGTTCAACCCAATTGTAACAAGTTTGGTTACAGCGGGTGAACATACTTTGTTATTGGTATTGACTGTTTAATCATTTGGGTTAATGTTATTGTTGATTTGTTGATTATATTCTGTAATGGCTTGATTAATGTGCAATATGTGATTCTTGACCGTTGGGCATATGTGTAGTAATGAGAGGTCAACAATGGTTGGGCTTGTATGCTATTGTTTGGCCGGCAGGGTTTCCGATACACATCGTTGATGGATGAATCTATGTCGGTGAAGATAGCTGCAAGCTATCGGTAAATCACAGTGATGGCATACCAGTTGTTTAAGGTGTTCTTGTGAAGGCTTACTCAAGAACCGTCGGTCCTCTTAGTATTGTGTGTTATTGTTTATTTGTTGTAAGATTTGTTATTTCTTGATTGAACTGTCGGATACAGTTCCATTCACTTAGCTGTGAGCTAATCCCACCATGTTTATCATTTTGCAGATTTTGGTTATGGTTAGAGTATGGTGATGGCAAGAGAATGTTGGGTTGGAATGTTTGATTACTACTACGGATACTCTGTTTATCTTTTAGAAATTAAAGTTATGGTTTTGAAGTTTATATAACACCCAATCTTTGGAATATGTTTGTAACCATCGTAACTTTTAACATGTAATATTTTGGTAACTTGAAACGCTTTATATATATATATATATATATATATATATATATATATAGGGTAAGGTTCCAATGAGAACACTTTAAAAATAAGAACGGTAAGAACACTTCATAAATGCATAATTAGCCAACAAAATCATTAGATTCACACTCATACATCTCAAATATGTGTAGAAAAATTGATTATAATAGATGCGAACTTTCGAAAATACACAAAAATCGAAAAAACGATTGATGCACAATTATAGAGATAATCGTGCATCAATCATTTTTTTCGATTTTTGTGCATTTTTAGAAGTGTGCATTTGTTTTCTTTGCATATTTGAGATGTATGATTGTAAATCTAATGATTTTTGTTGGCTAGTTGTGCATTTATGAGGTGTTCTCAACGTTCTTATTTTTGAAGTGTTCTTATTTAATCCAAACTATATATATATATATATATATATATATATATATATATATATATATATATATATATAATTATGGTATATTATTATAAATGATAGTTAAATATCTTAGGGACTTACGCTTCGGGTGTTATACCATCCATTTGATGACAGCGGCTAATTACAAGATTCTTAATTCAAATGTCTTTTTTATTTAATTTGTTTTATTAAAGAAAAAGTAAAATACAACATAATAAATGTGGAGAGCGTGGGAAGTGGGTGAAAATATTGGTGGCGTGATGCAAGGAATGAGAATTGATTGAACAAAGGGAGCCTAGCAAACGTGAAGAGAGTGGTGTAATCACTAATCAGCAATTTAATTTGATTAGTTCATGTCATGCAAGTATGCAACAAACAATCTAAAATTAGTTTTAAGTTTGATTGCCACGTTAATTCAGCACTTGTTCGTTCATATATAATTTTATGAGAAAAATGATTTATTAGTCGTTGAGGACGTACGGTCGAGCTAAAATCGTATAAATGTTGTTCAAGTTACGCTTGTTAATATATGGTCGCATGAAAGAACTTGTCACTTAATCATGATGTTTATTGTTTATAGTTTGGTCACCTTATTATAGATTCTTGTTATTAGTTAGGCAAAACACAATCAAGATATGAAGAATGAACAAATGCACCAACGCAAATATTGTTCGGTCAGCTATAAAAGGGGTTGGTTTATTTCACAGTCAAAAACTATAGGTCACTTTCTACTCAACTATTAATCTAGTATTTTATTATTATTGTTATTATTATCATGATTATTATTAATATTAATATTTATGATGTGAGATCAGAGAGGCAACCCCTATATTAGAAGTCGGAGGGGCAGAAATACTCTCAATCATTGATTTCTTTGATCAATAGTTCAAATATAATGCATTTATATTCATTGAATTTTACATTATATTCACTACTAGTTTTACATTTAAATTGCACTGAATTTTGATTGTTAATCGAAAAAATCAATTATTGAGATAAGGAGTTGGCTTCCATGACATAAGACGTTAGCCATTATTTTGTTATCAGAATAATATGAGCATATCAGGTGCTAAAGATAGTTGGAATTTTAGTAATAAAACTAGGTAAAGGACCCGCAATAATGTGTACTTTGACATTTTTTTTATAATTATTTTATAAGATATTATTGTGTGGTTAATGAGTTGGACTTAGATTTGAGGTAGACTTGTAAAATGGTATTAAACTTTATTTTTTACATATTACCGGTTTTCAAAAATATGTTCAATTATTTAACTGTACTTATTATATTAACTCTAACGATTTTATTTTAAGATAAAATTGTGTAGTTAAAAGTAGTTTCATTACTGGTTTATTATATAGTGTAAAACATTAGATATATTGGGTTTAGTTAATTTATTATGGCTATAGTTGTAAGATTTATTATATATTTTTTGAGGTATAGTTGTCAGATTCATTACATATATGTGCTTGATATTATGATAATATGGTTGAGTAAAATATAGGGCATGTAGTTAAATATGCTCATCGTTTGAAATTATTTATATAGATGAGTTGGACTTAGATTTGAAGTAGGCTTGTAAAATGGTTTTAGACTTTGTTTTTTTAAATAATACCGGTTTTCGAAAATATGTTCAATATTTTAAGTGTACTTATTATATTAGTTTTAACTATTTTATTTTAAGATAAAATTGTGTAGTTAAAATTTGTTTCATTACTAGTTTATTATAAACTATAAAACATTAGATATATTGGGTTTATTTAATTTATTATGGCTACAGTTGTAAGATTTATAGATATATTTTGAGGTATAGTTGTAAGATTCATTAGATATATGTGTTTTATTTTATGGTAATGTGGTTGAGTAACTATAGGTCATGTAGGCCATGTTAGTTAAATATGATCATCGTTTTAAAAATATTTATATAAATGGGTTAGACTTAGACTTGTGGTATTATATTAATTTTAAAGATTTTATTTTAAGATAAAATTGTGTAGTTAAAAGTTATTTTATTATTGATTTATTATAAAGTGTAAAATATTTGATAAATTGCTCGTATGGAAAGTGTAAATTAAAGATATATTTGAATAAATCGTAATTTTTTCTAGTATATATCTGGGCGGGCTCTAAATAGTAAATATGAATATATGATGCATATCCATTTTAAACTCCATTTGGATCGTAATACAAACTATAATTTTATTTTTGGGAAATTAAAAATAATGCCCTTTTTTTTTAAGTATTATTTCGATTTGTCCTCTCGGAAAAAAAATTGACGATATACCCTCTCCGGTCGCAAGAGCAAAAAAAATTTGCGACTGGACTCCTTGCGTTTTGCGACCGGACGTGTTTTATCCGTGTTTTGCCACTACGACTAGTGTTTTGCTACTACGACACGTGCAGTCGCAAGATTTTTTTTTTTGCGATTTGCGACCGCATCTAGGTCCGGTCGCAAAATTTTTTAAAAATTTGCGACTGGGTTATTTGCCACTACGACTAGTGTTTTGCGACTACGACACGTGTAGTCGCAAGATTTTTTTTTTTTGCGATTTGCGACCGGACCTAGATGCGGTCGCAAATCGCAAAAAAAAAAAAAATTTACGAATGCACGTATCGTAGTAGCAAAACACTAGTCGTAGTGGCAAAACAAGGGTAAAACACGTCCGGTCGCAAAACGCAAGGCCTCCAGTCGCAAATTTTTTTGCTCTTGCGACCGGAGAGGGTATATCGTCAATTTTTTTTCGGAAAGGGCAAATCGAAATAATACTTCATGAAAAAGGGCATTATTTTTAATTTCCCTTTATTTTTTTAAAATAAAAAGTGCAGGTTAACGATCCGATTGAAAATTTACAATCCACTCAAGTTTCGGCACAAGCCCGTTAAGGCCCAACCGCTTTTAGTCCAGTTGTTTTTCCTTTCATTTCACTTTTTTATATTTTATTTATCAAAAAGACTAATTGATTATTATATTATATTTTCCTTGTTTTCATTTTATTATCTCCGAAAATAAATTGCAACCAATCAAAAAATATTTTAAAAGATATGTACGTAGTATAAAATTTATGGGTTTTACTAACGAAAGCCCTTATAACGAAAGCCCTAAGGGTTTTCGTTAAGACTTTCATACATGCATAAAAGATTTTTACATTTATCAAAATTCAAGGGGTCAAAATAAAGTCAAGGGTAGACAAAGAGTTAGTTATGGTTATAGTACAAATTTTAATGCATGTTCGAAAGTTTTAACGAAAGCTCTAACTGCTTCCGTTAGCAAAATTCAAAATTTTATTAGTTTGTATTTGTATAAAACGAGCAGATTCTAACCCGCGTTGCGACGGAACAAAAAAAATTAGTTTATTACATAATCTGTTATATATGTAAATTAAAAGTCATTGAACCGTAAATAGTCAAATTTGAGTTTTTAATGGTTTAAGGAACTATATATGGACATAATATTTTTATTTTTATTGATCAGTTACTTTATGCCGAGATAATAAACGATATTTACAGTCTTTAAATTACTTTAAAATTGTTTAAGATTTATTAAAGTAGTGAAAAAAATGATTTTGAATTATCATATTTATAATACTGGTTGTCCAATGACATTTAAACTACGTAGTATCATTTTAAAAATAAGTCACGTTATCGAGCTAATCATTATATAGGTACACCTTCTATAATACAATTTTGACTTTGTGCATCATTTACTCTAAGTGAATGTATAATCTGGAATAAACATGGTTTCCTTTTTATCAATAAACTATAAGTAATTGTCAAATATTAATGAGAGTTAGCTTTAAATACAATAAATCTAAAAAGTATTTTTTTTTTGCTTATTTCAAGTTAATCAGTTTATTAAAAGACTAGTCAACTTCTAGGGTTGTGCGACACACAGCCCACATCTAGAAACGTTAATTTAAATTTTTTTGATGGTACACATATATTATCTTTAAAATGATGGTTGAGCGAAACAAAAAATAATAACTTTTATGTCTTCTTTTCTACAGTAAGTTCTGATAAGTTCGTTTAATCGACATTGAATCTTATATTTTATTAGTGTTATTTGAAAAGCAAAAATCTTGAAGAAGAGTTCAAGACTGAGTTTGACACCTCCACTATCTACTCAATATCATTATATTACCATTATATTATCAAATAAATGTATTTCTAAGCTTTCAAACCGACTATTCTTATATGATGGTATGAATTTTATCCATTTATAGATTGTTATATGATCATCCAAGTAATTATTAGTAAGAATATTTATATTAGAGATATATAGTGGTTTTACTTGAACCACAATTACTCAAACTACATATACACACATATCATACATAACTATTCATAACCATATATAATATACATTAACCATTAATATTTCGTTTGACACAAATTCATAGGTGTCAAAATGAAATTTAAGTTCAATTTGACACACATCCCATATCTTACATCTTATGTTAATGAGTTAATCACCGTATAAGATAACGAATTATAGATTCAAGATCACATTTTTTTATGAAATACATAGGTAAAAAGTAATGTAATCAAATCTAATCCAAAAGTGAGAGTTCATTCTTGTATTTATAAATGTTAACATATATTAATTTTTGCAGCAACGCTTGGGTAAATTCACTTGATTTACTTAAATATGTTATCATATATTATTTTCGTCGCAATGTTCGGGTAAGTTTACCCGTTTGTTTACAACCAATTGGTGAACTGGGAATAGTTCGAGTGGTACCGCCACCATAAACGTCATACTCCATATATTTGACCGAAAGTTCAAGCGTTTGAATATGTACCTCAACACATTTGGGTGATTGCGGACAAATGGTTTATCCGACGTTGATGCTCCTTGTGGGTGGGGCGGATGCGAACCATTGAAATATAGTACGAGAGTCAGGGTATCCTTCAAATTGTCTTTTTACATGTTTTAACAAAGTTTACTAAGATTTTGATATTTTTACATTTATTTATAGGAAAATGATAATGACAGTTTTTCGGAGTGTCAATAAGTTCCGTGGATATTTTTAAGACTTAAAGTTTCTTTTCTAATTAATATTTGTGTCACGATATAGAGATTTAATGTATTTTTAAGCACGTCAAGCTTTTTAATATCAATTAAGATAAGATGTATATGAAAAATAAATATTGATATAAAGATATAAAATGGAGGTTAGCATAAAATATGTAAAGGATAGAAGTTATAAATAAGGACACATATTATTCTCTTTCTTTAATAGGTTAGGTATGGCTTTCGGCTTGACTAACTGGATATCTTCGGGTTTCAATTAAAAAAAAATCATGATGTTTCTATTAGCCACAACTTAAGCTTATAAGGGACTCCAAACTATTATCTTTTTCCGATGTGGGACGAGTTGTTACATATGTGTGCACGCGTTAAGTTATTTTTAATAAATAGTCTTTTTTAAAAGTAAGAATTTTTTGTTTTGTTAAAATGTTAGCATTATTATTAGCTAATTTAAAAGAAATAAATTATTTAAAAATAGAGATAATAATGAATGATGTGTCAAAATCTTGTAATCCTATGTGGCATAATTCTAAGCCTTGTGGTGCTTATTATTTACAAACTAATGATATCACATTAATTAGTTGGTTGTAAAGTAAAACACTCCAAAATTTTAACTGAAATGATTTTAGTGACTATTTATATATATTATATTTACAATAAACTTATTGAATTTAGTCATCTAAAAACTTTGTGTATAAAAAAGGAAAAAAAGATAAGTTTTTTTATTTTTAAAAAAAGACTCATATACGTGTGTTCTCATTCACCTTCCTACTGAATATACATGCGTTGCAGTGGAATCTGAAACATTATAATTTAATAAAGAATGTTAATTATATAAAGTTATTGTTATTATTAGCCCAAAACAAATCAATTAAATTGATATTGATAAAAATATTTACATAATTCATATTGATCATAATATATTTTGAGAAGTAAAGTGAAACTCATACATGAAAGTTAATTCATATCCATACTGTATATTACGATCTAACTATCAGCACTCGTTGTCTACACTTTCACATATTTGATTATAATATACCACAACCATATATGTTAGTTACCTTCAAATAAAAGTTTATATAATTATTAACTTTTTTGTTAATTAATGCAATGACATTAGTTAGAGTTTTTGTTTTGCAACCGAACTGGTTGTCGATCTAAATATTATATAAGTCCCTCTTATACAATACAATCGTAATATAATATTATAACATGTGATCAATCAAGTTTCATTTTTGTTAACAAAATGATAAATAATGATAAAATATAAATAATACTCGACTTTAAACAAAACACATCTAAACTTTTTTTATTCTAATATCGAGTTAAATGATCGATTAGCATACAATGCAAATTCCAAAACATATAATTATCAGAGTTTATAAATAAAATATAGTAATCTATGAAACTCTCAAAACTTTAAACTAAAATAATATTCATAACTATTTGTATAACTTTAGTGGTAAAAAAAAAACTTTTTTCTATTCATATAGTAACTTGCATTTACTATCCTAGTAAATGTATGAGTTTCAAATTTGAGAAGCAAAGTGAAACTCATACATGAAAGTTAATTCATATCCATACTGTATATTTTACGATCCAACTATCATCACTCGTTGTCTACACTTCCACATATTTGATTATAATATACCACAACCATATATGTTAGTTACCTTTAAATAAAAGTTTATATAATTATTAACTCTTTTGTTAATTAATGCAATGACATTAGTTAGAGTATTTGTTTTGCAATCGAACTGGTTGTCGATCTAAATATTATATAAGTCCCTCTTATACAATACAATCGTAACTTAATATTGTAACATGTGATCAATCAAATTTTATTTTTGTTAACAAAATGATAAATAATGATAAAATATAAATAACACTAAACTTTAAACAAAACACATCTAGTTTTTTTTTAATTTTCTAATATTGAGTTAAGTGATCGATTAGCATACAATGCAGATTCCAAAACATATAATTATTAGAGTTTATAAATAAAATATAGTAATCTATGAAACTCTCCAAATTTTAAACTAAAATAATATTCATAACTATTTGTATAACTTTAGTGGTAGGAAAAAAAAAACTTCTTCTATTCATATAATAGTAACTTGTATTTACTATCCAGTATATGTATGAGTTTCAAATTCAAATTCAAATTGTGGGTTTTTTTGTAGTGGACAATTATATTATTATTATTATTATTATTATTATTTTAAATTAAGACTAAATAAATACATTAAAAAAAGAGGCAATAAGTAGGCATCTGCAAAACTTGGTACATACCGAAAGAACCGGAAAACCGTACCGGTATCGTATCGAACCGTCCCGAATATACATGTTTCGGTTCGGTTCTCGGTTATGTGTTTTATGTATTTTCGGTATTCGGTTCGGTTTGGGCAATTTACAACGTGAAAACCGGTACCGTACCGGAACCGTACCGTCCCATACCGAACTGCTTCTTAACGGTACAATTCTTGATTCATAGTCGTAGTTTTTTGATTCCCGGTTCAGGTCGGTTCAGACACTTTGCATAGACTAGCAATAAGTACTTATAAATCCAGAAAATTTATCATTGGTCTTTGTCTTGTCACATTTCGACATCCCGCCAATATTATACTTCCCCAATTTCCCTTCAGGGTTCCCGCCAAAACCATTTTTATCACAATCCCAAAGTCCCTCATTTACAAATCACGGCCCCAAACCCTAATTGATAGATTATAGATTCAAAACGATCGGAGAAATGGACACCAACGGTGGTGCGGCACCGACTGGTTGTTACAAGTGCGGCCGGCCAGGTCACTGGTCACGTGACTGTCCTTCAAACCCTAACGCTGGATCTAACGATGACAGATCTGGTAACAAACCAGTAGCTACATCACATCCTTTTAAGGCTAGCGGTAATGCGTTTTCAGTGCAAAAACAGCCGATTGAAAAGCCGAAGAAGGTTCCGAAAACCAGACCTAAACTTACGCCGGAACTGCTTTTATCCGATGATGGTCTCGGATTCGTGCTTCGACATTTTCCTAAAGCTTTCAAGTTCCGTGGCCATGGTCATGAGGTATCGATTTTGATTTTCAGTTTGTTTATTATTTGTACTTTTTAGAATTAAGAAATTAGAATCTCATAATTGATGATTATTTAATACATAATACAGAACATAATGACCACATGTATGTATAACTGGATATGAAATTGGAGTATGCAAAATTAGATTACACGAGGATGCGAAAAGATAAGTTTAAAGGATGATAACTAAGGGCAAAACTTGTATCTTTGTACTTGTTAAAATTTAACACAACATAATGTGTAGATTTTGTAATGAAATAATATAAAGAGATGCAATATATGATGTCAAAATAATCATACCACGAGAATTAAAGTGCAAGGATATGATCATATGGCTTTTCGTTTTTGTTATATAATCAGCCAATGAGTTGATCTGTTGTTGACCTCATGTATTATTAAAAGGAGCTTATTTATGATTGGGACGGAGTCACTGTAAAGTTTAAACCTCTCAACTCTTAAAGCAAGAGCATAACTGCATAAGACAATTTCTTGTCTCAACTTTTGTAAATTGTTCTATCAAGTTGTATTACACCGTTGTGTTAAAAGTCACTTTTGTTGACAAGTAGTATGCATTAATGTGTATGTCCACAGACCTCTATTACTGCACTGCTGTCTATGTTAATCTTTCACTAGTGTGATATACTTATGCGTGACATATTGACTCTTTTATCATGATTGTGAACTAATGCATGAGGTTTTATGTTTTTTTTATATATTTATGATTTAGTTGGACATTAATGGCTTAACGTGAGTATATAGTCACATACGGAATTAATAATTTGAAATAAACCACATTTGGTTGATTCCGCTAAAGATTAGAATACCATATCTATGACACATGTATTGAACTTGGGATTTAAATTAATTTACCTTGTTCCAGGTACAATAACCATAATATATATTCAGAACATGTGGTAGTAACCATAGTTTCAGATCGGTTGTTATAGACCATCCAAATATCAAGTTATGCGTGGATTCTGTTATTCAGTAATGATTTTTTGATTGTATGTTAAGCAATAAAATCATTTGTTTGTGTGAGATACATTTTTGTCATTTAGAACAAAGAGAAACAGACAAAGTAACAGTAACCCCTTAACACCATATCTATCTTCTATATTATAGTGTCCATAGTGTCACCCATAACTATGGAAAAATAAAACTCTTCCCCAACCTAAGTTTGCCACCACGGACAAGCGTTAGATAGTTTGCTGCTGAAAAACGTAATAGGCTAGCGCAGCTCGCTTCACCCTTCAGAGGGAGTTGGCATCATCTCTTCTGTTGGGGGTGATGATAGCATCTTAGAAAATCGTAAACAAGCAACTATGATACATATGATGGAGAATTGCTATTCTAAATTAAATGTGCAGCTGAATGTGCTGAAGTTTTTATATTAAGTTAAAAAAATCCGTTTTAACTTATTGAATGGATAAATATGCAGACAAGTGATCTGGGGAATCTGCTAAGCTTGTATGCAGAATGGCACTCACATCTGATTCCTTATTACTCATTCAATCAGTTCGTTCACAAGGTAGAACAAGTTGGTGGCTCACAACGTGTCAAGGTAAAACATCTTTTTTCAGGTAGCTGTAGCAGTTCAGGAAAGCATTGCCACTAGGCATGTATGCTTAGTTTAAGTGGACGATATATTAATATGAACGAGTCAACTTACTTATTTTTACATCTAGTAACCTAGGTCTGCTACTGTCAGCGAACCTTCTCTCCAGGGATGAATGTATGATCTACTTTGTCTGTGATTCTAGAGATATTAAATATCTGGATTTCTCTATGCTCCAGGGCTGATATGATACACTTCCCTTTTTCTGGATTTTCTCTACATTCATTTAGGCTGATAGCCTGCTTTAATATTTTTAGGCAGTAGCATTCCATCTTAATAGAAAGATAATGCAGTATGTCAATATGAATAAATGAGTAGTCTTCACGTATAAGCAAAAGATACAAGTTGCAGTAATATACTTGTCAATATTTTTCATTGCTTTGTTGTGACGTAAATGAACTCAAGTATGTCGCTGGTAATCCTGTACTTGGTCTCACTTAAGGCATCTCTAATACCCATTTTAACTTTGCTTCTACCAGTATTATATTAATTGACCTCTCACTTTTGTATGTCCTTGAACAAATCACTGATATCTACCAGATCATATGTTTATTTTACATATTAAATATAACCGTGCATTATGTTTCAGTATACGTGCTCTTGAGTCTTGACCATTATTATCTCTGTTCTCTTGTGAATAACATCTTTCATTTCAGTCGTACTAGTTGCATTTGGCTACCCTTATGACTTTTTGATTGGTCAACAGTGATAAATTAAGACTGTTTATGGAACTTACCTCTCATACACTTTCAAGAGTCAAATATCATATAGCCTCCAAACATCATCCATTCCAGTGACTTGCAAATCACGCTTAATTCGTCACCTTACTTTTAGAAACATTACAAGGTTTTTCTGTCTTCACCTTAACATGTTAAGTCCCATCTCATATTTACTATAACTATTGTTAAGACTTTTAGCTTTCAAAATAGGCTTTTCCTATTTCTCTTACACTGTATGGTCTAAGATGCTAGACACAAGATTTCAAATGCAAATATCGACATATCATTGTATCAATGACCCAAACAAGAGGTTGCTTTAGCCCATCTAGTTTAAGTAAAGGTTGAGCCCAGTATGCATTGTATTAACTAAATAGGCTTCAGATGGAGAGAATTGGCTTTAGGTTAATTTAGTATTAGGGGTTTAAGTGATGCTATGGTTCATAATTGTAGATTGAATGTTGGTAGGTAATGTGTTAGTAAAACTAATTGATGTTGGATGAATGCTAGTGATTTACACTGTTAGTATTAACTGAATGTCACTTGTCAGTTGATGCTAATATTTATGTTAAAGTCAGGTTGAATGTTGGTGGCTGATGTGTTAATAAAATTAATTGATGCTGATTAACGTTAGTGATTTACACTGCTTAGGATATCTGAATGTCACTTTACGACTGATGCTAGCATCACTGTCAAATTGTCAATTGACGATTCTTCAATAAAGTATCAGCATTATGACAGCTGTTGTGATTATATTGGTGATTTGTCAATGAATAATATATTTGTAGTATACTTTCTTTTTCAATGATTTATTTTGCTATATATATATATATATATATGTATATATATATATAAAGGTTGCTAGCCATGTGTGCAACTGGTATTAATGTCTAGGGTTTCAGAGGCCTTTGCACCTACAGTGTTTTTGTGCTTACATAAAAGGACCTCATTTGGTAACTACTATACATGCATCATGGAAGTTTCTCTCTCTAAAACCATCAATGTACATAAAAGATAATGTATAGCTATTCATAATTGCAGCATATTCTTGCCAACAACATAGTGTTTACATGTGCCACTATGTATTTAAATCGGAAAAACATGAATGCATGTACTGTTTTGATCTACAGAAATTGCAAATAGGAACCTTACGATGCTATAATTATTCTTTTTAATAATAATAAATGGCTTAATCAGCTATGCATAAGAGATCTGCGAGAAAGAGTTGCAAATGGAGGGGACCCAACTAAGCTACTTGAAACACCCGAGCCTCATGAAAGTTCAAATCATCTACAAGGTACTTATATACCCAGAAGCTACTTAATATATGCCACATCATCGAATGTTCTGTCACTTTTTTCATTAAGTTTCCAACTTGTTATGTTCTTTTCATGTGAAGAATTGTTACACAAGTGTCTTGTTGTTCAGTTTAATTCATGTTCTTCATTCTTAAGTTATTATTATGATTGTTTATTTATTTATTTTTATTTCTTGATATTTTGCTAGATGTACATATACAATTCTATCCTCCTAAATCCGTGTCCTTCAGTGTGAAGCGATATTATCTTTCCAAGTATATTTCTATAATTAAAAATTTTTAGTAGCTACATTATCGAAAAAGTCATAAAATCTCAATTAGGGTAGTACACAACCTAGTCAATGACAGATAAAAGCCACTAGTTTTCTGCAACGAATGACATTCTGTGGTTGTACTAGCTAGCAGAGGGACTTTAAACACTGATTTTCTATGCTACGGTTTTTCAGTCTCTCACATGGTGTTTTTTTTGCTTCATTTCTCTATTGTAACTGGATATACTTTAATTTCACATAGTCTTCTGGCTTCTCTTGGTCTTGGGTCTTGTTGACCACAGCTTGCTGTAACAATCAACCTATTAAATTCCCTCACCTATCACCTAATGATTGATGATGTAAATTAGTTAATTCTACACTTCTTTTTTTTTTTTGAGAGAGAGAAAGTGGTTCTGATCTTTGTTTTCTATCATCGTGCAGATGCTAATAACTTAGACGAACTAAATGTTCACCAGGAAGAAACAATGCCAAATAATGACACAGATGATTTACAACACGACCTGTTTCAGGAGATCTATGAAAACACTACTGAAGTAAGCATAATTTCAGATCCGACCATCTTTAATCTTAATTGTAGATATATGCTTATGCCACCTGTATAATATAAATTTAAGATGCAAGTAATATACTTCCAGTTAACATTGATTCAGAAACAAAAATCAATTGGGATTATGTAATTATTGCTGTTCAGAAATAAAAATGTCACTATTCACATGAAACAGTGACATGATCAACTAGTCATGGCCTTGGAACCAAATGTTAATTATTGAGGTGATGATTTCGAGCCATTTACTTGTGAAAGGACTGTTTTTCTTTCATCTTTAATGCTTCAAAGGGGTAAATCAGCTACAGACAAAACATGTTAAATGGGTTAAACGAATCAAAAACTAATTATATATCGTATAACTTTAGTAATCACGTAAGTAACCAGACCTGTACTAGTACCAGTTTTGACTCGCTTAACATATTTACATATAGGAATTGATAAATACAACATGCAATTTGTTCTACACAGCAAATGTACAGATATTATAGCATACTATACAATTACATAAAGCATAACTTTTGGTGTTTGAAACACTTTTCATGTTGTATTTATCAGCCATCTTTACATATAAGACCTGTTCATTTGGCCACCTCTAGTTAATATGACCTGTATTTTTGATTAGTTTTCCACCAAGTTAAAAAGATCCTAATTTATACTGTTACCAGGGACCACCTCGACCGTTGAATAACGAGGTTACCATTGCTGATACATCTGTACAAAAGGAAGTGCCTAGTCAGACGAAAGACGCCAACAGCATTGAGATGTCAGAAGAACTAAAAGCGCGCATAGAATTGAACAGGTTAAAGGCATTGGAAAGAGCAGCTGCTCGGAAACGGGCTTTGGAATCTCAGGCCTCTTGACTTTCGATCTGGTGTAATTGTGCTATACTTGTTTTTTGCAATATCTATAGCGCTCATTTCCTGCAATTAGCATCATGAAGGTACACTTTATAACCATGAGAATATAAAGTTCTTGCCCACATATGTTTTGTTGAACTTATAATATTACGAAAAAAGAAGTGAGCATTGTTATATAATAACCGTTATAAAGTTGAGGAAGTACTTGTGTGTCTTTTGTTGGTATTAACGAGCATCTGTTCAGAGTAGTCACTTTACTTATTTTGATGTTTCTTAAATCTACAACTGTCTCTGTTTACTCTGTTCAGAAATCAGAATGTTCCTTCTTTTTACATAAAAAGATGTCATTTTTATTAATTATCTTAAGCAAATCAGATATAAATACAGTTTAAGGTTCTTATTGATGTATGTGAAGATAGATTATAAATAAAATTGTCATTCAAATATGTATTTATGTTCACGCTTGTAAATTATTATTTGCATTACTTTAATTGTTATCATTTCTCGTTTATCAATCTCCAAATTTCTATTTTACAAGTGCTATGATTAAAAAAGTTGAATAATTAAGTGAAAAGTAAAAGATCACTCATTTAATAAAACTGATTTATACTTTTATAGGCCATATGTATAGAGTATAGGGATGGCAAAAATACCGTACGTGATGGGGATCTCACTACCTGAACTCAATTTAACTGGGAAATTTTCGAGTTGGACTGGGGATGGGACGGGGTGTGACAATTGTAAACCTTCGACTTCTCCAAACCTGTACTCGAATTTATACACATATTTTTATATGTATTATCACTTGTTGATTGTTAACAAGATATACGCATGATGTGTTCGATTCTTTAACGTGTAGCTACTTAGTATGACACAACTATTCACAAAAGATTTTATACAAGGTTAATCATCACGTTAACGTTAAAAGGTATTTTTTGCTTGCATCTACCAATTTATTTTTAGCTAATTTAAAGACTGAAAACTACCCGATTCCCATTGAGGATGGTGATGGTGATGGGAACCTGAATCATTTCCTGATGGAGATGAGGATAGAAAGTAGGAATCAAGAATCGTAATGGGAATAGGATCTCCGGTCATACTCGTTCTATTGTCATTCCTATGTATATGTATGTTGTTCTATTTCTATTTATTTAGAAACGGAGGGAAAAAAGAGAGTCTAATCTTCTCATAAAATATAAAATAGTATAAGTAGCCCTTTGATTAGACCAAGTGTATCTTCGGTCAAGATTCAATATTTTTTTTCATGATCGATGTATCGATAGCTGTTAAACACATTTTGGGAAAAATATAACAGGGTAAATGGGACGAGTTGTCAACACTTAAGTATAGTATTAGTATTAGCATATGCTCACTGCACACGTATGTAATTGTCTCACATAGTCATTTATATGTATATAATTGACGGTGGATGTATATGATAGTGACTAAAGACTTATTTATTATATCTTCATTATATATATAATGCATTTCACCATTATCTTAGTTTGGTATCAACACATGAAAAAGACAATATTACCATTAACTTATTTTTAACATTTTCATTAATACCCCTATCTCATTATCTATAATTTTTAATTACTACTTATTCTTCACTAACTACACTTTTCATCCATCAAATATTAAATCTACCTACTAAAGTCTTTTTTGATTGGTTAAATATTAAAGTAGATACTTATAACGGGACATCCCAAAATAGCAATGATGACATTTTAATTGAGACGGACGGAATACAATATATTTTATTTCAAAACATTTACTCGCACTATCATTCATCGTCATCACTTTCACCACTGCATTGCGCGGGTATTGTGCTAACACACACACACACACACATATATATATATATATATATATAGGGTGTTGATAAATACAACACAAGTTTTAATACATACAACAAAATTATACATAATTAATACATACAGTACAAGTCAGTAATGCACAGTTTTATTGTATCAATCAAATTTTATATTGTATCTATCAGTTCCCATATATATCGCACAAACAAACATACGACTTTCTAATAATAATAATAAAATAATAATAATAATAATAATTATTATTATTATAATAATTATAATTATTATATTTTTATATATCCGTAACGATAAATAAATAAATAAATAAATGTTAGGTGACAATCTGCAACAGTTCTTAATTTGTATTCTACAAATTGACAATGATGTTGATTGTAGTTGTTTGGCAATGTCACTAAATTGGGGTCGCACATTAATTTTATCTCCAAATCTATGTGATTCTATTAATAAAATAGAATATCGTAGAATTAATTGTATACTTTGACAAAATTTAATTAATAATAGATGGTCGTTGTCTAAATATATGTAGGATAACGACTTATTTATCCTGGAAGAAATATTGTTACCAATAACTCTTGAACTAGTGAACGAACAATTTCATATACTCCATTTTTGTCAAAGTTTTAATTTCTAAATGATATGTTATAAATATAAAGCCAAACATCACCTATATAACCTAGGGTTGCAGTGTAGAGCATATATTATATATGAGTTTAAAGCTTGGAGTTGGATATAGTGATGACGTTGAAGTTTAGTGGAGCTAAAACTTGAACTTTTATTTAAGGTTGGAGACAGAGATTTAATTTTTTGATACGTTTTTGACAAACTAATTGGAGATGTAGCTTCTTAATGTATAATGAGACAAAAGTACATCATATTTTATATGATATTTTATAAGTTCAAATTTTTAATAGGTAGAAGAAAGGTAATAAAGTAATTTAATAATTACGAGACGGTCCTTATTTGAAAAAGTTAGTATAAAAGCTTCTAGTTGAAAGAGATTATATTTCAAAGAAGCATTATTTTATATTTAAATTTATAGGCAAAGAAGGATTGCGAAATTATAAAGAATTGAGCTTCTTAAAATTGGAAGCCGAAGCTTCTAGAATCCCCAATAATATCTCAAATTGTGATTGCCACACACCCTAAATGCAGATATCAACTGTGTTTGGTGCAACGACGTCCCTGAATCAGTTCAACATCTTTTACTTCATTGTAAGTGGTCTTTCGAAGTAAGGACAACTCTTTTTAGATGGTGGAGGATTGAATGGATAACTCCTTCAAGTCTAGCTCAATTTGGCGAGGAATGGAACCAAGGGATGGGTATCAAGGACATAAAGTTTTGGACTCTTATTGGGCCTTGCACAATTTGGTTAATTTGATTGGCTAGAAATGAAACGGTTTTTTATGGAAAATTCACATGTCCGGCATCAATAGCTCACAACATCAAGATGAAAGAATTTTTGTGGGCTTCTTCATTTGAAATGTGTCTACTTCTGTAATTATATATATGGAAAGCCAACCCTGATCTCTTTTATAGACTCATAATTATCATTGTAGCTTATGTCTATGTAGTTTGTTCATGTTTTATTGTTTCGGTTCTCCAATCTTGTAATTGGTATATATCTTTCAATAGTTGTTGAAAGATTTATTTATATACTTTCAGTTTTTCGAAAAAAAAGCAAACTCGCAACGTATTATTAATAATTAAATTTATAAACTATATTATAACAAAACTATGCTATTGTTAATTAAAATATATTTTCATCGTTTAAAGATACACCCTTGTGATTGATGAGTAGACTAACTACGATTTAATGTATAATTATAACAAAACTATGCTATTGAAAATAATATATATGTATATCGTTGATTGAGAAAATACATGAATAATGATAAATACAATAAAATATTTGATTCAAACACTAATCTTATGCTTTAGTGTGTTTGTATTGTGGGCTTTATATTTTTTTACACAATTTTTATATATGTTTCGACATTTTGCGGTGTTAGAATACATTATTAGTGCAGAACTATAGATGTTTATAGTGTGTGATATCAAGATTACTGACGTAAATACTAATATATGTGTCTACAAAATCATAATGTATATACAATTGTATATCATTGAGTTTCGGGTTAAAGGTTTCGGATTTAGGTACGTCTCCCCGTTCCCGCCCCAATAGTCAGTTTTCTATATCAGGTGTTGTCCGTCCATGTCTATGTCCCCGATCAACTCATGAATTTCCCAATCAAAACGTATCAAGTTATCGATTTTTCATCGAGTATAAACTTTTATGTCATCCCTTATTGGTCTAAAGAATATCGGATTACGTTATTCCGTTGAAACAACTTTTGAAAAAGTGCACACATATTATAATAGGAAAGTAAAAGTTTTTTGAAAGAGCAATGATCGACATATGAGAGTTAAGGACGCTCAAAAAGCCAAAAAAGTTATGATATCCCAATCAATAGGAAGCCATGGTACATGTGATGATGCGTGCAACGACAATTTTAAAGCCAGAGCATTCAATTTTGGCTTCTTTTCGCATGCACTCCATCTCATCCCACGCTTAATCTCACCTCATCATCAATTAAATATTACTTCTACAGTTCTACTATCTGTTTAATCACAAGAAAAGCATATTGTATTTATTAAATCATATTCCGTATGTACATACACTTGAGGATAATCTTCTTTATGTAACTCTAAAGTATATACATAGTTACATACATGTTAACGGAATGGGGAGTCATTTCAACACCCGTACACCACTAATAAATTTCCATACATTATTAACTGTGTTTTATGCAAAATACAACACTATAATCATAAATCAAAACTAATGGTGTGCGGAAATTTTTTAGTGGCGTATAAATTTGTTAAAAAAAAAAATGAAATAGTAAGAGTAGTTGGATGGAAGTAGGAATGCAACATTAATATGTCGGAGTGACAACTGGCTTGACATGTTATTGCCCACATCTTCTTAACGTGAGTGAACATCCATTTCCTTTTACCTAAAATAAATATTATTTCTTGCTTTTGTTCTAATCAATTCAACTAAATTAATAATAAACGATCTTCATATATATATAGTTATATACTACTAGTTTTTCATATTTATGTGAATAATGTGTTGAAATTATAGAAGGGTTCTCAGCTTCGTTTAACAAACTCTGTTTTGACAAAGATGATTACCTCCAAATGATCTTTTACTATATGACACATCCTCAATCTACCTATGTACTTGTTGAGAATAAAACCAAAGTAAAAAAAACAGTGAACAAAGTTGACTTTTACATTTCTAGAAAGCCTTGTAATAAAACCATGTTAACATAACATCTATACATATACATACTAGGTAGTGTTATGTTTTGCACAGCCCGTATAATCGTGTTACCATGTAAATGTAAATATATAGTAAAAGAACATTATAACCCTTATTCTATCAAAAGGTTATCTAAAAAAAAATAATCTAATAAAAACAAATCGTTATATCATCAAAATTTTAATACCTGAAGTGCAATTTCTAACTTCAACATGTTAAAATTTTAATACAAACACAAATAACCGTCTTCTTTTTCGTACTTCGATCTTCTTAAACAAAACAAGGAGGATAAATTTTCTAAGGGTTTAACTCACGGATCGCTAACGTACTTGTTAATTTTGTGTCGAAGTCACCAACGTACTTTTAACTACGGGTTGGAGATCACCGACATAATTTTAGTACGGAGTTAAGATAGCCAATATAAATTACAAAGAAATTCATTTTTTTAAAAGTTTGTTGGTGATCCTGATAATAAAAACGGTTGATTAGTGATCTCAGAACAAAAGGGAGAGTACGTTAACGATCCATGAGTTAAACCCATTCTCTAACACCAAAGGAAAGATGATGTCACAAAACTTTTTTTCCAATGTAAATAACTATAAGGATGATACATATAGACCAAGAGATGACAATATATACTCCATCCGTCCCAAAATGAGTGTCATGTTTTAGTTTTTGAAAATTTTCTTTTTCAACTTTAACCTTAAATATTTTTATTTTTGTTATATAATACTTTATTAAAATTATATCAATTCAAATACATTTAAAATCAATATATTCATATATTTTGCATCAAGTATTATATAACACAAACAATATTTTTTAAGGTCAAAGTTAAAGTAGAAAAGACTTAAAAAGTTAAAACATTACATTTATTTTGGGACGGATGGAGTATGATATATATATATATATATATATATATATATATATATATATATTTGTTGTAATCCAATATCATATAAACTCAAATGAGAAAGGAGATAAATACAGATTAGGCCATTAGGGTAATATTGAAGGTCGGTTGATTTACCATGGTTTATAACATATATATATTTAGATTGGGAACAAAACAACAAATCTTTTAAAATTAAACATCCACATATGAAAAGACTTGACAATACAACAAATCTCTTAAGAAAACATCTACATATGAAAGACTTGAAAAGCTATAATTTGTGTTTTACACCAATGTCATGTGGTTTGGTAATGGATGGATGCATCGTTATTGAGTAAGTCAGGTATGCGTTCCACATTATGAAATTGACAACTGATTATGGGCAGGTCGGGGTTGCCGGTTATCAACCTTTTACTATAATAATTTGTGTTTTACAGAAAAATAATAATTAAAAAGAAAAAGAACACAGAAAAGAGACAAGAGAGATCGAGGGGGAAAAACCCCATACATGGACTTGAACCATGATGCTTCAGATGCAAAAGTGATTTCCAAACCATTCAACTGACAACACCTTTACCATAATTTTCGTTTAGCTCTAATTTATTGTTTTTATGGCCTCAGAAACATACGCAGGAACTGGAATGTAAAAGAAATAAACCAATAACTAACTTACACATGTTAGCTTATGGCGCTGCTACAGTAAAAAAGCTTACCTTTATATGAATAGGAAGATATGGTCTAAGGTGAAAACTATAGCCTTACCACAAGCTATACTGTAATGATCGCGTGACATATGACACTAGTCAACTTGTCTATCCCACCCTTTAAATTACAACTTTCAATTGAAAAAATTAATATATTCGATTAAATGTTAGGAGATTTATGCTACTACTGACGTAGATTTGGTCTTGTTTCGCCCCCTAGTTACACTTAAAATTGGAAATTTAAAGAGTCATCTTCTCGTGTTAAACAAGGAAATTTTACTTCACTATAATATTTTCATCGTTCATATATCATGTCTGACACATATACTATGTAAGTCCCTAGTTCTAGGATCGATAACTTCGTTATCGATAGTATTAAGGTGCGGAAAATCCTCAATACACGTTATCTTACTATAACGAATAAGTTTGCGTTATAGGTTAACTAATACTTAGCTTTAAACGATTAAACGTCAAAGCCTAGCCTTTAGTAATTACGTTTTCTCTGGATTACTGAGTTCGCAGGTTGCAGAAAATCGAATGACAAAAGTTAATGATTGCTAAAATCGAAATCATTTATATATACTTCGAATCAACTCGCAGCCACTAGGCCTGCGAGTTGACTTAACTTGCCTCGTAGCCCAAGCCCATTAATGAACTCTGCTCGCTAAGGCTTGTCACCATTGCGAGTTCAGATCTCATCTCGCATCGCCAGGCTTGCGACTTGAGATCTCGACTCGCCAAACTTATTTATTTCATTTACAATATCCGTCTATCATATTTATCACACTAATATATATAAAGAATATTAATAACAAAACAAATATTCATTTACAAATCTAAACCAATATACAAACGTGATAACAATTACACTAGTCATATCACAAGTTAGATCTGTTGTCACAAACTATATCTCAACATACTAGGTCTAGGACCAAATCTATGCACAATTTTGGAAGAGCTAGCGCATGGATAAACTTATTAATTGTTATACAACTTATTAAGAAATCTAGTCGATTTCCTCTTAAGATAATCATAGCTTAACACATGTAATGTAAACGTTTACACTTTTGACACAAAAAAGTCTTTGATTAAGGTGGCTGTTTTTTAGGACGACATATATACAATCTAACACGCATACCATGTACAACCAACATCACCCACTACCTCAAGTGACGCTTGAACCCTCAACCTCTTAGTTGAAGGCCGTGTTACTCCCATTCCGCTAGATCAAAGCCACTTTGATCATTAAGGTGGTTGTTTTACCCAAATGCACATTAGTACATTAGTAACATTACCATCTTTAAACTCATGTATAGATCGCTTAGGTTATTCACTTTAGATCAATGTGACTTAACATGCGATTTAATTGTCACATAAGCTTTCATACCCAAATGCACATACATTACCATCTTTAATCTCATGCAATAACACCCACACCAACTTTCATGTACTAATTAAAGATCCTAAAGTACAAATTAAAGCTTTATCAGGTGTTTGGACACTAGTCGAAACTCTACTTCACATACACTTTCTCTCGTTTCTATCATACAATTTTTCGTCATTTCTGTTTTAGTTCGTTAGTAAAACAAAATGTACATACTCTTATGTTAGACGACATATATAATCGAAACTAGAAACTAAGCAACCATTTGATTTTCGTATACTCAATGATAACACAAATAATAATGTCGATTTTCGGGATTTATTGCTGTCTTTACATTGTTTTTTCAACAATGTAGATCTTGAACATGATACATTTTAATCACATAACTTAAGTGTACAAAAAGGGAAAAGCTAATACACATAAAATCCAAAGACTATAGCCAACCACTTGCTATTTACTACTAGCATTATTGCCAGCAATTCTTACCTAAAACGACACTAATGTTACATACTTTTTATAATTCCTTAAAGTAATCTAAATTAAACATTGTTTGGTATCTACAAGCACGTGCATGCACACATATGCACAAAGAGTTTAAGTTATATTTAATATCTATATATCTATCTATCTAAAATCTCAACAATTTTCTAAACAACCTATCGTTTTTTGGCACCTAATATTAACTCCAGACGTGGTGAATATGACAAGCACGCGCAAAAAGCCAAAATCTTACTACTACGGAGTATTATTCAATTCATGCCATTTTCACAACATTCGAATTAAGAACTAGTAACTTTTCTTTATTAAATGAGAGTTTAATTTTTCATTGAATTTTAATTTAATTTATTGCATTTGTATGTTGCATTTACATTGTAAGATGCAATTATAAATAGGGTTAAAAGGGCATACTTTCACTTTTATTCCAATGCAGGTTATCAATTGATTTTATTATCAGATTAGGTAATCTACCGGTAAAAGATGATACCGATTAGTAACGTATTTTACATAATTTTTCCAAGATATGTAACGTGACGACTAATGACTCGTGTTAACTACTTCGATACATTTTTACACTGTATATTACCTACGTTGAATGATAAAATCGATTCGTTACCTTAGAACAAAAGTGATAGTACGAGCGTGGTCAGCTTGTAAATGTCGATCATCACCATGGTCTTAATGTATGATGTTTGCAGCGAGCATCTACCCAACTTATTGAGGAGTTGTCATAGAAAACTTAATATGAACATATGGTCCTATGCTTGATAATGAGACATGAGTTTGACCACACAAATGAACGTGAGCATAGTAACGACATGATAATAATAAAAAGTTAATTACTCAAACGGTAGGGACCATTACATTACATTAAGGGGGGCAAAGGTATAGAAAAACTTGTATAAAACACTTGGCATTGCATGGTGATAACTCATATATGAGTTGTAGGCTAGTATTTTGGAGGATCGAACCAAGAAACATTCGTTACCTAAGATTATATATACTAAACTAAAACAATGTTGATGCGTGTTTTGGACTACACTGAAACATGTTGGACTGGAAGTATAGTATCAAAATGAAACGACATTCTAAGAATGCGAATTAATCGCTTGGTCATAAGAACAATGTCGTGCATCCCTAGGGAAGATAGGACAGTATTATAATCATGATACATCGAACGCTACCAATTAATTCTAGCTTCACCCCTGTTCAAAAGATGCTATCATTTTTATCTTGAGGTAACTCATACGAGTATATAAAAACATAAATTTATGTGTTATCGACCTATCATGTACTAGAAAATTTACACTTCATGTCATTTAGCTTCTCATATATCTCAGCTTTTATGCTAACAGCACCTAAGTTAGCAGCCGTTAACAACGCTCGTTATTTCTCCCATAATAAATACAGCAAAAAGTAAATAAAAACACACATAAAGACATCCATTTTGGTCCCGGTGGTGAACAAGAAGACGGTTGTCTAGTCTATTTATTTCCTTCCAAACAGTCTTTAATTTCTTCACCTGTTCTCTCATACAAACTATTACTCATTCTTTTTATTACTTTCACCAATAATATTAAACTATTCAATTAGATGCTTCAAATAAGTCCATAATAAACTACATTATTATATTATTAAATAAAAACCCAAGATTTGAACTCCATTTTTGTTAATCAAAATGTGTGTAAAATAAGAAAAAGAGAGAGAAAACAGTACTACTAGTATTTTCTTGAAGTTGCAAAGCTCTGATTAACTTCACGTGTATACTCATCCATCTGTCCCATGAGTCTTTGCAAACAACTTCAAGAATACACACAAAACACATACTACAATATACAGATCCATTTTATATCAATCTCTCTGCAACTCGAGAACCAGTTTTTATGGTGGTTTTAGATGGAAAGATGTTGACTTTATGAGTCAAAATCAAAACCCCATTGACCATGAGAGTAATTTAAGGGGAAATTTTTGTTAAATGACTCCTTTTATATATTTCTCCCTCTTTCTTACCCAATCATTCATATATTCATTACCCACAAAAAGGAAGTAGCTAGATTTTGAGTGATCCTTTATCTCCTTTACTATTCAAACCTCATATTCAACTAAAAGGTAAGTAGCTTTTTGCTATGAATCTTTGATTAAAAAGGTTAGAAAAGGAACCGCCTTTGATTTCAAGATCTTTTAAATGAGGCAAAATGGGATTGTTTTCTTTTTTTATTTTTTTAGTATAGTTTTTCAATGTGTAATTTGTGGTGATAGAGAAGCACTTTTGGGGTTGAAATCTGACATTGATCCAACAAATTCTCTTAATTGGAGTGGAAATGATTTTTGTAAATGGGATGGAGTTAAAGAATGCTTAAATGGTAAAGTGTCAAAACTTGTTCTTGAAAATTTAAATTTAAAAGGTGAATTAGATTCAAGAAATCTTAATCAGTTAGATCAAATCCGTGTCTTGAGTCTTAAACAAAACTCAATCTCTGGCAAAATCCCAAATCTTTCCGGTTTAGCAAATCTTAAATCACTTTTCCTTTCTTACAACAACTTTTCCGGTGAGTTTCCGGCGTCTTTAACCACCCTTCACCGCCTAAAAACTATTGTTCTCTCCGGTAATCATCTTTCCGGTGACATTCCTGATTCAATCCTCAATGTACAAAGATTATATGTTCTTTACTTAGATGACAACAGGTTCACGGGAAAAATCCCACCTTTAAACCAAACCGGGCTGAAATTTCTTAACTTGTCAAGCAACCAACTCTCCGGCGAAATTCCGGCGACCCCAGTTCTAGTCAAATTCAACTCCACTTCATTTTCCAACAATGTGGGTTTATGCGGTGATGCTTTCAACATCCCATGTAGTATCTCCCCTTCGCCGTCGTTTTCTCCGGCGAACCCAAGTACAAACCCACCCACTACCGGAAAATCCCACCGTCACCGGAAAACCAAGAGGATAGTCATAATAGCATGTTCCGTTGGTGGGTTTATCTTATTATGTATTTTAATCATATTATTAGCAATCTTTATCAAAACCAAGAAAAGAAAGTCACCGGAAACAGCTGCTAAAAAGACAGAAACTGCGGCGGCTGGCGGCGCATCCGCCGCCACCGCCGCCGGAGCAAGTGGCAGTGGGAAAAATGGGTCTGCACCGGAAGGTGATGACGGCGGCAGTGGGATAGGAAAGTTGGTATTTTTCTCCGGCAGCGGAGATACGCCGGAAATGAGCTATAGTTTGGAAGATTTATTAAAAGCGTCGGCGGAGACACTGGGTAGAGGTACGGTGGGGAGTACGTATAAAGCGGTGATGGAATCAGGGTTTATTGTAACGGTGAAACGATTAAAAGATGCGAGGTATCCAAGGGTTGAGGAATTTCGGAGACACGTGGACGTCATCGGACGGTTGAGGCATCAAAATCTGGTACCTTTAAGAGCTTATTTTCAAGCTAAAGAAGAACGGTTGCTCGTATACGATTATTTCCCTAATGGCAGCTTGTTTTCTCTCATTCACGGTACGTTTTTATTTTTTACTTTAAAAAAAGTCTAAATGTGCATGATAATAATATTTTAAAAAGATTTATTATATCGCTTTCATTTGATTGTTGTGAGTCAAATAACTTGGATCATGTGGAAAATAGAAGGCTTCTAGATTTTATATAAGTTAACATTTTGTTTAGAGAGTGAGCAATTGTTTTTGTTTTAAACATTGAATAATTAGGTATACAGGCTTAAAGAGATGTATACAACTCTAATTGGTTTCAATGTTGATATGTAACTATACTTTACCGAATACGTAACTATGAAAATGGACATACGGAGTGGTACTATTTTTATAAAATTTCTCCTCCAAAACGTTGTTGGAGAACGTTCCTTCACACCTCGATAGCGTTCTGGATGGTGCTCTAGATAGTGTTCATAACATCGTTCGGCCAGGGATGCTATTTAATCAGGGTTTTTTTATCAATGGTTAATATTGATTTTTTAAAAAAATTCAGAATATTGAGTGAACTCAATGTTCTCCGCTTTTTCAGCATTAGTTTTATCACCAGAACACCGAAAAGACACTGAAAAAATTTGTTTTAAAAATGATTAAATATATGAATAATAAAATAATGAATATGATATAGATAGTGTTCATAACATCGTTCGGCCAGGGATGCTATTTAATCAGGGTTTTTTTTATCAATGGTTAATATTGATTTTTAAAAAAAATTCAGAATATTGAGTGAACTCAATGTTCTCCGCTTTTTCAGCATTAGTTTTATCACCAGAACACCGAAAAGACACTGAAAAAATTTGTTTTAAAAATGATTAAATATATGAATAATAAAATAATGAATATGATAAGTATTATCCTTCATCTGTCGCAAATTAAGTGTGAAGCATCAGATTGCATACCGTTTTAAAAAGTCGGGACTTAAGCTGTAAATCATTTTGATTGCTTGAAAGTTAAAAATAAAAATAGTATGGATAAAATTTTGATTTTATGGTAGGAAAAGGAGATGTGGGTCAAATGTATAATTTTAGACAACCGACAACATTCCTTTTTTATATTCCTTCAATTGTCATGTCCACCTTATATTTTTTTATATAAAATTATCTCGTGTCCTTTTTTTTACCAAAAATTGTGTACTCGTTAAAACATAGGAATACTTTCTACCTGCTTTTACATCATAGTCATTTTGGGCAAATATAGTGTTTAATAAACAATATTTAGCATTACCTTTTTTGTTACAGGAGTTACAAGTTAGAATATAATTTAGTTGAACTGTGCAATTATATAAGATCAGATATCTAAAATACAGTTGTAACGGTTTCGCAGGATCGAGAACATCAGCTGGTGGAAAGCCTCTTCATTGGACATCATGCCTTAAAATCGCGGAGGATTTGGCTACTGGACTTCTATACATTCACCAGAACCCGGGGCTGACCCATGGAAACTTAAAATCTTCCAACGTTCTATTAGGCTCCGACTTTGAATCTTGCCTAACAGATTACGGCTTAATGTCATTCAGAAACCCTGATTACCCAGAAGAATCAAGTGCTTCCTCCCTTTTCTACCGGGCTCCAGAATGTCGTGACCCAAGAAAACCGCTCACCCAACAAGCAGATGTCTACAGCTTTGGTGTCCTTCTCTTGGAGCTTCTCACAGGAAAAACTCCGTTTCAGGACCTTGTTTTGGAACATGGGTCGGATATTCCTAAATGGGTCAAATCTGTAAGGGAAGAAGAAACCGAATCAGGAGATGAACCGACGTCTTCTGGGAATGAAGCGTCGGAAGAGAAGCTTACAGCTCTTCTTAACATTGCCATGGCTTGTATTTCACTTGTCCCCGAGAATCGGCCTGTGATGAAAGAAGTGTTGAGGATGATTAGGGAAACAAGAGCGGAAACAGCTCATGTGTCGTCGAATAGCAGTGATCATTCACCGGGACGATGGTCTGATACTGTCCAAAGCTTGCCTAGAGATGAACATTTGAGCATATGATTCATGTATTGTGGATTTTTAGTGAATTTTATTCATCTATTTGTGTAGGAGAAATTTTTTCTTTTTTTCATTTTTATTATTGATTGAAATCGTTTGCTGTTACAGGTGTGTGTTAATTTTAATCATAATTTAGTTTGGGATATAACTCAATAATTACCGCAACACCGAGGGCCGAAGTCTAGGAAAAAATTCTTGAACTTTTAGTGTGATTGTAGTACAATTATAGTATAACTTTGTTTCTAAACCTTGCTTATATACAAGTGTCACCAATTTATATATTTGAACCCATTGAGAGAACTTGCAGGCTCTATTCCTGCACACAATGAAGATTCATATGAAAGTTTAAACAAAAAATAAAATGGTGCCAAAATGTACTTTTAAGTTTTAACGATGTTAGAACCAACCAATCATTTTAGCTTTCCAAAATTGGCATCATTCTACAAGTTTTCGTATAGTTGACTGACACAGATGGTCAACTGATACAGGTATATATCATAATAATAATACGCCCATAAGGGTCAATAGATAATTTACAACAGGTTATTTATCTATACTTACAACCATAAATTTCTACATTCAATAATTGGGCTCCTGCTTCAAATGCATTCTACTTGATGAGCTGAATACCATTTTCTGTCATCAGCAAGAAGCAACAACCATTTACTCATCAGAACAACTGAATAACCAAAAGACAATTGAAAAACAAAAGTCAACTGTCAGACAGTTGATTACCTGGCTTGTAATTGGCAGAATGGTATTAGCAAGACTTTCATTTAAAGATACAGGCAGTGGCGGTCCTGGCATGTATCTCATGCTGCGAGAATTTTTGAAACTTTGAGCAGAATTAACAGCTGATATGTTGAAGAACTAAAATAGTCCATGTTTGACTTTTGAACTTGTCTTTTGACTTAAATCATTGCATAGAAATGCTTAGAAAGTACATTTGAGTACATAGATAAGGAAAATTATATCGCCGGAAGGGCTATTATAAAAGGTTTAACATGCATTAAAACTTGTACCTAAACATAACAATTCAAAGACAATTGATAATATTTAGTTAGAGTACAATCATTTTATGCACGTAATTCTTAATGACAGCCCTTAGGGATGTCTGTCATTGACAAAACCTAATAAGTATGAATAAAAACTCTAATAAATAAAAGTGGTTTAAAAATTATAAGAAGGCTATGTAAATTTTGAGTTCTAGAAGCCAAACATGGACTCTTTTTTGAGATGGATGGAGTATATTTTCTATGAATTTCTCACATACTCATTTATGATAGAAGTTATATTGTTCTTGGCGTGGTTAAAAAGGTCAACGTTGTCCCGCAGCTGTCATGAGATGTTATAAAGCTAAATGTTAGCAAGGACTGGTTAAGTAAACGTAATGAATTCAATACACTTACTTTAAGTGCAGAAATGTTAGCCGATATCTGACCAAAAACTTGGCTGTTTTGTTCTAAAAGACACCTTGTGGAGACGCTTAATGCTGCATCAACCAATAAAAAAAATCAATTATAAGACCTTGAATTGTTATAAAGAGCCAACAATAAGATTTTTTTTTAACTCGGCAAGAACTATCCAGTGACGCATTGTGGTTACTTTGGTAGATATTACATTGTGATTCTAGCATTTGAACATACAGTGGTATTTAATATATTAAATAATACTTTTCACTAAGTAGCAAAATATGGAAGAGAAGCAATTCAAGCAGGCTTTTAGTAAATACACAAAACAGTAACCTTCAAAAGGACTAGCACCGCTCTGAAATCGATTGTTATTCATAGTTACAGAAAATGGAGCCACATTCAAAGTTGAAATTGATGATATACTTGGCTTCGACAACGATTCCATCAGTTTATCCTGTTCAAACATGACAATTAGAATGCTGATTTTTGAAAACTTCGAATTGATTTTAGGAATGAATTTGAGTCGAGTGTTATTTACATATAAGATGTAAGCAGCTTTACAACATGCTCATCAGTTAAGAATAACCATCTATCACAGTATCACACTATGTACAATCAAGTAATCAACCAACTATAAGATGGATTGTTATATAAGGATAATGTCAAACCACAAAGGCAAAAGTCAAAATAGAAAAATAGTGACAAAACCATAGAAGGTAGTGGATAATAGTGCAACAGAAACTGTATCTGATAATCTGATCTACAAAGCACAATGCATAAAGTTGACAATTTTACGGGAACTGACTTCAGAAACTTCTGTATTAACCATGAGGTTACAAGATTTTGGCATACCTTGTTATCTTTTAACTTCCTCCCTAACTTCAGCTTATCCAATTTCCTTCGTTTACTCTGCCAAATATATCTCATCTTGGTAAGCATCAAAATACCCAAATTTCCACCCAAGTTTTTGAACTTTTAAGAAAACATCTATTGCGCCATTGTACCTCATGTTCACAGATGATTGTGACATGGTACTTTCCCAGGGGAAATTGAAAGAAGAAGCAAGTTTCTTGAAAAGAAATTATGATTTCAACTTCTAAGTTTGCAACGACCGTAACAGTTAGAGGTGGCAAAATGGGCAGAGGGAATGAATTGCATATTTGGGTTCATAAGAGATAAATGGACAAAAGGATTCTCTCTCCATCCCATAAATGGATGCAACATTTGCCTAAGCCATACCTAAATGAGACTATTAATACTAAGAGAATATCAGCTATATATTAAGGGGGTTTTGGCTTAGCTTAGGGCTTAAGCTTCTTGGTTTATTCGCTTATAGTTTAAAAAAGCCCTCTTCAGTAAGCCCCAACTCTTTGGTTTCACAAAAATGGGCTTTTTAGCATCAATAAACTAGAAGGCTCAAAAGCGTTTGGCAATCAAAAATGACTACTTGCATTATCTAACAGACTAACATAATATGCTAAAATACTCCCTAGAAAGCAAGCAAAGGCAAACACCCCCTAATTGCATACTTTTTAAAAATTGACAAAAGTGACGGTAAATACTCGGCATGAATATGTCGTAATGATTAATAATGTGCCAAATATGTAGACTGTGTCGGAGCGTTAAGGACTGGGTTTGGAGAATGACACACAATGTAACATATTGGGTGGGGAGCAATGGAAACAAAATATGGGAACGAAACCTCCAATGTTGGGGATATGTTAAACACAAGTAGGAGAATGAGTTTAGAAAGTGGAAATGAAACCCACTCCAATAGTGATTCGGAATAACTAACCAAATGGCCCTAAATTTTGAATTCACTAGAAAAATAAAAAGGTAAATATTGCATTCACTTTGGACATCCCATAATTACAATTGTTGCACTTATTCTGAGATGGAAAGTAGAGAAAGCATAACAAAATCTATTGAAACTGAGAATTGGTACAAAAGAGAATGATGTTACAGAAAAATAAAGTGCAAAAGATGTTTCTCCTTCTTGGTAATTAACATACCACATTCTTATCTTGATAAAAATTTAGGCCAAGGTTTAAAAAAATATATGAGTAGCAAGCTCACCGTGATCCACCTGCACCTCAGGGCAACATCACGCACAGTTTTATCACGCAATGTAGCAGCAATCTTGATGTACCTCATGATGCTGGGTTGATCAGCATATCTACATATACATTCCACAAGGCATAGGCATATAAATCAAGGAAATTAGTATGGTACTGTTCATTGTGGAATGTAAGCGAAAGCCTCCTAACTAGAATGAAGGCGTAATGAGTAAAAGGCTGGCGTTTAGATAATCGGGGATTTTTTTTACTTTTGTAGCAGTATCCAAAGATAATAGTGTGACTTCTATATTTTTCAGAACTGTAAAGACTCATTATGTAATACCAGGAATCAGTTTATCCAAACACTAAAAGATGACTACTTCGATTTAAGTTGCAATTATGACATAATCAAATTCCAATACGCAAATCCACACACCCTGGTAATCTTAAAACCCTAGAAATATATGTAAAAAAAAACAATATGCATGTCCTCTGCCTCTAGGACCCTTCCCACAAGATTCACAAATTGTGGTAGCAGCACAATTATATTAACAAGAGTCATGATATATGTATATGCCTAGAATATAGTCCTAAACATGCTTAATTCACACACTGTTTGACATATGTGATATGTCTTACACTTCTTCTCTTTCCGTATCCACACAGATTATAAGATGTGTCCCAATCATTTTGTTGCACATACTCCATATACTTTAGGCAAATACTACGTATATTTTACGCATATCAATTAATTTTCTATTAACAATACAGAAGACCACACCAAACCAAAGGCACACAATTAGTTGAAACATATACTCAAATAATAATAAGTACACTAGACAAATATACTTCATTTGAAACATGATACCTACATGGAAAGTCCTTCCTCCAACTTATATTGTTCTTCAACAGACCACTCAACCGCCAAGCCTGCGTCATGCTTTAACCCCGGGACTGCATCCGAAAGAACAGAAGCACACGAGTTCCCGATTTGTGCATATCCTGAACTACTGTTTCCCATACTAGAATTCCCAGAAAACATCATCGCTGCTGTATTGTTATTATTATTCATTCTATAATAATCTCCCATCAAGATCATCTCACTTGTGCTATCTATAGCACTAGATTGAAACGACATAGCATGTCGACTAGGAGCATAACTCAAAGTTTGATCATGGTGAGAACCAGAATCCATAATTTGTATACCAGTAACCAATGATCAACCCTCAACTATTCTTGAGTCTGTATGTGCAAATACAAAGCATATATAGATGAATCCTAAGATAAAAAAGTATTGATTCGAAAATCGAAAAAGGGTGTTATGATTATGTAGCGTTGGTCGTCCAATTAAAAGAATCTTGTGACTATTACTACCCCAAAAGTTAAAACCCTAGATTCTATACACACATGATAAAAATCAAAACTTTTATCAAAATCACAACCACCCATCTTCATTATATCCAAAAAAGATCAATATTAATACTAAAAATACCTTTTTTCATACCCACCTGCAGAAATCCTTCGCATCCCAAATCTTGAACTTACATCATTGGTTCATCATCAAGATCAACACCCCATAAATTCCACAAAAGATTGAGAAAAATGTACGCTGTTTTAGGGGAAGATATAAGGGGTTGCTAAAGGTTTCAACTTTTCAAGATTGGGGGTTTTAACTGGTTTTTTATGTTACTTTCTTTTTATCTTTCAGTCATGGTTCTGTCACCAAGCATACTACTACTGTATGTATATTTCATGTGCTTTTGGAATTTGGGGTGATAAAGGAATAGGAAAGGTATGTAATTGTGCTATCTGTTTAGTGGTGGTGGGTGTAATAAAATAGTAGGAGTTTGGCCAATGAAAAAACAGAGGACCCAAGTGAACGAGGGTTTTGAAGCTTTCTAAAGATTTTTTGGTAGCGCAGATCTTGGAATTGGGTGAGAAAAAGTGCGAATTCCAATAAGCATTTTGATGCCACACTTGTCACAATTCCACCCATGGGCCAAAAGCCTAAAATGATGATGGAAGTAATACTCCCTCCGTTCCCATAAGTGTCCCACTTATTTGGAATGTTCGAAAATAAGAGTTCAGATTCTCTTTCAGCCAATCAGAAAAGATTTTAGTAGGTAAAGATAAGATGTTATTGGTAGATAATGATTTTTCTTAAACTGTATGCATTTTGACATGAGACACTTATTTTGAGATGGAGGGAGTATTATTTTAACAATATATATATATAGTTTCAAGATATGAAAACTTTATTTAAACACTTAAAAATAAGTAAAGGGTCATCTACTATTTTTTGAGCATATAAGTGCTTAAAAATAAGCAAACCCAAACATTCCCTTATTATTGACAGATTACGAGTGTGTTTGGTACACTAGACTTTTGATGATTACAGGGGATTGAGATTCTAGTTTCAAAAATTTACAGCCCTTATTAATTGGAAATCATGTTTGGTAACATGAAAAATAGAGAGATTGTTGGAAAAATAATCTTCTAAAATCCCCTTTTCTATAAACTACTTCAAGTGGCTGATAAAAGAATCATCAATCACAATCTCCAACTCCAGCCATAAACTCCAGCTCTAGCTACTTTGTTGCCAAACACATCCTACTATTGATTTAAATTAATGAATCGTTTATAACCTACTAAAAATATAGGGATAATACACAAATAGGTTACTATATTTTACGAAAATATTCGTCTAGGTTACTAAACTTTAAAAATGTTTAATTGAATCACTATACTTGTTGATTGGCGTCATCCCACCTATTATAATTGAACATTTTTAAGTTTAGTAAACGACATCATCTTGACTTTAGCAACTATGTCTAAAGTTTGGTAAACAAATCGAACATTTTTACAAGTAAAGTAACTCAATTGAACATTTTAGAAGTTTGGTAACCCGGATGAACATTTTCGTAAAGTATAGTAACTTATTTGTGTATTATCCCAAAATTATATAAAAATACGAGAAAATACACAAATATGTTACTATATATTACGAAAATGTTCATCTGTGTTACTAAACTTTAATTTTGTTCAATTGGATCACTATTTTTTTATTAAACATTTTTATGTTTAGTAAACAACGTTATTTTGGCTATAGCAACTATGTCTAAAATTTGGTGACATAATTGAACATTTTTACAAGTACAATAATTTAATTAAACATTTTTAAATTTAGTAACTTAAATGAACATTTTGATAATATATAATGATCTATTCTAAAAATACTAGTTACTTTAGGAGTATACCCAAAAATAAACCCAAATTATACTCTCATTTTTTTAGTTACACCACCATGACAAATTTTATAATCGGAATAAAATAGTGGTCTACTATTGTTGTTTTAAAACAAAATCTCGTACGTTAAAATCACTCATCACTCAATAACAATATAATACGTTGTCTTCTTATTGTAAATCCCAATTGACCATTATTAATAAGTTCTATAAAATTGATTTTGTCTATAAAGATTGATTAGAAAAACATATATACTACTGGTACAAGTTATGAAACTCATTATTCAATGACCCTTCCGGTAATCGAAACACAGTAACAATACTCGAACTCAACCAAACAATCTCCATTCTCTTATCCATACATAAAAGATAACTAATCTAAACAAAGTAAAAAATTATACCTTCTTACAATATGGAAATATAACCGTAGTTAGCAACAAAATCAGAGGCGGAGCTAGAATAGGAGCAGTAGAGGCAGTTGCCCTCACAAAAATTTTGAAATTACGTGAAAAAGTAATTTTTTAAGGAATTAATGACAATTTTAAAATTTTGCCCCCTCAAAATTATATGGAAACACAATATAATTTTGATTTTGTCCCCCCTTGATAATTCCTAGCTCCGCCCCTGAACAAAATGTCACCGAATACTAAGCGTCTCTCAATTCGCTTTAGCTTCTGTCGTTCTCTTACTCTAAACTCAATCTACAGTTTTTTTTTCTACCTTAAATGATGATAACAAGGATATTAATGTCTCCGCGTTGCGGTAGGATTTTCAAATATAAATATCAAGTGTACATGAGCACATGTTTCGTTTGTAATTTATAATGCAAAGTTTTTCATACGACGACATATTGTGACGCGACATGTCTAATGTTATAAAATCTAGTAGAAGCATTGTTTATATAAGCACAACCTGATGTTACATTTGTATAACATGTATGAATATTATATGAATGCACAATACCAATGACATTAAATTTAACACAACGTATATTATATATATACGAAATATACAATGTAATCATTTCTTGTTCAATATTGCTTATATACAATTTGATAACTTAACCAAAATTGTACATATGACCCACTTGCTTCATACTTCACACATAACTATTTAGATACAGACGTTTAATCCATCTAAGGAATAAGATTACGATGAACCATTACCTACAAAACGTTGAGAGCAGCCTACAGTACATCAAAAGATCGTACTATAAACACATGTTATCCAAACAAACCCAACTACATATGTAGCTTATGTGTATACATGTACATCCACTTTCTCACTATAGTTGGGTAAATAATTAGGATAAAACAGAGCATACGCTGTACAAATTAAATGTGTTGCATATGAATCTTCTAGTTTTCAACAAATAAATTCAGGGCTTTTTATGCAATAGATAAATTTAGGATATTGACCTTATTAAATCAGAAGTTGTAAAACCATCACATAACCAAACCATGTAGTTGATAGTAAGGTTACCTTTTTTGATGGTAGAAAACTGACATGTATAAATAGAAAATAAAAAATAAAGAGTTGGGTTCGAACAACAATACTAATACGAAAAAGGATAAAAATACAATATCACCATATTACAAAATTACAAAGTAATATATAGCTTTATAAATAATGTATCGAGGGAAGATGGTTACCTTTGCTGATGGTAAGATGTCGTTGTGCATAAATAAGAAAAATACATAACAATAGGGGATCAAAGAAGGATATAGAGAATTAGAGATGATATAAATGAGAAATATAGAATAAATATCAAGGAGGGGTAGTTGATAAGTTGATAGAGATGGAGAAGACTAAGATCATTGACTGATGCCAAATTTTCACGCCGATATTGTTTATTTCCATTTAAAATATCACATGTATTGAGGGAAGATGGTTACCTTTTCCGATATTGTTCAATATTGTTAAAGACGCCCTGCTCATGCAACACATGTACATAGATTGCTTAAAACATGAAGCAAATTTCAAGTAAATATGTTGGAACTTTGAGGGGTTTGATGCCTCGTAAAAGAGAGTTTACGACATTATGTATTATTCCTTGAGACAAAGTTTTCACAAAGAACATGAAGTTTTTTTTATATCTATCTATATAATCTGTATAAGCTTTAAGTTTTACGTTTTAAATTTTAAATATAACTTTTTAGTTATTTAAAATTTGATTTTATGGTAATTGATATAGTAAATCGTATGAAGAATTATTAATATAACATGATAAATAGAGTTAAATTATGTAACTTTTATCTTAACATAAGCGGTATTTTATTTGGTAATAGTATCTTTTCATCTACTTCGATATATTTTAAACATTTTTTTTATTATATCTATCAATTAAAGTATTTTTGGTGTCACCAACTTACCTTTAAAGAAAATCTAAAAAGGTTGATAAACCTTAATCATTCTCACCGTCTCAAAATAAGTGTCTATCTTTCCATTTGACTTTGTTCCAAAATAGGTTTTCATTTTCAAAAAAAGATTATTAACCTTTTGATTTATCCCACAATATAACTTTTTTCTTAAAACTGATACTCGTAAGTATGTGCAAAAAGCAAGAGTAATAATAATAATAATATATATGATGTATTTAAAGGTTTGTGAAATAAAGATAATAATAATTATTACAACAACAACAACAACAACAACAATGAAAATAATAATAATGAAAAAAGAAAATAATAATTTGCAAGCAACAAGATTTGAACCATGGTTGATTGTGAATAAGTAAGAGGCACCAACCAACCATCTAGCACACTACTTATTTTTAAATCTCACAAATAATTAATAAAAGATGATAAATAGACTTAGTTAGTGGAAGTTACTATTCATAGTTGTGTCTCAATTGATATTAGTAGTAATGATAATTATTATTATTAATATTAATCAATTAATGAATGACTACCGGTTTTAATCAGTGCAACTATCGGACTTAATCACAATACCTTAAACCCTAACCCCAAACCCTAAACCCTAAACGCAACACTTTAACACATGTGTTAGTAAAATGTGAAACCCATCAAAAAAAGAAGAAAAAAAACTCGTCGAAAGTATGTCTTGAGAGACGGCAAATCGAAGAGGATAATACGCTGAATCTAATGGTGCAATTTTCATAATTTTTTGATTTGTCGTTTGTGAGATATTTAAGTTTAGGGGTAAATGGGTTTTGTACATGTGGAACATTCTCTTTGTACACATGACACAATATCATTGGTACTTCCATTTTTTCAATAATTCTTGTACTCTAATGATCTCATCTCATATATAATAATTAATAATACCCAACCCTAAATCTTAAACGCTTTAAAAAATTATAAACCCTAAATCATACTAAACCCTAACCCTAAACCTTGTTAAACCCTAACCCTAAATTATAACACCCCTCATTCAATATATGAATATTATACAATTTAACTTGGAAGCGTTGATTTAAAACTTAGTTTATTAATACATCATAAAAAGTGTATAATATTTTTCAAACTAGATACACAATAGTTTAAAACTATTGAAACCACATTACCCAAACGGGGTATTATATTTTACAAAACAAGGTTTATACAAAACCATATCAGAGTCGCAAGTCGTCAAACTTTCCCTGCCGAAGCATCCACTTCCTGACTACCCACATAGTAAACAAAATATGCAGGAAGTAATATGAGGGATTAGCACAAAGCTAAGTGAATAGATTTATCACACACAATTCAACTTAGCTTAACTATGAGTTTACACCAAATAATCGTAAACACACATATTTCAATGAGGATCGGTGGCTCTTGGGATATCATAATACCCGGGGATTCCCAAAGAACACTTAACGTCAATCTGTATGGCCAATACAGAATAGACCGATAACTATTGATTATTAAACTCATACACAGGTCTCAAACACAACAAATGAATCAAAACCTGTGTAATTCACATAATAACCAAAAGTTCAACTACGCGTTGACCTCAATAATCTGATACACATATTTTCACATATCACGTAGATTCATAGTCAACAATTAAGACTAAACAGTCTAACACATATCTACGTTTACTTGTTGCAACCAAATAGTTATAACTAAATCAAATGGTGAGTTCTAAATCCACTCACCGATACCTCTGACGTCTCCACACTCAGGATTCTTATATCACTGAGTCTTAGGTTGATCTGAAACAGAAATTCAAATATAAGTTAGAAATTCGTTCCATAATCATCATCAGAGCATATTTATCAAATCAGGTAATCCCTGAAGTCTAGTCAAACAAAAGTTCATTCAAAATGAAATTAGAAAATCCTGAAATGACGTATAAAAACTGAAAAATGCCATTTTCGGGCCCTAGATGACCCCGAATGGCCAAAAACTGCCTAGATTCTTAGAATAGAGCCGGGATCATTAGGCCGTTTCCGAGTGACCATGCGAATTTCAATCCAATCCGAGTTAATAAAATTGTCACATGTCCGTTACCCCGACAAGACTTACGCATTTTCAAAATTTGCAAAATAAAAATCTTAAAATTCTCATTTCGCAGTCTTTTCAACTCGCAGGTCAACTCGGTTCGCAGAAACTCGACTCGCAAAGTTAATTCGGTTCGCACAGCCATCTCGGCTCGCAGAACTCAATTCGCATAGGGAAACTCAACTCGCTTCGCAAGTTCAACTCGCAAAGCAATATCTCGGTTCGTTTCGCAGAACTCAACTCGCTTCGCAACAAGAACTCAGTTCGCAGGACGAACTGGGTTCTGCGAGTTTCGCTGTTCTTACGAGATTTTCGAACCAAAACTCTCCAAAACTCAATTTTTCAGTTTTCTAAGGTTTCTAATACTTCAACTAACATTTAGGAATATCAAATAACTCAAAATCAAGTTTCAATCTTAATTATAACTCCACATCTCTCAAAACCCAATTTTTGAAACTCAAAATCATACTCACTTTTGTGATGGAGATGAAGGGGATATGATGGAGATGATGATGTTGCTGTTTCGAATTCAAATTCACAGAATCACTAACTAATTGCTAATTTGCTTATGGTTACTTTGAGTTTGCAAGATTAAAATGAATTTTAGAAATGAGAAGAAATAAGGAAGCTGTGGACATTTGAAGTATAAGGGTCGGTTCATCAAACCGACTCTGTTTAATTGCTTAAGCTTTTTACCACTTCTAAACCTATTGTCTGGAACCTAAAAACATTTACGAAAAATAGTATTTTATTTTACCGTCATCGATATCAATTTAAAGCAAGTAATAGTTTGCTATTCACAATAAGTCCTAAGACTTATTTACTTAAGTTTTTGCAAGTAAAATAATTAATATCAAGTAATTCCTAAAAACAATTAAATAACTAATTTAAATAAATGAATTACCAGACCAGGAAAGAGGGTGTTACATAAATCCTAAACCCCTAACCCTAGCCCTAAACTCTAACCATAATCACAAATCAGATGTACAACCAATCACTAACACACGTGTTACTAATTTGTAAAACCCACCAAAAAATAAAAAAAAAAGTTGTCAAAAGTATGCCTTGAGGGACGGCAAATCAAAGAGGAGAAAACGCTGAATTTAATGGTGCAATTTTCATAATTTTTCAATTTGTCGTTTGTGAGATAATTGATGTTGGGGGTAAATGAGTTTTGTACATGTAGAACATTCTCTTTGACACGATATCATTGATTCTTATATTCTCACCCAAAATTAGTCAATACTAATAATGCAAAACAGCAAATTCATTTTTTCCTCGGGTGTAACTCTAGCAATCCTTTTAGTAAACTCGAATGATAATCTTGCTCCAATAGACGTGGCGAAACTGATTTTATTAATCAGTTCTTCGAACCGCATTCCGCAATGGACCTTTAGTTTTTTACTCGGAGAATTAGCATAGGCTATGCCATCTGGTCCAATAGTTCATCACACGTCACCTAAATAACATGATAGTGTAACAAATTGGGTGCCATATTTATATCTTCAAACCTGTAATAATCATGAAAATTGAAACACAAAACTAGGTAACATAATTAAATACTATAAAAAATAAGAATCATCAACATTATTGAAAAATTAGAAAAAAAAATATAAGAAACCACCCCTAAACATATAATCAGATACTTTATGTTAGAAATTCATATATTCTCCTGGTGAATCAAAGTTACTATTAAATGAATAGTGACTTTATTTATATTTTTATTATTTCTTATTTCTTTTTCTTTTTTTTATTGTATGAGACAAAATTATACAAATAACTATAAATATCATTGAACTTAGAATTTTGTATTTAATTCAATCATTCAAAAACAAAATTATAAATTACAATATTTTATCTATAATTTATAAAATGTATGCATGTTTTGTAAATAGAATATATTTTACCTAAATAAACTTTCAAAACACATAATTAATCAATGTGTTGTCCTTTAATTAATCACTTAACTTGATATGTAAAAATAAAAATTTATATATGTTTTATTTAGCACTAAGTGTCATTTGTTTTGATATCATTTACAATGATTTTAATAAGATGGCAATCCGATTAATCTCAAATTACACTATTAGATTAGTGTAAATGAGTTAGAGAATCATAACTTTCAAACTTATTGATTAATATACTTTATTCATAACTATATATTTTATGTTTTGTTAATTACATATATTCTATCTTACGTCAACTTACAAAAATCTAACTAATTGTTGTTAGGTCTTTACACTAATTGACGGAACTACTATATTTATTAGGGGTGTCGGTAAAGTTACTATTGATGTATAGAAAAAAAGAGTCTTACAATTTTGATATAACACTCAAACATGAAAATTATGAATTAATACTAACTATATTTTATTTTTACATTTTTAAATGGTGCATTTTGTGAATTGCATATATTTTAACTTACATAAGTTTTCAAATACCCGATTAATCAACGTGTTAATATAACAAATAAAAAACAATTTCAATGTTTTTTATTTATAGTTAAGTGTCATTTTTGTTTGATCGTTATTTGTATTTTAAAAATATATTTTTTTAAATCCTGACTACGTGTATTAATACTTGAATCGTGAGATACACAATATGGAATAAAAGATTTGTACGTATTTAGCTTCATATTAAAGGAATTAGCTTCATATGTTAATAAGAATTACAAACTTTTACATATTAAATAAAAGTTAAATTACATGTATGAGTTTTGATCGCTTTACTTCTTTATAACTAATTACTACGTATATTACAAATGTATATAAATGATGAAAATATTATTACTTTTTTATGCTTGAAATTATAATAATAGCATTATATATATCTAATATTGTTTAAGAGATTTTTTTTTTCAAATTCCGCTGCAATACGCGGGTATAAATATGCTTATTGTATACGTACATAAAACAATCAATAAAAGTATCTTTTGATTATTGTAAATAAAAGAGACATGTTGTTAGACATACATCAATCTTTTTTTTTGAGCAATCTTAGATATCAACACCCCAATCATTACCCGATTCAGTCTCTTTTATTTTAATGAGTTAAATTAAAAAAAATGGGCGTAAAATATATGGACTGTAGATATATTTTATTTGACATAAACATTTAGTAAATGTGTTTTTCTGGCGTAACACTTTGGTAAAAAACACAAGATGAGAAAATAACATATTTAATGTTCAATTCAATGATGGGTTTTTAATAGTTACTTTTATTATATACTAGATCATAACCCGTAAAATTCGTAGATTAAGTCAAAAAAACTCTTACAACCAATGTTTGGGATAAACACAAAATTGGTGTGGGAATTATTGGGGTTAGTGTCTGAGACTGTACCAAACTTTGACAAAATGTCTATTGTGTGTACTCAACTTACATTTGCTAATTTTAATGCATTCAACTTTCAAAAAGGATATTTTATGTATTTTGATGATGTGTCGATGACATGTCACTCTCTCCGTATGCCACGTGGTATGCTATACGAATGACACGTCATCAAAATACATCAAAACATCTTTTTTGAAAGTTGGATGCATTAAAATTAGCAAATGTAAGTCGGGTACACACAATAGACATTTGGTCAAAGTTTGATACATTCCCAAACACTGAACCCGACATTATTTGTATGTTTTTACTATTTATTGTTGTCATCTTTAACATTTTTTTTATATATAATTTGTATGTTGCACTTTCGAGAGTTAAAAGATAAAGTTGATTAAATGTTTTGGTTTACAACAAAGTCAACAACTCCACAATAACGGTTTTAAAAATAAAAACTACAACACTTCTACTTTTTATAGTTTGACTCATACTGTAACACCCCTCGTTTCAATACATTATTTAACCATGTATAATATAGGAAGCGTAGGTCAAATGAGTGTTATCAATTCACTTAACATATTATTTATATATTTAAACTCATACTTTTTCAATGACATAATATATTCAACTAGAGATTATATAGATCAAAACATAACTTTTGATTATCAATCTAATATCAGAGTCTACGCCTGGTCAAACATTTCATCCAATAAACAAGCTTCTTGCCCGCCCATTGTATCAACACAATAACCTGCAAGAAGTGGGGTGGTGGGGTTAGCATAACGCTAAGTGAGGGAATACATAACCTACAGCCTAACTTAGCATAACAACCTTGTTTACAGCAAATCATCGTAAACAAATAACATCACAATAGATCAATGGTTCTTGGGGAAACCTTCAGCCAAGAATACCAACAGTAAACACATAATATCAATGAGATAACATCTCAATACACAACATATCAATGAGGATCGGTGGTTCTGGAGATATCATAATACCCGGGGATTCTCCCAGAACACTTACCCAACAATCTGTATGGCCAATACAGAATAGACCGATAGCTTGGTACTAATCTCATACGACCTAATTTCCTATTAACGATAAGTACAAGGAAATTCCTGTCGTCATCAATAGTAACCAAGCCCAACCAACCAACACGTTGACCTCAATACTGATGCCCGAAGGCCAAATATCAAGTGATCACATATTCACATATTCAATCAAGTCAACATATCAGACTAACCAGTCTATCAACAGTATTATTACTATCAAACCAAATTAATCATGGCAATTCAAAAGCAGTAATAATACGATTACCCGTTGTAACCAAACCTGTTACAACTAAATTACACTGAGGATTAAGATCCACTCACCGACACCTCAGTTGTCCACTCAGTAGTCTAATGTCATTGAGTCTTTCTCCATATCTGAGAATACAATAGGATACACAAGTTAGTCACTTGTTGTAATATGAACATAACATCGTATCAATAGATTTATGCCAACAAATCTAAATTACTCAATTCACATGAATTAGCACAATCACCACAATTATCAATATGTTAATACATTTAGTAACTAAAATCTTCATAATTACTAATCACTATTATCTTTAGTATTTACAACATAATACTACAATGTAAACAACATGGTATTTAACTCGATCAAGTGTTCTAATTAATAACCAATACCAATTTCATTTTATTACTCATCAATTCATCATAATCTCTATAACTTTCAAGAACACTTAATCACTTCATAACTTTTAACTTGAATTATGCTTATCATTACCATTAATCAACACTTATCAATCATACATCATTATTCTAAGCTTAGAAACTTCAATTCTTGAATTATCAACTAAATCATACACTTTTATCATGAACATACATTCAAATCTTCAATTCTAGGTTATGGCTTAACCTATAATTATGTATTAAGCAATATCTAGTAATTATATCACTAATACAAGCTTTAATTCCATGAAATTCGTCCTAATTCATAGAATTACCCAAAACCTATTTTCTAGGGTTTACATTAAATTCAAGAATTAACAATTACAACATGTTTATAATGGTGATGGAATGATTAATACATGTTATTGAAGCTTAACTAACATCAATTTAATCATTTGAAACCCTAATTTCGGATTTAAGGTCAAGAACATTAAAACCCCAAATTCCAGGTTTTAAAAATCAAGAAATTAAGACTTACAACTTGATTAGGATGATTAGAAGATGATAATCCGTGAGTTTGAAGCTTGAATTCGAATTATGAAGCTCCAATTTGATGATTTCTTCATGTTTGTATGTATGTATTGTACAGATGTATGTATATCCGTACGTACGTATGCATATGGTAAGTTTAATTATAAACCGACTCCAGATATGGAGTATATTATGTAAATGGTTAATTTTCATTCCCCGTACTTATCATTGTCTGGAACTTAAAACCTATTTGCGGGGAAATATTATTTTATTTTACTGTCAACTGAAATAATTTAAAACAGTTAATAATTTATTAACCATAATAAATTATTTGACTCTTTTACCCATTTATTTTCAATTACCAATTTACAATATTTTCTAACATTTCAATTAACCATTTCAAGTCAAGAAATACTAGTAAAATACTGGACCCATAAAGTGAATGTTACAAATCTCCCCCTCTTTAAAAGATTTCGTCCCCGAAATCTAATCACACTTAATCACTCTAGTGTGACATAATCACTTATTCATTTCTATTTCAATTTACAGTTTTCATATACTCCTAACCACATAATTATTCATTACTCTTAATACACAAGATGTGGTTATAATTTAATTTTCTTATGCATATCATCATTATGCATATCTTTAATCATACAACACCAATGTATCTACATCTATTTATTTAGATATATGTTATTTCATCAACTTACACACCACCAGTGTGTATTACCATTGAATTTATATAAACACATAATATCTATCACTAAATGCAATATCCAGCATAAAGGATAGTATTATTAATTATTTGATCATAATATATACACATATCAAATGTTACTCCCATGAGCAACTTACAAATATGAATACATGTTTTCAATTCTTTCCACATGCATATATCCAACTGTACATGCTTTTGTCTTTTCCCGTGCACAAATACTGTGCATAAACCCTATTTCCATTCATATAGTAATTACTCATATGAATCGTTTATCAATAATCAGTCATTCAAACCCTTTAAAACATATAATTACTTAACAAGTGGAATACAAAACCACTTATAATCGAAAACTAGCAACATGCCAGAATCATTGACAATTATAAATACTTATGATATTCTGATAATCAGAAATTAGCACTATGCTAAAATCTTTAACACGTATCTTCTTAACAACAAGAATAAAACAATATCAATAACAGTGGTTATAAAACCACAATACACATATTTAACAATGAATTTCAAATTCATTTCATAACTAGTAACTAACTAGTATCCACATATCACCTTAAGTGGTGAAATAATTCGATTCAACTTTTTGCAACTAGTTTATTATTAATTTACAACTTGTAATTATAAACATCACAAGGTTATATGAACTCTTTATTCTAAGGTAATCCAAATCATATAACCATAAGCACATAAGAGTAAACAATATGTAGAGGTCAAATCCAGTAGGTAAAACTATTATCACATATTCAATTAGCATCCTACCATATCCAGTTGGATGCTAAATCAGCACCAGTTGATACCATGCTGCATTAACATAAATCTTTCAACAACATAAGGTGCTGTCTTTAGTCACATATTCAACACATTGTTATTTAAAATCAACTGACCTCCACTTTGCTTAACTCTTATTTTAATTCATGCTAGTTGCAATCAATCACATACACATTTCTTGTACCATAGGTATCATAGTAAAACAACAGATTAGTGGTCTAGTACTCTTTTATTTCAGTCAATCGATGACTATTTCTCCACTACAGGTCAACATATCTCACTTGTTATTTCAAAATCACTTTAAGTTCTCTGGTACTTGGTAACCTCAACAATTCCATGTAAAATGGCATAATATAAATACGTTGGCCAGACGTCGTCATATTATGTCAGGTACACTTTATTTTCAGGTTACTTCATACCATCAATCTCCAAAGTGATTAACTTTTACTTTCGCATATCTCACAAGGTGATATTAATAATTATCACACGTATAAGAACACTTTGTAGCAGTTATATGACCACTTATTAACTTGATACCAATTTCATTTATCACTTTGAACAAATAACTAATCACATAATCAGGTAGATATAATTCTTTTTTTTACTATTTCATTATCACAGATGTAATATCCAACACAATTACATCAATCCAACACTTTTATTACCTGATTCAATATTAATTACTAATATGGCAATTAATACTTAGAGTACTGGATAGAACATTTAGTATTAATATCTTGTCAACATCATGTGTATTATTCAACACATAATCATCAATCTATATACCCTTAGTTAAATCACAATTGAGCATTTCATGTTCAATTATCACATAGTTATAAGCTCATGTACTTGGTTTACAATTTCTTAAAATGCTCAATTTAACACTTTTTATTATTCTACATGATTCAAATACTTTATCATGTTTCAATTAATTCACATATATGATCCACATAACTCTATAATCAATAGTTACTAACCCTTGTTAGCAACAATCAACAATATCAGTTACTGGTATATTTCGGCAGTTAAATAAACCGTTTGAACACAACTTATATACAATATCATAGGTAGACCTCTTAAAATAAGTTTTACTATTGTATATAGTCATTAGAACGATCCCTGGGCTTAAAGAAACAAAGACCCAATACAGAACGTAAGTCAAAAGTCCAAAATAAGGTCCGAAAAATAATAAAATGCCATTTTCGGGCCCCAAACGACACCGAATTGCCCAAAACTGCCAGGGCTCATGACGAAGCAAGAGCTTTGACCGTTGGGCCGTTTCCGAGTGGACATGTAAATTTCATATTAATTGGACACTGAAATTTTAAAGCGGAAAATTCTACGTTAAACGTCATTTTAAACGTCGAATAAAAGGAAATCCGATTTTCTCACCAAACATGTTATACCCGATCGGTTAGGACACCATACCCGATCGGCTAGGACACCATACCCGATCGGCTCACCTTGTTTACCCGATCGGTTACCTTTTAAAATTTTCAAAGGTTAAGTTCTGTGACGTTTTTACACTAAATTACCCGATCAGCTCATTTTAACCGATCAGCTGAATTACTAATACCCGATCGGCTCACCTTTATAGCCGATCGGCTATAAAGCCTTACCCGATCGGCTCACCACCTGACCCGATCGGCTATATTACATTTTCGAGGCTTTTTATTCCGATGCTACATTCTGTAAACATTTTGTACTATTTTAGCCGTTCGGCTAAACTTACCCGTTCGGCTATCAAGCCATACCCGATCGGCTCAACATCCTTAGCCGATCGGCTCAGTTTCTGAGCCAACATTATGTGCAGTTTTTCGATTTTCAAACGTGCATATCTCACAAACCGTAAAGAGTTAGGTCCTGAAATTTTGCAGGCACCTTTATATAATCAAAATGCAACTTTTCATTTTTCCACTTTTTCAATTTACACATTTTACGAGAAAACGGACGTATAACTCATTTTAGGCCATTTTCGACCATTTTGGTTGACATGTCAAAATGCAATCCACACGGTTTCTGGCTCTAACCTATTAACAACATGTTTACACATATATTTGTGACGTGTGGGCATATTCACCACCCTCATATACCCATTCTATCATGTTTTAACTCATTGACCCGTTTAAGGGTCCAATTGGACACTTTTACCCAATTCAACCATTTTGACTACCATAACATTTTTAACACACATTCCCACTATATGTAGGACTTAAGGTCACTTTGACATTGGTTATAACCAAACCACTAATCATTTTAACCGTTTAACCGTCAAGTGACCCATTTGGGCACTTTAACAACCCATTTGAGTTTTAACACCTATGATTACTTTTCTAGCACCCAATTTACACTTCTTTGACTATTCTAAGTCAAACAAAACTGTTTTCACTATTGGTGTCATACTATAACTTTAAAACACCAATTCACATTAAAATCATCTTGTTAAACCAATTACCACAGGTTTCTCAAATTGATGATCACTTTAACTTTCTATTTACCACTTTTAATACCTAGATCATAATCCAACCACAATCATGATCCATATTAAACATACAAGCATCTAGCCACATTTATCATTTTATAACATTGCAATTATCAAGTTCGACACGACCACATTCAACTTTGACTTTTCCAAGTCAACAACACACATTGCAACACTAGACACTTTCCCATTTAAACAACCACATGACTCCAAACCAATTATTGGAGATATACCAACATCTCATTCATTTTATCACATGGAGTCATATAAACTTTATTCAAAATTACCGATTAATATCCCTATCCTCATATTAACAAGTAATAATCATCAATGACTCGTCACTGGGGAATCATATTAGTTTGACTCAACTTACTTTACTACCAATCATATCATAGCAAAGTAAATAATTCAAGCTTATTGAAATACACCAAGCTTATCGAAAAGTACCTGATACACATAAGCCCACGAGTATTGAGGAATCATTGAGAATACCAGACGGTTCCTCATGTTCCTCCGTCTCTGCAACCAAAATAACACTTTTGCAACTTGTTATAGGTTAGTACACATTTAGTAACCACTTTCTCATACAACCACTAATTCCCACACCCTGGAATGTTTGACTTGACACAATCCTAAGTTTGGGATTGAACATCTTTAAAATGTCCAATTCACCCAAACTCATGCTCTGATACCAACTTGTAACACCCCTCGTTTCAATACATTATTTAACCATGTATAATATAGGAAGCGCAGGTCAAATGAGTGTTATCAATTCACTTAACATATTATTTATATATTTAAACTCATACTTTTTCAATGACATAATATATTCAACTGGGGATTATATAGATCAAAACATAACTTTTGATTATCAATCTAATATCAGAGTCTACACCTGGTCAAACATTCCATCCAATAAACAAGCTTCTTGCCCGCCCATTGTATCAACACAATAACCTGCAAGAAGTGGGGTGGTGGGGTTAGCATAACGCTAAGTGAGGGAATACATAACCTACAGCCTAACTTAGCATAACAACCTTGTTTACAGCAAATCATCGTAAACAAATAACATCACAATAGATCAATGGTTCTTGGGGAAACCTTCAGCCAAGAATACCAACAGTAAACACATTATATCAATGAGATAACATCTCAATACACAACATATCAATGAGGATCGGTGGTTCTGGAGATATCATAATACCCGGGGATTCTCCCAGAACACTTACCCAACAATCTGTATGGCCAATACAGAATAGACCGATAGCTTGGTACTAATCTCATACGACCTAATTTCCTATTAACGATAAGTACAAGGAAATTCCTGTCGTCATCAATAGTAACCAAGCCCAACCAACCAACACGTTGACCTCAATACTGATGCCCGAAGGCCAAATATCAAGTGATCACATATTCACATATTCAATCAAGTCAACATATCAGACTAACCAGTCTATCAACAGTATTATTACTATCAAACCAAATTAATCATGGCAATTCAAAAGCAGTAATAATACGATTACCCGTTGTAACCAAACATGTTACAACTAAATTACACTGAGGATTAAGATCCACTCACCGACACCTCAGTTGTCCACTCAGTAGTCTAATGTCATTGAGTCTTTCTCCATATCTGAGAATACAATAGGATACACAAGTTAGTCACTTGTTGTAATATGAACATAACATCGTATCAATAGATTTATGCCAACAAATCTAAATTACTCAATTCACATGAATTAGCACAATCACCACAATTATCAATATGTTAATACATTTAGTAACTAAAATCTTCATAATTACTAATCACTATTATCTTTAGTATTTACAACATAATACTACAATGTAAACAACATGGTATTTAACTTGATCAAGTGTTCTAATTAGTAACCAATACCAATTTCATTTTATTACTCATCAATTCATCATAATCTCTATAAATTTCAAGAACACTTAATCACTTCATAACTTTTAACTTGAATTATGCTTATCATTACCATTAATCAACACTTATCAATCATACATCATTATTCTAAGCTTAGAAACTTCAATTCTTGAATTATCAACTAAATCATACACTTTTATCATGAACATACATTCAAATCTTCAATTCTAGATTATGGCTTAACCTATAATTATGTATTAAGCAATATCTAGTAATTATATCACTAATACAAGCTTTAATTCCATGAAATTCGTCCTAATTCATAGAATTACCCAAAACCTATTTTCTAGGGTTTACATTAAATTCAAGAATTAACAATTACAACAAGTTTATAATGGTGATGGAATGATTAATACATGTTATTGAAGCTTAACTAACATCAATTTAATCATTTGAAACCCTAATTTCGGATTTAAGGTCAAGAACATTAAAACCCCAAATTCCAGGTTTTAGAAATCAAGAAATTAAGACTTACAACTTGATTAGGATGATTAGAAGATGACAATCCGTGAGTTTGAAGCTTGAATTCGAATTATGAAGCTCCAATTTGATGATTTCTTCATGTTTGTATGTATGTATTGTACAGATGTATGTATATCCGTACGTACGTATGCATATGGTAAGTTTAATTATAAACCGACTCCACATATGGAGTATATTATGTAAATGGTTAATTTTCATTCCCCGTACTTATCATTGTCTGGAACTTAAAACCCATTTGCGGGGAAATATTATTTTATTTTACTGTCAACTGAAATAATTTAAAACAGTTAATAATTTATTAACCACAATAAATTATTTGACTCTTTTACCCATTTATTTTCAATTACCAATTTACAATATTTTCTAACATTTCAATTAACCATTTCAAGTCAAGAAATACTAGTAAAATACTGGACCCATAAAGTGGATGTTACACATACTATTTATTTATTAGTTTGTTTAAAACTTAGAAATACATTATTTATATATATATATATATATATATATATATATATATATTGGTGTATAGATATTGTTGCATATACCGAGGTCCATATGTACATAAATATTGACTAATGTTAACTATATTCAACAAAATATAAGCTATCACGATTTGATGAGAGTTATTATAGATCACATAAAATCACGTGTATGAATGATAAGTATTGGTTAGTGACAACGTTTATTTTTAGTAGAAATATAAGCAATGCTATATATTTTCTTTAAACATTTAGCTAAAAATTTTCATTTTTATAATCATCCCTCTTAATCATCATAACTTATCATGAACCGTCAAATTAAAAAAGTTAGATACATTTTTATAATGTCAACGATTTCAATTTAAGTAGCAATTTAAACAATCATAAATGATCGTACACGGTCAAATGAAAATTTTTCATTCCGTTGCATTGCGTTGCTCCTATGCTAATACATGACAATATTAACAACTTTTAATGGTCCAAAAGTTATGATATTTTTTCATTGCGAGCTTAATAAAAAAATATATTTAATGACTTAAGTTATTGAAATATAATTAAATTATTTCTATATGTATAGTTATTTAGTATAAAAGATGAATAAATGTAACTATTTAATATGTAATATTATAATTAAGTTGGGTTTGAGTTGTATATAAGTAAATTCTTAAATTAAAATATATATGGGTGTACCATTGATTTTGTAGCAAAGTTGACCAATATTTTCTCCTAAAATGATGGAGAAATTTTTCTGGAATCATGTTAACTTTAAAAGGGCAATATCCCCAGTTTGTAACCTCTTCTTTATATGATTAAATAATCACCATGAGAAATATAGATCAATGGTTTAACTAAAAGTTCTTAAATATTAATGGTCATGATCCACTTAGAATGAGGGTGATTACTTAATTATCTATTTCTTTTAAAGATAAGAGAGATTGGGTAAATTACAAAAAAATATCCATGTGGTTATCACGTTTTGCAGAAAATATCCTCCAACTTCATTTATAGCATTGAACATCATCATAGTTTGCAATTTCTATCATAAACCATCCCCGTGGGGATGTTCAATGCAAAAAATTTCGGGACAAAAAGTTGGGCAGATGGATGTTATATGATAGAAATTGCAAACTATGGGGAAATTCAATGCTATAAATGGAGTTGGAGGATGTTTTCTGCAAAACGTGACAACCACAGGGATGTTTTTTGTAATTTACCCTTAAATATTAAAACATTAACATGCGGAAAATAATAAAACAATATTCAACACATTACCGCGGATCCAAATATTTGTATTAAATCAATCAAACAAATAGACAAGATGAAAGAAACAACTTACAGTGACTTACTCGGTATGATCAGTCTTTTGTTTCTTGCTTGGAGGTGCCAATGCGTTCGTACTGTGACACCCGCCAAATTAAGACTGTAATTAGTGCTTAAACTACTTGTAATTATGTGTACTTAGTTTTGTGTTAATCTAAATATACGTGATACTTTGTGTAATTACATACATTCATAAGCGATTTGTTTAAATCGTACACTTATGAACCGGACGAGGTCCGACTTTATTTAACATGGACGTTGGTGATAAAACTTATAAATAATGTGGAATTATCCAAATAAACATTATTTAATATAATATATTACAATAATATATTACGATTATATATTACACAAATTTCGTATTTTCTAAAACACGACGAAACCGCGCAAAGCGCACCTTAACGAGCGATTAATAACAAAAAGTATATTTTTATAATTCTATAACTTGAAATAAAGTATTTTGATAAAATACTTCGGTTAAAATATTTTGGATATACATTAACATATTTATAAATCTTAAAAAGATTTTGCGATTAAACGACTACGGGGATTAACCGACTACGAGACATAACACGATATTCGGAAACACAAACACGCGAGCCCGAGACCCAAGTTGGGTCGGCCCAAACCCGCAAGCCCAAACCAACCGACCCGTGACCCTACTCCCCTCTTTTATTCCATTTCTTTATTTTATTTCATTTACACACACACCCACAACCACCAACTTCTCTTCATCTCTTTTTCTCTCAAAAATTCGGACCTAACACAGCCCAAAACTACACCAAAAATGCATCATATCACGAAGGCTCTTCAAGGAAAAACGATCACCATCTCGAGCTCTCCATCTCCATCTTCTTCAATTTTCGATTTCGTGGTAAGAAGCCTTAAAACTCTTTTAAAGTACTTGTAAAGCTTTTATTTACATGCTAGAACGTTTACTCAACGAAGATTTGCCCAAAAACCGACTTGAAAATGCGTTTTTAAAGTTAAGTATTCGAGCAATTCGTCCTCCGAGTTGAGATCCCAGATGCAGTTCGTCCTGCGAGACTAACTGAAACTGCGAACTGAGCTGACTGGCGAGTTGACTTGCGAGTTGACTTGCGAGCCGAGCTTTGACCTGCGAACTGACTTGCGAATTGACCTGACCTGCGGACTGACCTGCCCTGCGAGTCAAAACCTGCGAGTTGAGACTTGCGAACCCACTTGTCTTGCGAAGCCAATTTTAGTTCGCATCGCGAACTCAGTTCGCACCACCTTTTCGGTCCGCGACCAACCTTAGTCAATTTTCCCGATTTTAAATTCTAGATGCGATTTTTACCAAAACAATGTAGTAGAAATAAAAAATTTTCAAGCTGACCTGGCAGCTCAACCCCAGCCAGGGGCTCTGCCCCTTGGACCCCGCCAGGGGCTGCCGCCCTTTGGACCCCGCTACCAGGGGCGATGTCCCCGGACCCCCGTCATCCAGGAACTTGTAAATACTTTTCACACTATGTGTCGAACACTTACAAATAATGAAACCTGATACAACGATACATATAATAATAACACTTTGGATTATTATTACAAACCGTCACCAACGGGCCTCATTTGTTTTCAAATTACAAACAGATTACTAAACAAACACTTGGACATTTCCTAGTTGAGTGGATAACTAGCATGGGTGATCTTTTAAGACACCAATTTATTTACTTGTTTACTTACAACCTTGTGCATTTTAGACGCCAGAAGGTTGCAGGGTTCGGAGAACCAACATACGGGATTACACCTGACACCCTTACGGACTTACATCCGCTCTACTTGTTTGAATTCCCAAATATACTTGCTAGACTCAGGTGAGTCTTACAGCCCCACTTTTACTGTTTTACTTACGGGTCGAGATACATTGCTTACTTTTCTTGAACACAAGTACCGAACTACTCATTTTACTATACGGGATTGCATGAGTTACTTACCATTTACTGAAGTCCCTCCATCATACATCATTAGTTATGGACTTAAGCGCGAACACTAGTTAATGGATCCATTAGGGAAATGACTCTCCCCGCCCGGGGTAGTAGCGCTACCACGAACCGTTCTGTATAAACGGGAGACTATTATTCGTTACTTACGCTTGCTCAGTTTCGAGCATGTCGCGGGGGCAACTTATTACTTACGGGTTAAGCTTCGATTATGAGCCTCATGGAAACGGTATAAACTTACATACATTTGCAGGATTGCAAATACTTGATTTACGCCTGCGGGCACCACTGTTAAAAACTTGTGTTCAAAACTGATATTACCTACAAACCTGTGAGATTCACCAACTTTCGTGTTGACCTTTTTAGCATGTATTCTCAGGTACGCTTACGGAGTAGGATTACTCCCGGACATAGCTAGAGTCGCATGATTTCAACATAACTGCATTAACGGAGATTCTTAGCATTATCTTTTGTCTATTACGATTATGTAATAGAATCTCCCGCCTTACGCGTGGACTCTAGGAAATTACAACTTTTGTATCGAAAACAATATGTTTTCAAATGATTTACTATGAAAGGTAACTATTTTCTATAAATGTCTCATTTAGAGGTCGTTTGCTTGTGATTATATGTTATGATATTGGATTAGTAGCGCCCCATGTTGACTTCCGCTGCATTATAAATTTGGGGGTGCTACACATACCAATACTTGTCATCTTGTGAATATAATCGCTAGTAATTAATCTCTTGTCTATACGTTATCTTTACTACAAATTAGTAACAACGCATGAACCGAATTAATAACCAAACACACGTATGTGTGTGTGTGTCGACTCAAAACTGAAATTCGGTTTTGGGGTTTGTGTGGGATTCGGGCGAAACAAGAGAAGGAGAGGGAGAGAGTGATTATGAGGGTTTAGGGTTAATGTGTGTTGATCATCAAACTATTGAACCCCTAGACATATATTAATAGTCTAGTTAAACTTGTTCACCAAGTTAACCAATAGTTACGATTAAAACCCTCAACTTTATAATTAGTTCAATATAATCACTAATTATAAATTACTCTACATAATTAATTCATAATTAGTTATCCTCGTACATATTCGTTGATGATGCATTAGTATGACCCATTGGTGTCTTAATTATCGGATTAAATAAATTAAATATAATTGTCGAGCACATTATTCTTTCAGACTCCCACTTGTGCATAGATAATTATACTTAACTTATTAAGTTTCCTATGGCGGTCCCTAGCAAGACACATAAAATGACCGAGTCATAAGAACTCTTATACGTCGCATAAAATAGTTGAATCACCCATTCACAACGGTATACTAAAAGAGCAGCATATCCTATTGCAACACGATATTTATAGAGTGGCTAGCATGGACTTTAATCAACCAAATAATACTCTCTTTGTTTTTGATCTAATTTTAACTGGTTCAAAATGACGGAAGTCTAATACTCTCCGAGCGTAGCCACACATTCTCCAGTCTCAACCATCAAAGGCCCAACAATATCTCTTCTAATTAAAAGAGGTGCAAATCCCATCTTGACCATTAACCACTCTACACTTAGCTCCCACTGAACCCAACAACCAGTCATTATGGCTACACATTTATGCGTAACGTTAGACTGTGCCTAAGCCCAATGTTAACTAAGCTTGAATGCAATTAATGTCGCATGTAATGAGGATATCTCACTTGAGTGAATTTATGATATAAGTCCATGAATTTATACTCAAAGCGGGTCAACCAATATTCGATCAAATCAAATACCCATGAATCTTTGACAACCTTAATGCCTTAGGTACTAATTAAGATTTCGATCAATAGTTCACAGTCACCGTCACCTCATTGTAATTCCCACAACAACGAATAGGCTATGGAAGATTTTGGAATCCGTCATGCGCAATTCCATGGATTGCTAAAACATACTAAATAATTGAACTTATTAAAGAAATACGCAAAACAAAAACATCTCTTGAATTTCAATAAAGTTCAATTGTTCAATAAATACATAAAGAATTATAATAATAAGCCTAGAGATACTTCATGTCTATGAATTAAGCATGCTTGTAATGCTTGGCTTGATATAATGCTTTCGTCAACGAATATGTAGCATTATCGTCAGTTGGAATTTGTTGTGTTTTCACATCACCTCGTTCGATAATCTCTCGAATCAAGCGAAACTTACAAAATATGTGCTTTAACTTGTGATGAGTTCTAGGTTTTTTAGCTCGTGCCACAACACCAAGATTATCACAATAGATTTCTATTGGATTGGAGATACTGGGAGCAACTCCAAGATCCATTATGAAATTCTTCAACCAAACAGCTTCCTTTGTAGCATCATTTGCCGCAATATACTCTGCCTCTGTAGTTGAATAGGCTACAGGTGTTTGCTTTGAACTCTTCAAGCTTACTGCTCCTCCATTTAACATAAACACAAAACCTGACTGCGATCTAGAGTCCTCTTTGCTAGTTTGAAAACTAGCATCAGTATGACCAATCACTTCGAGCTTCATTTTCCTAGAACCAAAAGTTATGACCATATCTTTAGTCCTTCGCAAGTACTTAAAGATATTCTTCACAGCTCCCCAATGCTTAATTCCCAGATTTTGCTGGAATCTATTCGTAACACTAAAAGCATATGCGACATCCGGTCTAGTACATAACATAGCATACATGATAGATCCTACTACAGATGCATATTGGATGCTCTTCATGTTTTCCTTGTCATCTTCAGTTTCGGGACATTGACTCTTCGTAAGAACCAATCCAGCTGACAATGGAATAATCCCTTTCTTAAATTTATCCATCTTGAATTTATTCAAGATCTTGTCAATGTATGTACTTTGACTCAATGCAATCAACCTTTTACTCCCGTCTCTCATTATTTTGATTCCAAGAATATAGGCTGCCTCTCCAATGTAACACCCCCAAATTTAATGTTGCGCGGAAGCAAGCTTTGAGTGTTACTAATCAATAATCAAGCACCAAAGTATGGCAAACGACTTCTAAATGAGACGTTTGTAAAATAGTTCCATACCATTATAAAATAGGGATTGAAAACATAATGTTTTTGTTACAAAAGTAAGGTCCCCTAGAGTCCGCGTATGTAGCGGGAGATTCTATTACATAACCATAGTTACAAAAGATAATGCCAAAGAATCTCCGTTAAATGCAGTTTGGAAATCATGCGACTCTAGCTAGTGATCCTGGAGTAATCCTACTCCGTACGTGTACCTGAGAATACATGCTAAAAAGGGTCAACACGAATGTTGGTGAATCTCACAGGTTTGTAAGTAAGTAATAGTTTGAACATAAGATTTTTATCAGTTGTGCCCGCAGGCGTAAATCAAGTATCTGCAACCAAGCAAATAATAAGTAAATATGTATATACCATTGCCATGAGCTCATAGTCGAAGCTTAACCCGTAAATCAGTGGTACAACCAAGTACCGTATAGTGCCCCCGCGAGTGCCCAATCCAAACACTCGTACGAAACAAATAAAAGTTGCCCGTTTATACATAACGGTTCGTGGTAGCGCTACTACCCCGGGCGGGGAGGACAGTCCCTAATGGATCCATTAACTAATATTCGCGCTTAAGTCCATAATTAACGAAACTATGATGGAGGGACTTCAGTGGATTAGTAAGTAACTCATGCAAGCCCGTATATGAAAAGTAAGTAATTTAGCACTTGTGTTCAAGAAAACGTAAGCAATGCATCTCACCCCATAAGTAAAACAGTAAAAGTGGGGCTGTAAGACTCACCTGAGTCAAGTAAGCAAGCGTTTAACTTAATAAACGTACAGTCTGAAAGCAGTAGAAATCCGTAGGTTCCGCGAACCCGCAACCTTCTAATGCCCTAAGCATATAAGGTTGTATGTATAAGTGAATGTCTCAAAGGATCATTCATGCTAGTTGTCCACTCAACTAGTTATGTCCAAGTGTTTGTTTGTACTTTTGTAATTATTTTGTAAATAAGTGTGGCCCGTTGGTGACGGAAGTGTAATAACAATTCAAATATTATTATGCGTTTTGCGGTGTTGTATACTTATTAATGTATTTGTTGTTGATTGTCCAATTATTGTACCTATGTATAAGGATTTTCGGAAATAAAAATTTATGCGACAATGGTATTACGACAATATGGTTTCATGCGACAATCGAAGGGGATAATCATCTGATAATCAATTCCGACAATAAGGTATTCACGGGCACTGTTCATGCGACAATAAGATTTTCACGGACTTGGTTGTGTTAATGATATTCACGGAGTTTATTTATATGACAATATGTATTCACGGAGTTAATTTATACGACAATATGTATTCACGGAGTTTATTTATACGACAATATGTATTCACGGAGTTTATTTATACGACAATAGTATGTATTCATGAAATTTAGTTTTTATGCGACAATACATTCACAGATTATTTGTGATTTTTATCTAAAATAGTAAACGTTATCAAATCCTTCTGAAATTTTTACACAAAGTTCCTACATATGTTATGTACTTTCTGTAATTTTTTATGATTTTTGGAGGTCGTTTGATATTTTATAAAAATTCACAAAGTGTCTGTGTTCATTTTAATCCGAGATTAGACCACTTCTCACAAATCAAATTTTCTGGAGAAATGTGTGCATTTCTGGAATGAGCCAAAGAAGAACTTTTTGTATATAACAAAATTATAAAGATTTCCCAAGTGGTCTCATACGTTTTTGAGGTCTATAACTCAAGGTATGGTCTCAAGAAGGGGGTCATTGTCTGAGGTCATTGTCGGATTTTTACTATTGTTGGACCTATATTTCACCCGTGTTAAAACATCAACTTGGTCAAGTAAAACTTAACGAATCGTTATGAAATTTTTACACAAGGTTATCCTATGTCTTAGCTTTCCAAAACATACTTTTGCATCGATTTTAACCAAGCACAACTCGAGATGAAAATTGTTAAATTGAAGTAAGTCCAGCAGATCGTTTTTGTGACATATGCTCAATAATCTGGTCATAAGTTAAGTTTTACAAAACTTCACAAGAAGTTCCAGTAGGATTTGGAAAACTAACAAAATTTTTAATCTTTTCCCGTTGGTCTCAAGTTCTAATTCGTTCCATAGCCCAAGATATACTCATTTTGAATTGGGCAAGATTCTGGTCAGATTCATCAGATCCGCTATGTACTTTTATTTCAGTAACTAAAAATAGCAAACGAACTTCAATTTTTGTGAGGCTTACAGATTATGAAAGTAGACTTCTTATACTTGATTTTAGGCTCAAGAAACGTCCATTTTAGTGTGGTAATGATTTTTATAAAATTCGGGGAAGTGGAAATAGAATCTGGACAGGAAGGTTAACTTCCTGTTTTCGAGTTTTAATTTGTGTTTCGACTTATCTTTTGGACATTAGCTAGTTGAATAAGCAACATAACATGTTAATACATGAGTTATAAGTAAAATACAAGAGTTTTGAAGTCTCACAATGGTGTATGAAGGAACGGAGATGGTAGAAGTGTTGTACACGCGTAGACGGTCGTTTTGGTGTCTTCGGCTTCGTTTTTCCTTCAAGAATGAGGTGGTGGCCGATGGTGGATGGTGGTGGTGTTATGGTGGTGGCTGGAATTCGTGGGAGAGGGGAAAGGGAGAGAGGAGAGGAGTGTAGAGAGAGTTTGGATGAAAGAGTGAGGAGGTATGGTGATGTTGGAGTGTGTAAGTGCCAAAAGGGTGAAAGTCTTGGGTATGGCTTTCATCCTTATTTCCAGCAGAAATCAAGGGGGTCCCACCCCCACATGGTGATTTATTTCTTGCCCCCAAAGTTGTGTTAAGTCCCGTGTTCGTTTACCCGTTCGTTTAACGTTTTAATTAATCAATTAACGTTTTATTCAACACATTTCGTTAACGATTTAAAACACAATATTTTTACTGGAAGTATTTTATTAAAATACTTAATAATGTGATATAAGACATACTTTGCCTTTATTTCACCCGTCGGGCGCGTTCCACGCGTTTTTCATTGCGTACAGTTATGTTTTGATAAAACGTAAAATCGTATAATATATTAAAGTAAATATATTAAAGTAAATAATGTTTGTTTGGATAAATCCACATTATTTTTAACAGTTTGTCACCAACGTCCATAGTAAATAGTGTCGGACCTCGTCCGGTTCAAGTGTGTATGATTTAAACAAATCATATAACGTGTATGTAATTACACAGAAAGTTACATATATTTAGATTAATATAATACTAAATACATGTAATTACAAGTAGTTAGGCACTAATTAAAGTCCTAAATTAGCGGGTGTTACATCCAAGGTCTTTCATTTGAAAACACTTACTAAGCCATGACTTAACACTTTTAAGCATGTTAATACTATTTCCAATGAGCAATATATCATCTACATATAGAACCAAGAAGGTAATGTCGTTCCCACTAAACTTCCTATATACACATGGTTTGAACTCACTTTTGATAAAACTAAGCTCCTTTATTTTCTCATCAAAACATAAGTTCCAACTCCTAGATGCTTGCTTTAATCCATAAATAGATTTAAGCAATTTACAAACTCCTCTAGGTCTTTTAAGATCCACAAAACCATCCGGTTGTGCTATATACACAACCTCAGTCGAATTCCCATTAAGGAAGACGATTTTGACATCCATTTGCCATATCTCGTAATCATAGTACGCAACTACGGCCATTAGAATCCTAATAGACTTAAGCATGACTACCGGTGTAAAAGTTTCATCATAGTCAATACCATGAGACTGAGTAAAACGTTTTGCAACCAACCTTGCTTTATAAATTTGTACCTTACCATCCATGTCAGTTTTTTTCTTGAAAACCCACTTACACCCAACAGCTTTACCACCGGGTGGAAGTTCATCAAGTTCCCAAACTTAATTGTCATACATGGATTGCATCTCAGCCTTCATGGCTTCTTTCCATTTATCAGATTCCGAACTAGACATTGCTTCATTGTAAGTATTTGCTTCTTGCAAACCATCATCTTCAATGACATAGACATACCTACTAGGTACGCCACGCATCCGGTCGGATCTTCGAAGACTAGATGTCTCAGCAATATCAACATTCCCTGTTGATCATCAACATCTTCATGTTGATTATCAACATCATCATGTTGAATAGGTACCATCACCTCATGTGATATTTGTTCTTCCTCTACTTCTTCAAGGAAATGATTATTTCCATCAGTTTTGTTGTCAAGAAAATCCTCTTCAAGAGATCATCCATAACGAGCTACAAACACCTTGTTCTCACTTGGATTATAGAAATAATACCCCCTAATTTCCTTGGGGTATCCAACAAATATACATTTATCAGTTTTAGACTCAAGTTTGTCGGCTACAGGTCTTTTAACATGTACCCTACAATCCTAAATCTTCATGTATGATAAATTTGGAGATCTACCATATCACAACTCATACGGAGTTGTAACAACTGATTTAGATGGTACACAGTTTAGTGTATATTATGTTGTTTCATGTGCGTATCCCCGAAAAGATAACGACAAATCCATTTGACTCATCATAGATCGTACCATGTCTAACAAAGTATGATTCTGACTTTCGGATACTCCATTCCACTGTGTTGTATGTGAGGAGTTAATGGTGAGATAATTCCATAATCTCTCAAATGACGCTCAAACTTTTCGCTAAGATATTCTCCACCTCGGTCGGGCCGAAGCTTCTTTTCTTTTTGCTTAATTGATTCTCAACTTCATTTTGAAAGTCCTTGAATTTACCAAAACTTTCAGATTTACGTTTCATTAAGTAAACATATCCATATCTACTTAAATCATCAGTAAATGTAATGAAGTAACGGTATCCACCTCTAGCTTCATGACTAAAAGGTCCACACACATCATTATGTATGATTTCCAATAAGTCATTGGCCCTTTCATTTGTTCCTTTGAAAGGTGCCTTTGTCATTTTACCTGAAAGCAAGATTAACATTTATCAAATGATTTAAAATCAAAAGTATCAAAGAGTCCATATTTGTGGAGCTCTGAAATGCGCTTCTCATTTATATGGCCTAAGCGACAATGCTAAAGATATGCTTTGTTAACATCAACATTAGAATTAATATGAAGAATTGTACTAAAAGGGGAATGTAATTCTAAAGTATACAAACCACGTTGGGAGATAGCTTTAAAGTAGAAAACATTATTGCAATAAACCAAAAATGTATTTCCATTAGAAATAATATCAAAACCATTATCCACAAACAAGTCATACGAAATTACATTCATAATAATTATAGGAACATAGTAACAATTATTAAATTCTAAAATCAATCCCATAGGGAGGGAAGGTTTGTACGTTCCTACAACTTCGGCACCAACATTTTTTTGGTCACCAACGCGCACGCTTAACTCGCCGTGTCCCAATTTTCTACTTCTTTCAAAACCCTACAAGTTATTGCAGATGTGATTACCACATGCAGTATCTAATACCCAAGAATCAAAAGAAGTCATAAGACAATCAATCATAAACATACCAGAATCAAAATTATCATCCATTTCAATATCCTTCAAATCAAGCACACAATCGCATAAATCTTCATTCCCGCATATGGGGCATGGAATGTTTGGCATGTCATCAAAATTATTATCTTCAAAGTTCATGCCTTTGAATACCATGTTGAGCTCCTTTTGCGTCTCATAAGCAAATAAATCCTTGTAGAATTTTGATATAGATGATTCGTCATCAATGTCATACATTAAACAAAAGGATTTAAAGTCCTCACTTAATGACTCAAGCAACCTTAGCAAAATACAATCCGTTGGGATTTCATAGTGAAGCTCATTTAAACGATTCAAGACAACTTTAATGTTCGTCCAATAATCGTTCACCGACTGCCAAATCTCCATCCTAAGCGCCTTGAGATCACATTATGCATTGTAACGCTCATGACAACTACCAGGGAGAAGTATTTGTTTTGTTTTGTTAATTGCCATCTACAAAAAATAAAACAAGTTCATAATTCATAATTCAGTATTGATTATTTTTAATAAATCAAACAACCCTAAATTTGGTTTATTAGCCTAGGACCCGACATTCCACAATTGTATACCCTCAACGAAGGCTGCAATGACATAGCAATAGCCTTTAGGTAGATGACGCGTTCATCAATTGTATTTCTACAACTCCTAGATTTTATGAGGTTCCGGTTGAGCTGGGCATGTTTAACCTCATCATGCGTCTTGGGAGAAGTTCTCAACTCGAATCACCATTAAACTATACCATATCGAAACTCTGGAGATCCGGCCATCTTCTTAAGTGGAATCGCGGTTCTCACACTTCACCCTAACCCAAGTGTAAGCATACCCACCCGCGGAGGCGGCAAAGGATAAGGAGTTAGGGTCGGTATGAATGCCCCTTTACGGAGGACGCTTTAGGTTTAGTTTTATAGAGTTCTTTCACATTTCAATTTAATTGTGTTCCCAATATTTTGTTTCAGTTTTAAATAACCAATTTTTAAAATATATCTTTTACCTTTTAAAAATATATATACGCTTCATATACAAATCATATTGATTTATAATACGTCTTTATTTAAAACATTTTAAAACATTTATCAAATAACTATTTTAAAATTTATGCTTTAACAATGTTAAAACAATGATTTTATGTTCGTGTCATTTATTTAATATTTAAACATATCACAAGCATGCATTTATATAATAATAAACAAAACATAAAACCGGTAACATAGCCAACCATTTCTAATTGTTTAATTCGTGAGCCAACACGAATTAAACGGTCCTTTCCTATGGGACAACCATGACACAATTCTGAAGTTGATGAAGTCCAAATCCTCCCGCTTGATGTTTCCATCCAAATAAGCTCCTTGCTCCATATGCTCCAAAATTGCTCCATTTGTTCGTCTTTTGATTACATTTAAAATAAACTAGTCTAACCTATCTATTTTAAAACTAAGATTACATAATCAAAAAGAGGTTGTAAATTGGCACGCAGGCCTTCTCATACCATAAGACAATAAATTACAATTAAAACAACCACAACATTACATATTGAAGAAAAACATAATCACAAACGATTTACCACAAGTGTTAATCTCAATTAACACAATCACAAAACAATCAGAACACACTTCACCGATCATCAAACCAAATAATCACCACAGCTAATCTGTTGTGATTCTATTATCTAACTTGATAATAGTTTTACAATATAAACTCACAATATTGATTAATCTCACAGCAATTACAGACTTTGAATAATGAATGAGATAAGAATGAGAGAAAATGAAAAATCATAGAGAAGAAAAAATGATCGGGTTATTTTCTCTTTTCTGCTCCTCCCAACCACAAAAGCTTTTATACTCCACATAAACCGACATCCAGAAATGACACATCCAACCCTCACACTTTCACAAAATAACCAAAACCTGCACATATAAAAACACTAACAAAGAAATACAAAAACAACATCAATGTTAGTCCTTTCCAGGTTAAGATCACCAACCAACCTGAGATTTCAACATCCCCCTTTGATCTAAACCTGGAAGCAATCAAACATACCCAGTTTCAATAACAACTGATTATGTTGATCTGAATCAAGCCCTTTAGTAAAAATATCAGCCACTTGGTTCTGAGAAGTAACCTTCTCAGTCCTAATGACCCCATTCAAAATCTTTTCTCTAATAAAATGCAAATCAATCTCCAAATGCTTTGTCCTCTCATGAAAAACAGGATTAGCAGCTATTTTAATAGCTGACTCATTATCACAAAACAACTGAACAGGTAACAAGTTATCATACTTCAAATCTTTCATAATTTTCAAAATCCAAATGATTTCACTTGTAACAGAAGCCATGGCTCTGTACTCAGCCTCAGTAGATGATTTAGATAAAGTATGTTGTTTTTTGCTTTTCCAAGAAATCAAATTGTCATTAACAAAGACACAATACCCAGTTACAGACTTTCTAGTCATAATGCATTTAGCCCAGTCTGCATCTGAGTATGCATTAAGCGCCATCCTATTACTTTTAACAATATGTACTCCCAGACCAGGAGCATTTTTCAAATACTTTAAAACCTTAAAAGCATATTTGACATGAGAATGCAAAGGTGCATGAATTGACTTAAGCAATGAACTGCATAAGATATATCAGGCCTAGTATTGGTTAAGTAAATTAGCTTACCAATCAACCTTTGATAATCAACAACATTATCAAGTAAAGGATCACTTTCTGAAGCCTCACCAGATATCACAGTTTTAGCTAACACAGGAGTAGTAGCAGGCTTACAAGCTAACAAACCATACTCAGATAACAAATCAAGCACATATTTTCTTTGGTTTAAACAAATACCTTTATCTGTATCAACTACTTCAATACCCAAGAAGTATTTCAATTTCCCCAAGTCTTTAATCATAAATTTAGACTTAAGAAACAATTTAAACTTCTCAATTTCAACATCACTGTTCCCAGTAATAATTATGTCATCCACATAAACAAGTAAGACCAAAAAAACATCTTTATTACTCTTAGTGTACAAAGAATAATCTGACCTACTTTGCACAAAACCATTTTCAAGCAATGCAGCATTTAATTTTGCATTCCACTGCCTTGGGGCTTGCTTAAGCCCATATAAAGATTTTTTTAACCTACACACTTGATTATTATTATCGGAACAGTAACCAGGAGGAGGTTTCATATAGACAACCTCATCCAAATCACCATATAAGAAAGCATTGTTCACATCAAGTTGAAACACAGGCCACTCATTTAAAACAGCCACATTTAAAACACATCTAACTGTAACCATTTTAATTACAGGGGAAAAAGTCTCATCAAAGTCAATTCCCTCTTTCTGACTAAACCCTTGAGCTACAAGTCTAGCTTTATATCTCTCAACCTCACCATTTGACTTATACTTGATTTTAAAAATCCATTTACTTCCTATTGCTTTCCTGTTTTCAGGTAAGTCAACCATTTCCCAAGTATTATTTCTAAGTAAAGCTTCCATCTCACTATTCATAGCTTCAGTCCATTGCCTAGACTTAGAAGCCTCAAAAAAACTCTTAGGTTCACTACTTCTATTCAACTGAGTTGCAAAACTATAGTTATCCTTACCCAGATTAGCATAACTAACAAACTTCTCAATACCATATCTCACTTTTGAATCAACAACATATTCATTAAAATTCTTTGGAAACACAGAAGGTCTAGAAGACCTCCTAAGAACCTGAGTACCCTGAACTGTGGAACTTGGTATATCTGCCAAGATACCCTCAGATATATTATTATCATCAGGTGTAGTAGCCTCCCCACTAGATGCAGCAACAACATCATCCTCATTAAAGGATGAACCAATGTCACCAGGCACCAACAGGTGACCACCATCACCAGTCAGATTCTTATTGGCCTGATTTTCATCATTGGGTAGTTCAGGGTAATCAAATTCAAAAAAGTTGTAATGATTTAAATCTTGATCATTATTAAAAACATTCTCATTTTCAACAAAAGACCCATCTTTAAAAGGAAACAAAGACTCAAAAAATTTAACATCTCTTGAAATAAAAAATTCATTTCTATCAAGACTATATAATCTATACCCCTTTTTAGAACTAGAGTAACCCATCATAACACTTTTTTCAGACCTACTACTGAACTTATCATGATTGTTAAGTCTAGCAGCAAAACACAGGCAACCAAACACCCTAAAATGAGACAGATTAGGTGATTCATTATAAATCATCTCATATGGAGACTTCCCACTCAACACAGAAGAAGGCAATCTGTTAATAATATAAGCAGCAGTAAGAACACACTCTGTCCAAAACTTTAAAGGAATTTTACCTTGAAACATTAAAGACCTAGCCACATTCAACAAATGCCTATGTTTTCTTTCAACTACACCATTCTGTTGTGGTGTATATGCACAAGAGGTTTGGTGTATAATCCCATTAGATTCACAAAAGATGGTAACATTTTTATTAACAAACTCTGTCCCATTATCACTTCTAAAGATCTTAATACTTTTGTTAAATTGATTTTTGATCAGATTATAAAAGTTTATTAAAACTGAAGCAACTTCATCTTTTGATTTAATTAAATATATCCAAACACCTCTAGAGTAGTCATCCACAACAGACAAGAAGTACCTATAACCTTCTAAACTTTTTACCCTGTAAGGCCCCCACAAATCCAGATGAACTAAATCACCAACAGACATGGTAGAATGATCACTTAGCACAAAAGACTCTCTGGTTTGTTTAGCTCTTTGACATATTTCACAAAAAACAACTTTATTAGAATTGTCAAAATTCAATGATTCTTTCAAATTATTTAACACCATATCAGAAGGATGTCCTAGTCTACAATGCCAATCATGCTGAGACAAAGAACTCACAAAACAACTATTTGTTTTAATACCTTGATTATCCAAATAGTATAAGCCATCACATTGTTTACCAACCCCAAGAACATTTCTTAGATTCAAATCCTGGTTCAAGAAAAGACAAACATCATCATTAAAGACAACAAAGATTTTATTATCCTTAGCCAGTTTATGCATAGACACCAAAGTAACACAATACTGAGGAATGACTAATACATCAAACAAAACTAAACCACTTGATAATCTAAGATTTCCCACTTTAGAAATAAAAGCCTCAGTCCCATTAGGATGAGACACCTTTATCTTTAAATGAGAAATATCAAAAACATCATCCAATTCAGAGTCATTAGAAGTCATGTGTTGATTAGCCCCAGAATCAATAATTTTTCCATAATTATGGACTTTGGACTTAATATTGACATTAGAACAATAAAACTTATTAAAGTTTTCTTTAAAGATTTTACTTTTATTCACATAGGTACCTGCCATATTAGCCTGCACAGTCTTGTTGTTATCAGAATTGTCTTTTATAAGAGAAAGAAGAGTTGACAACTGCTCATCTGAAAAACCAGCAGAAGTACTAGCACCAGTGGAATTATTAGAAACACTTTTATTTTTGAAATTCTGATTATTTCTCTTTTTTCCAAAATCAGGAGGATAACCAATGATTTTAAAACATCTGTCAATAGTATGACCATTGAACCCACAGTGGTCACAAGTAAGATTAGAGTTACCTGCATTAGACCTATTGTTATTACCAGATCTATTGTTGTTGTTATTCCCCCTAGAAGACTCACTTTGACCCTTTTGAAAACCAATTTTAGTTTGCACATTAGAGACAAATGACGCAGCTTGATTCTTATGAGAAACCCCAGAGATACTGCCAGAAACAACTCTGTGAGACTCCTCACTAGAAATAACTGCATAGGCACCTTTAACATCAGGCAAAACTTCTCTAGACAAAATAGAACTCCTAATAGACATATAAGAGTCATCCAATCCCATTAAAAATTGCATTAATTTCATAAGTTGATTATGTTTCCTAAAACCACCAGCAGCATCACAAGCACAATTAGGTAATTCAATCATAGCATCAAACTGTTTCCACAGAGCATTCAACTTGTGATAATAATCAGACAAATTCATACCATTTTGCCTCAAAGTATTAATTTTATGATGTAAATTGAATATAACAGAACCATCCACTTTATCATATGTTTCTTTTAAATCCTGCCAAACATGCCTAGCTTTTTTTGAAAATATTTGACCAAGAAACAACTCTTCAGATACAGAATTAAGAATCCACCCCAACACAATAGCATTAACTCTATCCCACTGTTTTCCCAAAACTTCATCAGTAACAGACCTTCTACACGAACCATCAACAAATCCAGTTTTATTTTTTCCTTCTAAAGCTAACAACATAGCATTAGACCACACTTGATAATTCTCAGTCCCTTTAAGTTTTATAGAAACAACCGTTAAAGTAGCAGAGTCATTAGGATGAATATGTAATGGATCACTTACATCCAACTTACTAATCAAAGTAGTTGAGTCTCCAAGAGACTCAGCATCAGAGACAGACATTATTCAAACAATCACAAAACAAATTATTGAAATAATAATTTTCCAGAAGCCAATATGAACTTAATTAGGTTGAATGAGTTCCCAGGATTCCGTACCACTCAAAGATGGCAGGTCAAAGGCAAACCTGATTAAGGATCTAGAAAAGAGAGATAGAAGAGAGAAGAGATACAATACAGTGCTATACGGATTGCAGCGGAAGACAACACTATCTTGATTCACTTAGTCAAGATAGTGAGCCAAGAAGCGGCCAAGAAGCCTCTAGATGACGCAGCGGAAGCCTCTAGGTTTCTACAGGAAACCCCCAAATTTTATGAAACCCTAATTTTTCGTTTCAACAAAAGATCAATCAAGAGGTTTTTAGAACGAACACCGCTCTGATACCATGAAGAAAAACATAATCACAAATGATTTACCACAAGTGTTAATCTCAATTAACACAATCACAAAACAATCAGAACACACTTCACCGATCATCAAACCAAATAATCACCACAGCTAATCTGTTGTGATTCTATTATCTAACTTGATAATAGTTTTACAATATAAACTCACAATATTGATTAATCTCACAGCAATTACAGACTTTGAATAATGAATGAGATAAGAATGAGAGAAAATGAAAAATCATAGAGAAGAAAAAATGATCGGGTTATTTTCTCTTTTCTGCTCCTCCCAACCACAAAAGCTTTTATACTCCACATAAACCGACATCCAGAAATGACACATCCAACCCTCACACTTTCACAAAATAACCAAAACCTGCACATATAAAAACACTAACAAAGAAATACAAAAACAACATCAATGTTAGTCCTTTCCAGGTTAAGATCACCAACCAACCTGAGATTTCAACACATATAACACACAACATGCAATATTTGGTTGTTGGCTCGGCTATGTACCATCAACATGTCACATGGATTCTAACTTTTGGCAATTATAGGAATTGGTTTACATATAACATGCAAATAAATGCAAACTCATTCCTATATAATAAATTAAATAATAAGTGTGCCAAAAGGTTTAATCTTTAACTTTTAACTTTAACGACATTAACTTTCAAATATACATGACTTTATTTTGATCCTTTTAATTAAAATAAAATAATAGTTATTTTCAATTAATTAAAACTTATATTAGTGTAATAACGAGTTTTGAGACCATACTGTAAAAACCTTCTTAGCATATCAACAACCAAAATACCAATAGGGGTTGGGTTGGATTCGGCCAAGGTGAGTAGCACCAAAACCATAAACCCAATCAACTTAATTAGGGTTCACATAAACCTATCAATCAAGATTTGGTTTCTTATAATACAAACAATTACAATAATAATAGTTATAAAAAAAATTAAAATCCACATATACATACATATAAATCGATTTTTAATTAACCACAAAATTAAATTCTCATAATTTCATACGGATCAAAATTAAAGATATCATGTATCTTTGATGATTAAAACAAGTATAAGTGGCTCTGATACCACTGATGGGTTTTTAATAGTTACTTTTATTAAATATTAAAACATTAGTATGCGAAAAATAATAAAATAATATTAAACACATTACCGCGGATCCAAATACTTGTATTAAATCAACCAAACAAATAGACAAGATGAAAGAAAGAACTTACAGTGACTTGCTCGGCATGATCAGTCTTTTGTTTCTTGCTTGGAGGTGCCAACACGTTCGTACTAATACTAGTCATCTTGTGAATATAGTTGTTAGTAATTAATATCTTGTCTATACATTATCTTTACTACAACTTAGTAACAACGCGTGAACCGAATTAATAACCAAACACACACATATGTGTGTGTGTGTCGACTAGCCCAAAACCGAAATTCGGTTTTGGGGTTTGTGTAGGATTCAGCCGAACCAAGAGAAGGAGAGGGAGAGAGTGATTATGAGGGTTTAGGGTAAATGTGTGTTGATCATCAAACTATTGAACCCCTACACATGTACTTATAGTCTAGTTAAACTTGTTCACCAAGTTAACTAATAATTACGATTAAAACCCTCAACTTTATAATTAGTTCAATATAATCACTAATTATAAACTACTCTACGTAATTAATTCATAAATAATTATCCTCGTATATATTCGTTGATGATGCATCAGTATGATCCATTGGTATCTTATTTATCCGATTAAATAAATTAAATATAATTATCGGATTAAATAAATTAAATACATAAGTATTAGGTGAAGGGCCTGTAACAACGCATACTTTTACATTATTTTATTCATAATTCAAGTATTTGACATCTAAAACAAAAGGAAACAAATCAGAACTCAATTAATGTCCAATGTTCATGTGGAGTCACAATTGACAATTGTATAATCAGTGACCTTTTGATTCTTTGAATATATGGTATCTAAGAATCAAAGAGTTTATTATTAATAATCGAAATACAAAACGTTCAACTCCCTTTTTAACACTATGATAAAACATTGTGATATTTTTACCCTAAACAATATTACCAATATTAATAAAAGTAAAGCTAAGAAAGTGAACGAAAGTTAAGTGGTTTCAATATACTATCGATTATGACAAGTACTTTCCCTTCATGATAATTAAATTGCGTATATTTTATCTTTTTTTACGAGTAAAACCGTAAAGATCACTTAAGCTAGCTTAATCACAAAGTATACAAAATTCGGCCATTCACATATTATTTAATTTGCATCTTGGTAATTGGTACTCGTAAATGATGACTGTAAAACACTTATTTGTATTAGGCATAGTATTAAACTACATGCGCATGCAAAATTTACCTCATGCACTTGATCGAGGTACTGCCATGCATGCTTATAAATAGATATAATTTTTTTTAGCTAGTATCATTCTTGTATTAAATTATTTAATCATATAAAAATCTAAGAAGAAACAAAGTCCTGAAAATATGAGTACTTCCTTATCGATCACTTATCCACAGTTATTATTCACATTTAGTAAATTTGTATATTTCGGAGTAATTCTTGTTGTTGGACCACTCCTCCTCCCTATAAAATTGATAAAAGGGTGGCTATGGACCCCATCATATGTTTTAACTATCCTAGCCACAGTAACAATTGGATTAGGGGGCGGTTTTATTTTTGATACTATTATTTGATCTGGTATCATACGGCAGGCTGGTAAAAAATGTAGCAGCGACTTGGGCAAATAACATGAGTGACATACATGGCCTCGCAGTTGGGGCCTGTATAATACTCACAACATTGCAACCTGGGGTTATTTTCTGATGAGATAAGCCTGTCTTTATTTGCTTATAACACATTAAAGAAAAAAAACCTTAGACATACGTCCATCACTTATATTAGTTGTTCAAGGCACAATTAAGAAATGTGATGGTTTGATTTTGGATTTGGTGAGAGTCTTGAAGACCAAAGGAACAAGTGATGCTAAATGGGAGGTATATATTCTTGAATTTTTGTTCTTATAATGAAGTGAAAGAAGAAAAAATGTTAGCATGTATGTATTATATTTGTATAGAGTGTAGCATTGGTCCAAAGTGCCATTTGTATTATCGGCTCATAAGCCCAGCATGTGTACTATATATGTTAGTAATGCTATTCATAAAGTTCATGGGAAAATATATCTCTAATATGGTATCAGAGCTTTGATCCTATCAAATCATTCTCAATATCTCTTCTATCTTTTATTCCTTCCTCTAACATCAAGCTTCCAATACAATCAATTTTAATATTCTTTCCCTTCTAAACCCACAGCCTTCCTTACCAACGCCATAGTCACCACTACATATTTGATTACTATATATTTCTACTAGTTTATTTAATCTCCATACTCTCATCATGACTCAAATTCATCCCCACAATTCATCTCATTCTTATTACTCATCTTCTTCAACCGTTTCACACACCGGGAACACCAACTACAAACCAACCAACAGTCGTCGGAATCATCGCTGGCATAATTACTGCTGCTGGCCGAACTACAATTTTTAGCCAATACGGCTGGGTCTTTATTCCACCGCCTGAAAAATATTTAAAACAGAACCTAGCAGCCCACTTTTCATACAGAGCCACTCAAGACCCAATACGGCTGGGTCTTTATTCCACCGCCTGAAATATCATGCTCTTATTACTAATGGTACTTGGGTTCTTGTTCCACAACCACCGAGGGTGAATGTGGTCCGCTCTATGTGGCTTTTTAAATAGAATCTACATGCTGATGGTTCTCTTGCTCGATATAAGGCACGACTGGTTGCTAATGGTAGAAGTCAGCTTCCCGGGATTGATTGTGATGAGACTTTTAGTCTGGTTGTGAAACTGGCGACCATTCGCACAGTTCTCAGTATTGCTATCTCACGTCATTAGCCAATTCATCAACTTGACATGAAGAAGGCATTTTTACATGGTCACTTAGAGGAGACTTGTCGCAGGTCCAGTGGTTAGTCGGATTTTACTCCGGTCGTTGAACCTTCCAATCAGGACGCGCGGACAGTATGTTTTAAATTTGTAGAGCATGAGAATCCTAAGCTGTATACTACTAATGGACATAAAAGGCAGTAAGCGGCATGTATGACTCAGGTGTCGTTCTTCAAACTACAACGGGCATGGGAGTCTAGGGAGTTTAATTATCTATGGTAATCTAGCTAGGGTTTTTAAGAGTTTTGGATAGGTTTGGTTTTTTTTATAACTAAATTCTAATCTAAGGAAAAATAAAATAAAATAAAAGAGGTTTGTACGGAGACTCGAACAACAGAGGATACGCGAGTGTTTACTATGATTTCATTATTTTATTGGTGAATAGTCACGGGTAGGGCTACTAGGTGTGATGATTAATCCGGAAAGGATAGAAACATAATTAATGCAAAGTATTGTACCTACGACCGTTCCGCGGCTTCCATACATTTGTACTCCACCAACTGGTGTTTCCAGCACTATACCGAGTAATAGGGCATTTTACGGTTTTTCCGTTACATTAATTAGGGTTCTACATTACTCTCACAGATTTCCTATATCCTAATGAGCTATAACTACGAGCCTATTAGTTATCTAACGTAGAGTTGTCCGCAATCAGATAAATAACATGTCACGTGGATAACAGTTATAGAAGTCAAATACACCGGAAGTTCTCCCAAATGTACAGACCAATTTAACCGACAACTATCCTCGAATCCTGGTCCCCAGTCACAGTCATCAGAGACGTCTGTATCGTAGCGTGAATTGTTGATTGAACAAGAACACGAACGGGGATAATCCCACGGACCAAGTTGGGATAGTCGGGCTAACGATCAGTTAAATTGTTCAGCATTAAAAATATAAATCCTCACAACTATTCCATGCATGTTAATCTACAGTGTGAACAATATTCTGTGTCTGAAAACCTAATCATAAAGTTACAGATATGAACCAGGAGGATAACTCTAGCATGCATCATTCCTAGGGCAACAATCAAACAAGAACATGTAATAGGGTAACACATAACAGAATACCATAATCCTAAGCATAGCAGATAACCAATAATCAGATCATAGATATCCCGAAAGCTTTGATTATGAGACTCATGGCAATAGTATAAACTTACATACATTTGCAGGATTGCAAATACTTGATTTACGCCTGCAGGCACCACTGATAAAATCTTGTGTTCAAAACTGATATTACTTACAAACCTGTGAGATTCACCAACATTCGTGTTGACATTTTTAGCATGTATTCTCAGGTACACATACGGAGTAGGATTACTCCCGGACATAGCTAGAGTCGCATAATTTCAACATAACTGCATTAACGGAGATTCTTAGCATTATCTTTTGTATATTTCGATTATGTAATAGAATCTCCCGCCTTACGCGTGGACTCTAGGAAATTACAACTTTTGTATCAAAAAAAATATGTTTTCAAATGATCTATTATGAAATGTAACTATTTTCTACAAACGTCTCATTTAGAGGTCGTTTGCTTGTGATTATGTGTTATGATATTTGATTAGTAGCGCCCCATGTTGACTTCCGCTGCATTATAAATTTAGGGGTGCTTCACGTATGGACAAGTGAACGTGGTCTTTTCTTGGTCCTTGGGATCGAGAGGTATTTGAAAATAGCCGGAGAAACCATCGAGGAGACAGTAGAATTCGTTTCATGATAATCTTTCAAGCATCTGATCAATGAACGGTAAAGGGAAGTGATCTTTGCGTGTAGCTTCATTGAGTTTTTGATAGTCGATATACACCCTCCAACCGGTGATGGTACGTGTTGGAATCAACTCGTTGTCTTCGTTAGCGTTGACCGTCATGCCTCCTTTCTTCGGGACGACTTGAACTGGACTAACCCATGGGGAATCTGAAATAGGGTAAATCAAACCAGCATCCAGGAGTTTGATAATCTCCTTTTTCACCACATCTTGAGTCTTCGGGTTAACTCTCCTTTGCCTTTGAATAGAAGATCTGAAGTCATTTTCCATTAAGATCTTGTGAGTGCGGTAATTTGGGTTGATCCCTTGTATGTCAGAGATTTTCCATGCAATCGCTTTCTTATTTGACTTTAGAACCTCAATGAGTAATGCTTTCTCCTCAGGCTTTAGATCTTTTGATATGATAACTGGTAAGTGCGAAGTTCCTTCGAGAAAATCATATTCAAGGTGTGAGGGAAGTTCCTTTAGCTCCAATTCTGGTGGTTCTTCAGTGAAAGGCTTCATTCTTGCAATTTCGTCTCTTTTAAGTTCGTCGTATGTCGTCTGATAATCTGACTCGACTGTAGGTGCCTCTGGAATGTCGGCTGATGCTATTTCAACCCATTCTGTATTGTTAGAAAGCTCATATTTTCTCAGCTCGTATTTTACTTGGGAAGATTGAGAGATTGCATTATCTTCAGTGATTATTTCATTGTTGGCTTCAGTAAATGCGAATCTCTGGAATCGAGCTGAAGAAGATGTGCTAAAAGTGATTTCTGGATTCAAGTTTCTACAACTTTCAGAAAGTTGCGAATCGGATGGTTTAAGCATTGACTCCATTTCCTTGAGAGTCTTCAGTATATCTTCTTTTGAGAGAGATGAATCAAGAACTTCAGAATTAGGGTTTCTCCTCAAGAGAGTGACTGGAGTGCCATATCAAAGTTGTGCAACAGTGATAGATCTGTTGGGCTGCAAGCTGGAACTCTTTAAGGGAAATAGCACTTCTTTTGATGCAGCGGAAGGATCCGAGATAGCCGAGCATAGACCCGCACCTTCTTCATAGATTTTTCATGTGTTCTAAGTATAGACAATTATAATCACAAGTTTTAAATAAGGAAATACTAAATAATACTATCACACAATTCAGGCAAGTGTTATCCTGATCATAGAATATAGCTTTATAAGTAAGTCCAGATTCGAACACAGGGAACGTGATTTAATCTATAACCAACTATTTATTTATCCTAGTACAATTATTACAATTAATATACAATTTAACAATAATATACAAGATAGGGGACATTTTAGTTCCGATCAAACATATTTATAATTGATACTGATTCTTAATAGATAAGTTTTAAGGCACAACTTAAGAATACTCAATTGGATAGAAGATTATAACTATTTAAACTATTATTTATTAAACTTATTATATTAACTTATGTCTATTTGCGTGTTGGCTATTATTATTGTGATTTACTAATGTAGAAAACCACAAAGAATAAGATAATTTTCATATAGCAATACAGTCAAAGGATATGTAAAGTATCACAATTTATTAAGATTTATCAACATATTATTAATACAATTCCTGAATCGGTTGAATTATAAGATTACTTAACATTAATAAATGATATCAAGATGTGAACATAATTACCTAATCTATATAAACTTTTATGGTCATTCTAGTTTATATAAATCAGTTAACTAAATCAAGAACCATCATTAATATAATATAACACGAACAATTCTTGTATAATAATATTCAATAATATAGTTCCAACATAAACATATAATTCATATAATAAATTAAATAAACATACATTTAAACATTCATAATGAAAATCTAACAAACAATTAATTCAAGTAAACATTATCCAAAATAACCCAAAAGAATAATAAAGTTATAAGGATAAATAAACCGAACCAATTGACGAACTAGCTTTTCCTAGGGTTAAAAACCTTTAAACCCTAGCTCCTTAGCCTCCAAATTCGTACCTATAGTCGACCTAAAACCCTAACTTTCGACTTTTTATTCTTTGAATCGTATATGGTATATCCCTTGAAGCTGGAATGAGTTTTCTATTTATAATAGCTGAAGTCGACACCCAACCGGCGGTTGGAAGGTCCAACCGGCGGTTGGTTACTTTGTCTCCAAGTCAAACTCTTCGTTTCCACCATTTTCTAGAATCTGCGGTTCCAACTGCCGGTTGAAAGGCTCAACCGCCGGTTGAGTTTTTCTCCAAATAAGCTGAATTTTTGATATGTTGTAGCCCTATGTGTTAGCTAAATTCTCCAAGTTGAATCAACTCATTTGGACTCCGTATGAGAAAGTTATGGTCAAAATACTAACAGCGCGCATAAATTCAACATTTACACTTTTTTTCAGCTTTTGATCGAATTTCCGCTTCTTTCATCCAAGCTTCATTTAAAACCCTTAATTGATGTTATCACTCCACTTTTGAGCCATCTTCTTCATTTCTTCAAGGTTTAAGCTACATTTTCTTCGAGTTATTTAATCTTCTTTTTCTTCAATCTTTGCCTTGTTTTCGTTCATTTTCTTCAATCTCCACTTTAAAATATATCTATGCAAATATTAACAAAATAAGTATCTAAAATCATATAAATGCACTAAAATGTATATAAATATAGGGATAAATTACTATAAAATATACTATCTATTTGATGCTTATCAAATATCCCCACACTTAAGTTCTGCTTGTCCTCAAGTAAAATACTGAATAAAATTTAAAATAAGCATCAAACTAATATTTAAAATTTTGAATACCAATACTAAAAACCTGTTTCATAACTTAAAAATTTAAACAATTTAATTTACATGGATAACTATAATATATAAATAAAAATTATTATTATTATTCGTGCAATATATAGCTCATGAATGATTACTAATATATTTGTCCACTTTAAACAATCTATATTTATACTTCTGAATACACCTTTATTGTTAGTATGTATTTTACTTATGATTTCCATATATGATATACTCTTAAACTTAATCATGCAATTTTCTTTTATATTCCTCATAAATATATGAAATCCATTTTTAAGAATCAAGACATTGGTGACAGGTCTGCATTTTCATGCAACAAAGCGACATAACTTGATTCAGGTAAAGCAATTTTTAAATCAAACCAGCGGTGACATGTCTGTACAGCCGTATAACAAAGCGACTTAGTTTGATTTTTATTTATTTATATTTTGAAAGAATTTGTTCTTCCTTTTGCTTTATTTTAAGAATACTAATTAGAGACCAGGTCTGTACTTACGTACAACAGAGGAAACAATTAGTAAATCTCCAAATGTCTTCATATAAGTTTAAAGATATATAAAATTATCGCATGATAAATCTAAGAATTAAGACTTTTATGTCATACATCATATTATGTACTATAAAATAATATACAATTATTTTTATTAATTTCTTAAAATCCAGAAATCTTCATATAGATTGCCTATTAGTACATCATATCATGTAATTATATATCACTTATTATTAAGTAGCTTACGTTATATATACAAAACTGTTAATCCACATTAAAGTCTAAACTTCTAAATACAAAACAAAACTTTTAAAAAAAGTATTCTAACTAATAAATACTTAGTTATTCACTTAAAATTTTTAAATTTTTAATAAAATTTAAGAGCAATAGAAACTTAAATAATTAATTAAAGAAATTCTTTTTCTTACGAACCCTATCCCCACACTTAAATTATACAATGCCCTCATTGTATAAAAATTGATAAACAAAAGTGAGTAAGGGAAAGAAAAAGTAGAACAGAAAAACTCCCCTGATTGTAGAAGCAATCATCATCGGCTAGGGCAATACTGTTGTTGAATTCATCATCGGCTAGAATAAATTGGTTGTCTCCTTGATCTTTGAAAATAATATACAACATCCACACTTTCGTAGTTAATCACGATTGCATTTAGCGTATGCAATAAGCCTTTAAACCCCTCGGTATCCCAAGTGGACGAGTTATAGTCTCGTGAGGGTTTTCAGGGAACACACCCACAAAGTTCATAATTAATAAGATAAACTTATTAAATTTCCAAAAATTTCAATGCATTGTTTAGCTGTACTATACTCCAGCCTCATAAATACTTATGAATTCTAGCAAAACAAACAAACAAATTAAACATACCAGATAATATAAAAATAAATTATTAAAAATAAGAAAGAAACACATAACCATATACTATTAAATACTGTCACTATTGTCATTCCGCTTAAGCAATTTTGTAGCAAAAGTTTAAACCATTGTTGTTTTTAGGTTAACCTCAAATAAAGTCAACCGCCGGTTGACATTATCAACCGTCGATTAAATAATTCCATCTACATCCCAAAGCAATAACCTATAAACATCATATATATCTTAATCTTAATGGCCTGTAGTAATTACTAGCCTAATATCCTTGAAGCTATGTATTTCAATTTAATCATCTAGTGCTTAAAATCAAATAACCTAATAAAATCTAATCATTATCTGGATCCCCAAATAAAAATATAGTTTTACCTTTTAGTGTGTTTAATGATCCAAAGATATATTTAACATGTTAATCCAACAATCTTAAAGTCCACATCTCATGATTATAATGAAGCTCCTAATCTGTTAAGAATCCATCTTGTAACAAGCTCAATTTAAAATCAAAACCCAAATTAGTAAGCTTATTTAAAAATCTACCCCAACATTTAAAAATCATAAAATCTTTTTAGCACATTGTTTGATCAAAATAGTAGTTGGCAAATTCTTTTAAATGATAAATTTAAAAATTTAATCTTTTGGTCCAATTGTAATTAATCAATGTAGTTCAAAAACTTAATTGGTCCAAATCTTCATCTTTTAAATCCCAATTTATTATAAAAGTCCATCCATTATTCCATAAATTGGCCCAAGTAATTGTAGCTAAAAATTTTTTAATTTAAAAGTCCATGTGAATCAGCCCAATTTAAAAGCAATTTAGCCGAAACATTGAGAAACTAGCCCAACCGCCGGTTAACAATGTCAACCGCCGGTTGGTTGCTTGCAGCAGTTTTCCAAAATAACGACCTTTATATCATATTTTATTTATTTAGCCTTATTTAATTTAAGTTACATATCTAAATTCCAACAGTGTTTTCTAATAATTATGGTTTCTTAATCCTATTCTTAAGAACAAACTAAAAATAAAAACTAATCTAAATTAAATCACACTAAAAATTATACTAAATCCACCTAATAGGTATACATAAATATACAAGCACGGGTTGCCTCCCGAGAAGCACTTGTTTTTGTTCGAGTCACTAGCTTGACTCCAACCTTACTTACCTAAAAATCTAGTGACTTTCCCCACACTTAGTGTAAAGCATGGATGGTAATATCGATAAATATCATTTAAATGTAAATATATTAAAAGTAAAGTTCGAAGATACTTATCATTTATTGCAGGTAAATGTCTATTCTGAGATGCTCCATGATATTCCAAAAATTGCGAAAAACTTTCTTTCCGTTCGAAGTGCCAAAAAGGATCTTCATATTGGTAAAACAATGAATTTGTGCTTATAGATACTTCAATCGTTGGTTGCGTCAACTCAACCACCGTTTGGATTTCAACTGTTGACTGTGTTTTAATCCATATGTTGCTTGATATTTGATTATCGCAAATTCTATTTCTGTTTCGTTTCCAATCCTTACCATTGCTTGATCATTTTCCTCTAATTGTTCAACCTCCGGATGTAATGATGAAGTTTCATTAATAACTGGCTCCATAGTGGCTATTAATTCTTCTTCTGTCATAACCCCATCTTGGTTTCTCAATTCAACGATTTTCTCTTCATTACAATCAAGTAACGAGAGTATTTCCTCATCAGAATCACAGTGATCAAATTTTGGCAAAATTGACCAATCCATCTCCATATCTTCTTCCTGTTTAAATTCACTAAAAATTTCATTAGAAAATAAGGATTTAGAAAATTGAGGGTACTTATCGATTTGGTCGTTAATCCCTTCAAGTTTCTGAATGGAGATTCCTCCACTGTGATCAAGAGTTTCGGTCTCTTCCGATCTTTTACTTGGAGTTTCCATAAATTGTGGCGCTCTCACAATCGATGGTTCGGATAAACTTGTGAAAACATCATAAGGAAATCTTTTCATATACTCCTCAATTGTCATGTTGGCAATATCTTCATTCATATGATAGTTTCTCGAGTTTTGAGAAATTAATGGAATATTATTCATGGGTTAGTACATACCTGATAAACTAAGAGAAAAAGAAAAATAGTAGAAAAGAAAAGATAATAAAAACTAAATAAAAATTGATAGATCCGGATATGTTAGAATCAGGTTGGTGTAGACTAATCACAATAATCTAATAATAAAACACATTCAAAATTAAATGATTGAAAAAGAATACCCAACCCAACCTTAGAAATGGTTTAATTAGTATGCAAGTTAGTTGTTATACAAACAATTTTTTTTTTTTTAATGTTAGTTTGTTAAATTTCTTCTACAAAGCTAGTCAATAGATCTCGGTAGCTCTAAAGATAGTACACAAAAGCGGAGAAATAGGTCAGCGCGAAGCTTATTAAAAATTTATTTCTTTCGAGAAGCACCTTACCTCTTATATGATAAATCAATGAGATAGGGATTTACTCTCCTTATACCTTTGTTTTTGTCAGTATTCTCAATGGGTGAGCTGATATTTCTTATTGATTTTGCAAAGTATTAGATATAAAAATTATACAGGGAAAATAATTAGTTTTAATTAAAATACACCGCTCCCCGGCAGCGGCGCCAAAAACTTGATGTGTGCTAAGTATAGACAATTATAATCACAAGTTTTAAATAAGGAAATACTAAATAATACTATCACACAATTCAGGCAAGTGTTATCCTGATCATAGAATATAGCTTTATAAGTAAGTCCAGATTCGAACAAAGGGAACGTGATTTAATCTATAACCAACTATTTATTTATCCTAGTACAATTATTACAATTAATATACAATTTAACAATAATATACAAGATAGGGGGACGTTTTAGTTCCGATCGAACATATTTATAATTGATACTGATTCTTAATAGATAAGTTTTAAGACACAACTTAAGAATACTCAATTGGATAGAAGATTATAACTATTTAAACTATTATTTATTAAACTTATTATATTAACTTATGTCTATTTGCGTGTTAGCTATTATTATTGTGATTTACTAATGTAGAATACCACAAAGAATAAGATAATTTTCATATAGCAATACAGTCAAAGGATATGTAAAGTATCACTATTTATTAAGATCTATCAACATATTATTAATACAATTCCTGAATCGGTTGAATTATAAGATTACTTAACATTAATAAACGATATCAAGATGTGAACATAATTACCTAATCTATATAAACTTTTATGGTCATTCTAGTTTATATAAATCAGCTAACTAAATCAAGAACCATCATTAATATAATATAACACGAACAATTCTTGTATAATAATATTCAATAATATAGTTCCAACATAAACATATAATTCATATAATAAATTAAATAAACATACACTTAAACATTCATAATGAAAATCTAACAAGCAATTAATTCAAGTAAACATTATCCAAAATAACCCAAAAGAATAATAAAGTTATAAGGATAAATAAACCGAACCAATTGACGAACTAGCTTTTCCTAGGGTTAAAAACCTTTAAACCCTAGCTCCTTAGCCTCCAAATTCGTACCTGTAGTCGATCTAAAACCCTAACTTTCAAATTTTTATTCTTTGAATCGTATATGGTATATCCCTTGAAGCTGGAATGAGTTTTCTATTTATAATAGCTGAATTCGGCACCTAACCAGCGGTTGGAAGGTCCAACCGGCGGTTGGTTACTTTGTCTCCAAGTCAAACTCTTCGTTTCCACCATTTTCTAGAATCTGCGGTTCCAACCGCCGGTTGAAAGGCTCAACCGCCGGTTGAGTTTTTCTCCAAATAATCTGAATTTTTGATATGTTTTAGCCCTATGTGTTAGATAAATTCTCCAAGTTGAATCAACTCATTTGGACTCCGTATGAGAAAGTTATGGTCAAAATACTAACAGCGCGCATAAATTCAGCATTTACACTTTTCTTCAGCTTTTGATCGAATTTCCGCTTCTTTCATCCAAGCTTCATTTAAAACACTTAATTGATGTTATCACTCCACTTTTGAGCCATCTTCTTCATTTCTTCAAGGTTTAAGCTACATTTTCTTCGAGTCTTTATTTAATCTTCTTTTTCTTCAATCTTTGCCTTGTTTTCGTTCATTTTCTTCAATCTCCACTTTAAAATACATCTATGCAAATATTAACGAAATAAGTATCTAAAATCATATAAATGCACTAAAATGTATATAAATATAGGGATAAATTACTATAAAATATACTATCTATTTGATGCTTATCAATTTTCCTTGTTGTAATGATAGTATTTGGGAGGTGATTAATGCTGCTTACTGCAAGGATTTCTTCCAAGTGTTCTTCAATTATTTCCTGTATAGAATCTACAAGACCAAGGTCTTCTCCCATAGGAAGTTTCATTAGTTATCGACATTAAAGGTGACCTCTTCAGTTCCCACTTTAAGTTTTAAAGATTTTTCGTTTACGTCAATGACGGCCTTGACAATATTTAGGAAAGGTCTGCCAAGGATGAGTGGTACTTGGGTATCTTCCTCAATATCCATAACAAGAAAATCAACAAAAAAGACGAACTTATCAACACGTACCATATTATCTTCAGCAATTCCACGAGGGAGTTTAACTGATCTATCAGCTAATTGGATGGTCATACGGGTTGGCAAAAGTTCGCTTAATCCTAGTTTCATATAAAGCGAGTATGGCATAAGGTTTACACTAGCTCCTAAGTCAGCTAAGGCGTTACTTATTTGAACATCCTGAAGGTAACAAGGAATAGTGAAACGAACAGTGTCTCCTAGCTTTGGGGGCAGTCCTTGTTGCGTAATTAAAGAGCATTCTGCGTCTAAGGGTATGTTAACTATTTATCTTAGTTTTTCTTTGTTGGATACGAGTTCTTTAAAGAATTTGGCATAACTGGGCATTTCAACTAAAGCGTCTAATAATCTGACATTTAAGTGCAGGCTTTTGAACATCTCTAGATATTTTCCAAACTGGGCCTCTTGTTTCTCTTTCTTAAGCCTACCAGGGAAAGGTATATGTGTTGGTTTAGTTACTTCTGGGGCTTTGGAAGGTTCTGGTTCAGGAGAAGTGACAGGAGTGTCAACAGGTACTGAATCAGTGGGTAGAGAAGAACTAGAAGGTTCGTCTGAAAGAATATCTACTGATTTCTCATTCTTAGTCTCTTTCCCTCCTCTAGTAACTACAAGGATGTCATCATGGAAGACAGAATTGAAGATTGCTTCTTCCATTTTCTTCTCCTCAACTTTTAAAAACAATCTTTTAACATTATCCTCCACGTTCTTAATTAAATCGTTTGAAATTCTAAGCAAATAATCAATTTGGTTTTGAAAATCAACAATTTTTTTACTTTTATTGTTTTGCTCAACCATGAAGTTATTGAAAATCGTATTGTTTAGACGAGAAGACAATTGTAAAGAAGTAGAGGGTGTAGAGAGAACTAACGATTGAGAGATAGGTTGTTTGGATGACCGCTGAGTGAAAGGTTCTGAATGAATGATTTGGTCAGGGGTTCCAAATGTGGCGAGAACATCTTCCTTGGACTTTGATCTTGAGAAAAGCCGTTGAGGTTTCCTCTTAGGTTCGGAAGAGTCTTGCATATCCTTGATAACTTCAGAGATGGATTCGAGTTGAGTTCTCAAAGTGTCTAAGGCTTGAGTAGAAGTATCCTTGTTTTCTGAGATTGATTCATCTAACTCCAAGTCATGTTGATGCATCGTTATCGTCTCAATCAACTTCCAGGCTTCGTCTGAAGTATGTAGCATGAAATTCCGGATGAAGCAGCATTGAGGCTTTGTTGGTGATGAGGATTCAGACTGTTGTAGAATGTGCAGACCAGATTCGTTTCAGCCAACTGATGATTCGGACATTTTCTAAGCAGATTCTTAAATCGTTCCCAAGCTGAGCTCAATGATTCAGTAGTTCCTTGACAAAATTTAATGATTTCATTTTTGAGCTTGGTTTGTAGGGAAGGAGGGAAAAACTTAGCTAAGAACTTAGTAGTCATCTCCTCCCATGTATGAATCGAATTGGGTTCGAGTTCATAAAACCATTTCTGAGCTCGGAAAGACAAAGAATAAGGAAACATGTGAAGTCGGATGACTTCAATACTGGATCCGGTTTGTTTGAAAGAGTCGGAAAGGTTGATGAACTTGTTAAGATGGGCGTTTGGATTTTCAACCAAAAGACCATGAAACTGACACTGAGATTTAAGTAATTTAATGAAGTGTGGCCTAATTTCAAGGGTTTCATCAGTTGGTGATACGATTGGTCTTCCTCGTTCCTCTAGCAGAGGTTGGGTTGATCAGGCGAGAGTGATACGATTCGCCATAACTTGTTTTGAAGAGAGTAGGGTTTTTTGAAAAGAAAAAAGTTTAACTAAGAGCGGAAAATTAAAAACTAACTAACCTAGGGATAGAAACTGTAACTTCCGGATGATGTTGATCTTCCGAAAGGATCGCTAAATAACTAAGATAACTAAATTCCTAAAATTGGTCGTTGTAGTCCCCGGCAGCGGCGTCAAAAACTTGTCGCGGGCCTAGTGGTCGGTCAGGTTTTACTCCGGTCGTTGAACCTTCCAATCAGGACGCGCGGACAATGTGTTTTAAATTTGTAGAGCAGGGGAATCCTAAGCTGTATACTACTAACGGACCTAAAAAGGCAGTAAGCGGCATGTATGACTCAGGTGTCGTTCTCAAACTACAACGGGCATAGGAGTCTAGGAAGTTTAATTATCTATGGTAATCTAGCTAGGGTTTTTAAGAGTTTTGGATAGGTTTGGTTTTTTTCTATAACTAAATTCTAATCTAAGGAAAAACAAAATAAAATAAAAGAGGTTTGTACGGAGACTCGGACGACAGAGGATACGCGATTAATCCGGAAAGGATAGAAACATAATTAATGCAAATTATTGTACCTACGACTGTTCTGCGGCTTCAATACGTTTGTTCTCCACCAACTGGTGTTTCCAACACTATACCGATTAATAGGGCATTTTACGGTTTTTCCGTTACATTAATTAGGGTTCCACATTACTCTCACAGATTTCCTATATCCTAATGAGCTATAACTACGAGCCTATTAGATATCTAACGTAGAGTTGTCCGCAATCAGATAAATAACATGTCACGTGAATAGCAGTTATAGAAGTCAAAGACATCGGAAGTTCTCCCAAATGTACATACCAATTTAACCGACAACTATCCTCGAATCCTGGTCCCCGGTCACAGTCATCAGAGATGTCTGTATCGTAGCGTGAATGGTTGCTTGAACAAGAACACGAACGGGGATAATCCCGCGGACCAAGTTGGGATAGTCGGGCTAACGATCAGTTAAATTGTTCAACATTAAAAATATAAATCCTCACAACTATTCCATGCATGTTAATCTACTGTGTGAACAATATTATGTGTCTGAAAACCTAATCATAAAGTTACAGATATGAACCAGGAGGATAACTCTAGCATGCATCATTCCTAGGGCAACAATCAAACAAGAACATGTAATAGGGTAACACATAACAGAATACCATAATCCTAAGCATAGCAGATAACCAATAATCAGATCATAGATATCCCGAAAGTTCTCTCAAAGATACCTAACAGATAAACATGAATCTAATCTATCTCTAATCCTACGCTCCGTGTCTCTTATGATCTGTTTCAATCTAGAGAACACAGCCACACCGATTTCATTGATCATCAAGCATATAATAGGTAGAGAACGTACCACTAGTAATTGGCCAAGTTCTAGCAGTAAGCTTCTAACTACAGCATAAGTTGGATAGATAAACATTTGAGATTCAGTTTATAAGTTCATACACAGTTTAAAGTAACACAGACAGAGTAACAGCATGGCATGAACATATTGACTATTCTAACATAACTACATCATAGTAAACACAAGGAAATGTCTAGCCTAACATTATATATCTAGCATGCAATCCTAAACAAGCATAAGCAAAGCAACACATGTTCAAAAATGGAAAATAAGAGATATATAAATAGAACCTGATACGAATTTATTACAAACATATCTTCACGAATACAAAGTCTCGGAGCAAGTCCGTACAAAAGCTAAAAGCTACCTCTACCTAACTATCTCTCTAACTAGCTCAATTCTAGAGAGAGAAACTAGAGAGAGAAACTAGAGAGAGAGGGATGTGTGTGAGAGAGAAAGTGGAGAGGAAGAAAATAAGAGTGAGAAAGGTGTATAGGTGTGTGGAAATGAGGAGGGGGTATCCCCTATTTATAGGCAAAGCTCAAGATCACACGTACAACTCGCGAAACAGCACGTACAAGCAAATGAAACACAAATGGGGGGAGCAAGGGCCGTATAAGGCCTACCTGGGTCCGTATACGGTATGCCAGGGGCTGTATACGGTCTTGGTAGGGCTGTATACGGTCTACAGGGCCGTATACGGGCTCCGTCTGATTTCGTTCGTTGCTTAAAATGTCCGTATCTCCTTCGTTACGCGTCCGTTTTACCTGATTCTTTTGCCTGTGGCTTCGTAATTCCGTTACGTTTCTAATGATTCCAATCTCATGGAAATTGGATGTGTAGAGCTCAGGCGTTGCTGGAATGACTTTTAATTGCTCTGAAAGTGCAGTGTCTTCTTCGTCCGTTGGCCGTTTCACTTGATTCTTGATTTTTACGTCTCGATTTTACCTATACAACAGATGGTAGAAGTTAGGGGGTGTGTCTTGACAGGAAAATGAGGGCGGGGGAATCGGCATGTATTAAAACGCTGTGTTTTGTGCATTATCCGAGTGTTTTTAGTGATTTTGTCACAACGTCTACTTTTGAAGCACTTTAGTGAATTTTAGTAAATAATCAATATTTTGGAATGTTTTCACTAAAGGTTGGTCCAAAAAGTGAGGAATAAAGCTTCTAAAAACATGACTTTTTACGTCACATCAAGACTATATACATGCACTAGCTACCAGGTTTCCGTGATCCTCACTTTCCCGATCATGTTTGCCACTTACAGCGTTCCCTATATGGTCTGAAACAGGCTCCTCGCGCGTGGTATTAGTGTTTTGCACAGTTTGTTCATAGACTAGGGTTTCAGCATAGTCGAACAGACTCTTCACTGTTTATCTACCACCATGGACATGATACTGCCTATCTTTTACTCTATGTTGATGATATCGTACTCACTGCTTCCTCCACCAGTTGCTTACAACATGTAATACGACATTTAAGTTGTGAGTTCGCCATGACTGATCTTGGTTCACTTAACTATTTTCTTGGAATTTCTGCTACCTGCAGCACAGCTGGGTTTTTCTTTTACAGCAAAAGTACGCGACTGATATTCTTGAGCGAGCTGGTATGCTCAACTGCAACCCGTGTCACACACCTGCTGACACACAGTCTAAGTTGGATGATACAGGCCCTCCTGTATGTGACCCCACCTTGTATCGTAGTCTTGCTTGTGCTCTTCAATATCTAACCTTCACACGACCATATATATCTTTTGCCATTCAGCAGATTTGTTTGTACATGCATGATCGCCACATCTCCATGCTTTGAAACGCATTCTGCGGTACTTACGTGGTACCATTGATCATGGTCTTCAGGTTCATGTATCACCTACATCCGATATTGTGGCATATTCTGATGCAGACTGGGGTGGATGCCTGACCACTCGCAGATCCACATCCGGTTACTGCGTGTTTTTGGGAGATAACCTCATCTCATGGTCTTCGAAGCGTCAGGGTGTTATTTCTAGATCTAGTGCATAGGCTGAGTATAGAGGGGTGGCCAATGCAGTTGCTGAGACCTGTTGGGTTCGTAACCTTCTTCGTGAACTTCTTTCATCTCCCACCAGAGCCACCATCGTGTACTGTGATAATATCAGTGCAGTTTATATGTCATCTAATCCGGTTCAACATCAGCGAACCAAGCATATTGAGATTGACATCCACTTTGTTCGCGATCAAGTTGCGTTAGGCCACGTTTGGGTTCTTCATGTTCCATCTCGGTCACAGTATGCAGATATCTTCACCAAAGGTCTGCCTTCATCTTTATTCACCGAGTTTCGTATCAGTTTAATCGTACGGATTTCTCCTCCCGATAAAACTGTGGGGGGATGTTAGCATGTATGTATTATATTTGTATAGAGTGTAGCATTGGCCCAAAGAGCCATTTGTATTATCGGCTCATAAGCCCACCATGTGTACTATATATGTTATTTATGTTATTCACAAAGTTTATGGGAAAATATCTCTGATAAAAAAAGGCTTAAAAGCCTTCTTCATTTAAGGAAACAAAACAACATATTATGAGGATAATCCACAATACAAGTATTTACAGTTTCTTTTTGAAATTATTAGTATCATTAGAATAAATTACACGGATCTTCAACGTGGTTTGTTGTTTTTGGATGTAATGCCCTTAATGGAAAAAATCATTTTAGTATAGCATCTACGTGGCATGCAATTTTAATAAATCTTGCCCTTAACCCCTTGAAATGGTCAAAATGTCAAGGACTTAATCGATCAAGACATTCATTTACCTTATTATAACTACGATGATGCGTCTTCTGAGTAATTCACACTTTTTTGTCCATTTCCTTTCTTTTCCATTCATTTCCTTAAAAATCAATCAATAATGTGATGAAGTTTTATTTCCCTTCTTTTCATTTATTTTCCATTAGCACATTCATTATCGCACTAGCAACTATTTCCGACATTGGAATCTAGCTTAGACTTTTCAGAATGTCAAGGGCTTAATTGGTTAAGCAATCAAACTACAACCAACCCCATGGACCATGGATCAAATTTTTAGATGGTCCAAGGATTTCATGTCTTCATATTAGAGAGTCCGCATAAATGATTCCCTAATAGGGATGACACGTGAAAAATAGCCAATGAGTGGGAAGATACGTGTAATGTACTTATATTATTACTTGGGATGTACGGCCTTTTGGTCTTCATATTTAGCTTGCTAGCTAGCAACCTAGTTACTTGGTTGCATATGAACGTCATTTTTTATTTTTTCTTTCGGTGATCTTATTTCAAGAGGAGACCACATTCAAATACAAGTGAAGCAATACAATTACTAACACAGATTGCAATTATTCATAGGCCTCGCCACTATCGTGATCGAGACTTCTCAAGATACGCAACCACCAAGCAAAATATACATACCCTTATCGGGTAAGTTTTATTGCGGCGGAAATGGGCACAGGCCCGGAGATGAGGGAGTGCGCAATGGGCGACCACACAGGGCCCCCATTTATAGTGACCCCCAATTTTGCATATAGTTCTATTATGTAGGTTCATTTTTAAGCTCATATTTCATTAACAATTCAAATTTAATGAGTTAGTTATTATTTAATTTTGTGTTATAACAAAAAAAAGCCATGAATGCTTCTAGAGTTGCACGATTCAAATAATAGATTTTGATACATTTGCATACGAGAACATTTTTGAATTATTTTGTTAGGCTTCTTTTGATTTTTATGTTTATACCAAATTCTTAGTATTGATGAACTTTTTATCATATATAAATGCAAAAAATATATTTAAAATGGTCTCTTTTTTATCGTGGTACCGGGCCACTCAATTTTGAGCTCCGGGCCTATTGGGCAACACTAAATTAATAGTTTAACAATTTGGTAAATACCCTGCACTTAGAAGGAAAATAAGCGATAATCATCAAAATATCTTTCACAATATTGTCTCTCCTCGCCATGAAATATCTACAATCTATTATATGAGATTGGCGCAATGAGGTAATTAATAGTTACACAGTAGGACCTAAATGGGAATACTATGTCGCATTTAGTTGCTAAGAATGGTGATAATAATCGACTTCAAGAAGTCTTTTCAGATGTAACACCAATTGTTATTGAGGGTTAGTGCAGGGAAATACATCCAACTTATGCACGAAGTCTATTGTATGTACTCAACTTTTTTTTGGTCTATTGTGTGTATCAATATTTTACTTTGGTCTATTGTGTGTATCCGTTGACTTATTTGATGATGTGTCAACCATATAATTCGCCATGTCAGTTGCCACATCATTGACACATCATCAAAAAAGGGTGCCACGTCAGTCGGATACACACAATAGACCAAAGTAAAAGATTGATACACACAATAGACCAAAAAAAAGTTGAGTACATACAATAGACTTCGTGCATAAGTTTGATGCATTTCCCTGTACTAATCCCTTGTTATTGTATAAGGACTAAGGTACAACATCCTCTCATACACTGCAACTTAAGTTATGAATAGGCCCGGCCAGGAGAATTGTGTGGCCGGTGCAATGATAGAAAAAGGGCCCTTTAATTATGAAATTTAGATATACAAAATATATATTACGTAATAAAAGTAAATCACTAATACGTAGGTATTATTTTATTTTAGGATTTTGCTATTTGTAGCCCTAAAGGCTATGTATAAGAGTTAGTAGTTTCATATATAAAATGGTTGTATATTAAGTTGGTTGAGGGGAGTTATATTTAGAGGATGTGTAGTTATTATTAAGGTATAAGCATTCAATGCATGTCTGAATTTCTTATTCATAGCTCTGAGGCTTATGTATAGCATTTTCCTTTATTTTATTCTAATAACATCTTACGTTTTTATGTATTAATGATAATGTCAACGTGAATCATATAAACATAAAATGTTCATAAATCATATTCATTAAGTTTACAAGTGACTGTCTAAAAAAATTGAATATATAACAATTTTATTCATTGAACCGTGATACATAATAATTAAAATAATAAATTTAAAAAACGAATTTAAAATTTATATGCCGATAAGTCAATAATTTAAGAAGTTAACTATACATGCCTATGGATCTTGTGTTTGTTCATTGATAAAGATAAAATTAAAAGTTAAAAATTAGTCATTAGTGTTGTACCTACTCTAACAAAAGAATAAAAAAAATTATAGAAAAAGCCACAGATTTTAGACAAATTTGATTAAGAAAACGAATCTAATGAGTTTGTGACCACAGTTAAATTGATAAAAAGAGATGTGTTCAAGTTTGTCACACCCTACCGTGGCGGAATCACAAAGGAGTACGGCTTTCACGAAATCACAACAAAGATTACCTTTAACGATCTCTATATGAGTCGTTTTAAATAAATACAAATACATTGTTTTAAACATAACTATTTCAACCGAATATGTAACCTTAAAGTTCACTACTAGATCGAGAGATTTTTATACATAACCAATGTACAAAAATAGTTATCCAATGAAATCTTCGGTAAAATGATGTTGCAAAACATGTGACTCTAGTATAGTGTTCCAAAAGCTATCCATGATAAATGCGACTTAAGGACATGAGAATAACATGCTAAAATGAGTCAACATAAAGTTGGTGAGCTCATAGGTTTAAACAATTATAATCGGTAACATGAACCACAAGCTTTTGATAGTTGTTGCACAAATGCAACATAAAGTAATACTATTGCTGAAATGCCCCAATTTTTTTTTATAAATGACCCTTTACAACATATATATATAACTCTTATAATTTATTTATTTTAAGTTTATGTATAAAGAATGAACTCAAATTATTAAAGTCACCCACATACGCGATCCTGGAATGATTGTGGGATCGCGTACTTAAGCATAAAAATCCACTGTGAACAAATTAGCCTTGGTTACGCAATCCTGGAAAAGAGTTGGGATCGCGTATCAAAGAAGAAAACTCAATTGTGAAGAGATTACACTGAATTACGCGATCCTGGATTTAAGTTGGGATCGCGTACCACAATGTAGAATTGGACTGTGATGAAAATACACACAAATGCGCGATCCTACTAAACCTCTGGGATCACGTATTGATCCTGCACAACAACACTTGACCAAATTCAACATTTGTAGCTTATTTCATTTACGCATATCTCATTACTCATTCAAACTTATAACCTGAACATCTGCAGTCATCTTATTTACATCAAAACAAAACTTTTTCTTTGCACATTTTTCCAAAAATTTTAATCATACGAGATTTGGACTAATATCCGAAATAATACCCTTTTGACACTTTGAGTGCTATATCTCATGCCACTTGTGCAAACCCATACTTAAACTTTCTCAAATACTCTTTTACACTTATTAGACATGATTTATAATCACACAAGACTCAAATTCATCACGGAACACTAATTTGGGTTGTTGACCCGTTTAACCACCTATTTTGACACAATTACTCCAACACCACTTTTTATATATATATATATATATATATATATATATATATATATATATATACTTGACTTCAATCTTTACACACATCAAACCAATATCTTTAATATAACTCCTATTATGACTTTACATAACATCAAAGTTACTCAAAATCATGATCATACTCAAATGATCATCTTTTCACAAAAAGGGGCTTCATATTGTATCAAGAGCATGATATTAACAAGGGATTTGACTTACTAAACAAAGTAAGTCCACCACTAGCCGAGCTTAACACCCTTGCCCAAATCCCCACGTGAATCACTACTCGTACCTATGAAAACAACAATAATAAATGGTAAGCCAATAGCTTAGTAAGTATGGTAATATATATTAACTCAATAATTAAACTCATAAATTAACACAATAAAACTCTTTAGTGAACTCAATCACTTAGCTCATAACACCATACTCAATTGGTGTAAAATACGTCAATAGGTTAATCACACACAAGTGATTTCCGTAATTTCATAACAAAGATCCTTTGCTCTCATTTGGTTCCTTACACTACTACAAAAACAAGTATAGACCATCCCTAACAGACCACGAAGATAGTGAAAAATCATAAAATACGTGGTCTATTTGCATTAAAACGCTCATTTTTTATTTTATTTTTGGTGGACGACAGTTTAAAAAAACACGAAACACGGTTCTTACTTGTGAACCGTAGTCTATTTACTTAAAAAACAAGAAACACGGTTCTAATTACATAGGGGTGGTCTATTTGACTAATTATACAAAAAGGAACAAGGTTCCTACACTAAGAACCGTGGTTATTTTGAATTTTTAAAAGGACCACGGTTCTTATTACATAGGGTGGTATATTTGACTAATTATATATAAAAAAGAAATAAGGTTCCTACATTAAGAACCGTGATTAGTTTAAATTTTCAAAAGGACCACGGTTCTAAATGTGGGAACCATGGTCCTTTCTCTAAAAAAATTTGAAATTTACAATTTTCAAAAGGGCCACGGTTCTTAATGTGGGAACCTTGGTCCTTTGTCCAAAATTTTAAAATTTTTTGAACTTTTCAAGTACCTGCCCTTATTTTCTCTTATTCTACAATATTCTTCCAGACCCTCCATTTGCTTCATTTTCATTAATTCAAATATTCAAAACCCAATTTCATTATCTTTCACAAATATCATCTCCATCATAACACTACTACTCCTTCATCTACGATCGGTTGTTCTTCATTCTAATTTATATACATCTATCTTCGTATTTAAAGTTGTTCTCCTGAGTTACTACCCAACGAGATTGTTTAAGGTGATTTGTTACTTGATTCTAATCGTTTTCTATTTATTACTTCGATTTTAGCTCTATATTTGTTCTTGTTTCTTCGATTTGGTTTTAGAGTTTTATCTTTCTTTGATATTTTTATATGAAGGTTGTATAGTTTGTACATCTTTGGGTTGTATTTCAAAATTTTACAGATTATACATCTTTTTAATTCAATATTTGTTTGGTTTAACTTCTTCATTTATTGTTGTTTAGGTACTTGATGTGGCAAAGGAGTAGTACTTTGCATCGAAGGAAGAACCCCACATTATGAAGATGTTAATTTCATTCATATATTTGTTTGTTGTTGTTAATTTATACATTGTATAGTATTAGATATAGTTTGACTTCAAGGGTTGTGTTGCGCTGCACACCGGTCGTTGGAATTTCTAATGGAGATGCAGCACAACAGTGGGTTTTTATTTTATAAGGCTAGGGCAGGGTTACTACTATTGCTAATCTAAGGGCTAGCAAAGGATAAGTATGACCTAGAGTCGTTCTTCAAAGCGCGACGAATTGAAACTAGAAGGGTTTAGGAACTTTTATGAATTTAGCTGGGGCTCAGAAAGTTGGTTTTAGTTTTGGATTTTTCTAAATTAAAATTAAATTTAAGATAAACTAAAAGGTGGAGGTTACTTCGGGCGCTCGGCAATTTAAAGCGATTGTCTACTATGAAGTGGTTTATGTGAAGTTAAATAAGAGGAGTTCTAACGAGGATAAATTTGTAGGTTAATGTGAGCTATTCTACAGTCCTTCTATCGGGCTAACGTGGAGGTGTCCACAATCAGGCAATTAGAATGTCACATGGGTTGCAGAATATATTAAAACATGCACCGAAAGTTCTCTCAAATGCATGTCCATATTATCCAACAGTCAATCTCAATTCCTATTCCCCAATCTCGGTCATCAGAGACGTCCGAATCATGGCACAGTTTGTTGAATAAACAATCTTGTAAACAGTTTTTACCCTCGCCGGAACAGATTGGAATAACCGGTATAGACGGTCGGATAGCAGGTCATCACTTATTCATACAAATTATCAACATTACTCAAGTATGCAAGAAAACATGGATGATTTATACTAAGAATAGAAACCTAAGTAACACGTTTGTTAATCGATTCATAACATGACTACCTTTGGTCGTTCTTGACTTCCATACATTTGTACTCAGCCATAAGCGTTTCCAGTACTATATCGAAGAACGGTCGAATAGGGGCCGTCACATTATTTCTCGACGATTAAGGGCTACATATATCTTATTATCATGATAATCCTAAGGCAACAATCAAACAAGAACATGCAATAAGATAATCAAGGCAATAGTCCAATTTAAGCATACAAAGGTGTTATCTAAGTCGAGGATATTCCGAAAGTTGTCTCAAAAATATCGCCTGTCCGAATTAAATCTTAATCTACCTCCATTCCCATGTTTCGTGTCTCTTAGATCCTAGTGTGGTCCAGAGAACACCGACCATGCCGAGCTCAATGATTCAATCTAACATAGTATAACTAAGTGACCTATACCCTATGAGTTAGCTACGTTCATTTTTTGGATAAGGTTTTAGTCACAACATGAGTTGTGCAGATAAACGATAAAGATTCAATTCCTACATCTATTTATAATATAAATAATTCACAGTCTCATAACATACAGTACAATCACATATTTAAACTTTTCCTAAATGACTATCATAGCAGACAATTGAGTTATTTAGTTAATCATGACAATTCTAGCATGCATATTTAAATTTATTAAAGAAAGAAAAAAAACATATTAAATATGGAAGATAGATTAACACCTGGAATGAAGTAAAATAACTCGTAGCTAAAATATGCGTCCCGGAGCACCTCCGTACAAAATCTTCCTTGATTAGTTAATTAGCTAGTCTAATTAACTAGAAAGAATTAAAATTATAAAGAAAGAAAGATATCTAAATGTAAGTGTGTAAAGATGTGAAGATGCTAAAAGATGGCGTTCAAGATGTCTCCAAATGAGGTCTAAAGGCTGCTATTTATAGGTGAAAAGTGGCTCACGTTAGCATCCCTAGGCTCACATTAGAAAAAGAGTGAAAGGTGGTGCACCGGGTACGAAAAAGTAGCGAAAAGTGGTGCACCGGGTACGAAAATGTAGCGAAAGGTGGCGCACCGGGTACACGCAAGGACGGAAAAGCGGAAAAGAGACAGGGGGAGGGGAGGTGGTGCTGCCCACCACCAGGCCGGTGGCGGCTGGTGTCTGGCCGGTGGCGGCTGGCTGCCACCCGCCCCGGTCCGTCGTCTTTCACTGCGTTGCTTAATTCGTGTGTATCTTCTTCGTTATGCGTCCGTTTGCGTTAATTCTTTTTGCGTTAGATTCGTAATTCAAAAACGAAGACTTTGATGTATAGATATCCTAATAATATGTCTCCTATCTCTAGATATTGCATACGAATCATTTGGATCTTCCGGTGGGCGTAGAATCTTCATTCTTTATCCGTTTTTGTTGATTCTTCTTCTGTTGGATTCGTAATTTGAAAATGAACATCTTGGATGAGATGGATGTTGATGATGGGCACTTTTGTCTTGAAATCTCATTTTGATGCCTTGAATCTTCAAACGTGTGTGGAATCTTTGTTTTTCATCCATTTTGCTTGATTTTTATCGTGCAACCTTGTTTTGACCATATTGGCATAATATCATTGATTTTTATTGTTTTTGAGTTTAAAATGCCAAGAATCTTTCTTGAATGAGAGAGATATCGGTAGTAAAAACATGACTTTTTACGCGATATCAAGTATCCCACATTTAGAACTTGCTTGTCCTCAAGCAAATCTTCAGTAAAACTGTTTTTAAAAGTATGGAAAGGGGGCTTTGCATCCTGAAGAACTTTGATTCCTGCAGGCTAGGAAAAGAAAAGATTTAAGGCGGGGTTTTAACCTTTTGATGTTTTTCCAGCCTGGTTCTAGCAAGCTTTCTTTTCAATCTTCGTAGTGTAAGATATACATGGCTGGGATCCTCACAGGTGGTCACTCAATTCACTCAAGTGTATCGGGTTTCCTAATTTCTAATTCACTCAGGGGCTAGTCATGCAACTCTTTCGTCATCATAGGCTTGGTCGAGGATCAGATCTACAGTACTTAAATGAGGATGGTGCAAATTATCCCTAGACATTTATAAGAGGGTGAAAGTAGTATATATGGACGGAGGGTTTTGTAGGTGATTTATTTGGGGGTTTTAATATAGCCTAAGAGTTGTCTGTGATGACTTATCTTTGGCGCTTGGTGGCGCTCTTTCTTGGATTTTTCTCTCTTTGAGCCTTCTTTTGCAGCTTTTTCTTTTAAGTTTTCTTTTGATAAACCTTTCCCTTGACTTTAAATGATCCTTGGGCTTTTAGGTTTTTTTTTGACAGCTTTTGCTTTTGCTGAATTTCTTTTTCTTGGAGCTCCTTTTACGGATGATGCTCATCCTTTGGGGAACGCTCCGTACTTCTTATAGTAATTCTTCTGACAGAACAGAAAGATGAAAGAAGGGATTGGCTTTTGAAGTGAGTTTTTGAAATGAAAAGGCGAAGGCTCAACATGTTTTCTACTGATCTTCAATGCTGAAGGTGAGCATTGGTTAGGTTAGGCTTGAAAGCAAGGGTTTTACGAGAGGGTTTTTATCCTAGGAAATATCAAGGTCCTCTAATTGCACCTTTGTCACGTATGACGCCCATTTTTGTAATCTCGAAATGTATTGCTTGAACAAGTTCTGAGTCTAGAGAGCATACACCGGCACACTCACAATCGAAAAGTGAAGCATTAAATATGAATGCTTTTATATAGCTCAAGAATCCTCACTTAGTTAGGTGGTTTAGTGCTTAGTCATGTGATTGCTTGCCTCGAAACAGAGCTTGAAAATCCTCAAAGGGTTTTGCCCGACATTATCTAATTCCAAGCCTTTGAATTTCCGTTAACCGAAAATACCCCTTTTTGACTTTGAAAATTTTGAAATTTTTGCTGAAAACATGACTTCTGCTTAAAAGATTGATCAAAATTAATGTTGCAACTTTAGTAGTGAATACTACTGTCATCCCACACTTTAAAGAACATTGTCCCTAATGTTCTATTTCCAAGTTGGGTTAATCCCACACTTAGGTTTTCGAACGTTGGTCAATCTTTCGAAGCTATACTCTTTCTTGTGAGACATAATCCCACACTTAGAGTGTTACTTAGAATTTTAGTGTGTTTTAATCAAGCAAAGTAAGGTTAGAAGAGATACTCCCTTGTGCTACGTGTGTATGTGGATTTGCTGGAGACGGACCAGGCTCATTAAAATGAACTCGTTCCATAATTCCTACATCAATTTTTGCATAATCAACATTCTTCACAAACATCAATACACGTTAATATTAAACACCAACAATACTTGTTAATACTAAACATAAATAACTACTAGAAACTAATCCATGTCAGCAGAGAGCGTCTCCCAATCGGTGAAGTCATCATCCACGAAGATTGTGTTTTCAACTACCGATGTGGGTGATGGTGACTCCTCGATGGTGTGGACCGGAGATGCGGTACCATCCCCTGGATCCTAAATCCAAGCATCTAGTGCAGCAACCTCCTCCTCTAGTGGGTCCATAAAAGTGGGGTGGTCCTGCGCAGTCATGCTCCAAGGTGGAAATAAGTTCCACGGTGGAATGTGCGGAGCGAGATCAGGTCCCATTTGAAAGGGGCACACAGGTGTGGAGGGGAAGTCCAGAGCAGTGTGGATCTCAGCGATGGCACTGTGCTGGACCTCAAGGGCCCTCAGTCATGTGACAGCAGGGTCTGAAGTAGTAACTCCATGCTCAAAGATGGGTACTCTGGAGTTCCCTGCGGTCTGTCCCTCTAGTCGGTGAGATGAAGTTAACCTAGCGTGGGTGGAGTGCAGAAGAAATGTCTCCTGAACGGTCACCTCCACCAAGTCTGCCAAGATCTCATCCAAGCTAGGAGGTGGTGACTGGGATCCTCTGACAGTCCTCATGCTACTTCCCGGTGATGAACTCCGGGAGTGATACATGGCCTGTGAGCATCTCTGTCATGGTATGTCTGACTGTGAACTCATCCTGAATGGCCCAGGAATAATCATTAGTCTTTCATGAGGCGAGAACTGCATAAAATGGATTAAATTAAGAACAAGAAAATAAAATTAATGCTGAAAACGTAAGATAAGCTTGGGGTGGAGTAGAACTTTATCACATGAGTTGAAGCATGTGGGGCGGAGTTTTGAATCATGGAGCACTTTGGTTCTCTCCTTGAATTTATAGGAGCTTTCATAAGCTTGATCTCTTAATTCTGCCAGCTCGTTCAGTTGCATTTTCCGGTGTGTTCCCGTTATTGTAGGATCCAAGCTACAATTTTTCAATGCCCAGTAAGCTTTGTACTCTAGTTTGATTGGAAGATGACATGCCTTTCCATACACAAGCCTATAAGGGGTCGTTCCAAACGGTGTCTTGTAGGCCGTCCGGAATGTCCATAAAGCATCGTCTAGCTTATCTGCCCATCTTTCCCCGTGTTGACCAACTGTTCGTTCCAAGATCCTTTTTTGCGCTCAGTTTGTAATTTCTGCTTGCCCATTTGTCTGTGGGTGGTAGGCTGTAGACATCTTGTGGGTAACACTGTATTATTGCAATAGTTTCATAAACTGCGTATTGCAAAAGTGTGTACCACGATCGCTGATGATTGCCCGAGGGGTTTGATATCGCGTAAAAAGTCATGTTTTTACTACTGATATCTCTCTCATTCTAGAACGATTCTTGGCATTTTAAACTCAAAACTAATACAAATCAATGATATTATGCCAAGATGGTCAAAACAAGGTTGCATGATAAAAATCAAGCAAAACGGGTGAAAAATGAAGATTCCACACACGTTTGAAGATTCAAGACATCAAAATGAGATTTCAAGACAAAATTGCCCATCATCAACATCTATCTCACCCAATATGTTCGTTTTTAAATTACGAACCCAACAGAAGAAGAATCAACAGAAACGGATAAAGAATAAAGATTCTACGCCCGCCGGAAGATCCAAATGATTCGTACGCAGTATCTGGAGATAGGATACATATTTTTGGGATATCTTTACATCAAATTCTTCATTTTTGAATTACGAATCCAACGCAAAAAGATCAACGCAAACGGACGCATAACGAAGAAGATACGCGCGAATTAAGCAACGCAGCGAAAGACGACGGACCGGGGCGGGTGGCAGCCAGCCGCCGCCGGCCAGCCACCAGCCGCCGCCAGCCTGGTGGTGGGCGCCTCCCCTACCCCCGTCTCTTTTCCGCTTTTTCGTCCTTGCGTGTACCCGGTGCACCACTGATAAGCATCAAATAGATACTATATTTTATACTTTTTATCCCTATATTTGTATACATTTTAATGCATTTATATGATTTTAGATACTTATTTTGTTAATATTTGCAAAAATGTATTTTAATTAAAGATTGGAGAAAAAGGAACGAAAATGAATCCAAAACCGAAGAAAACTGAAGAAAACGAAGAAATGAAGAAAAAGGAACTTAAACCTTAAAGAATTGAAGACCTAAAATGATAATATTGAAGAAATGGGCCAAATTGAAGATTAAGATCCGTTAAAGAGAAGAAGAAGCCCAAAAGTGAAGCCCAACCCGAAGTTGGAAGATTCTGGAATTGAGGTCCAACCGGCGGTTGGATTACCCAACCGGCGGTTGTGGTATAAAAGATTTAAGGCGGTTTCAGACGCGGAGTTGGACCAGGACTCAAGTTGATCCAACCGGCGGTTGGGAATTCCAACCGGCGGTTGGACTGACGGTTTTGAAAACTATAAATAGAGACTTAAGTATAGGTTTGAGATATACGATTCAAAGAATAAAAATTCGAAAGTTAGGGTTTTAGGTCGATTATAGGTACGAATTTGGAGGCTAAGGAGCTAGGGTTTAAAGGTTTTTAACCCTAGGAAAAGCTAGTTCGTCAATTGGTTCGGTTTCTTTATCCTTATAACTTTATTATTCTTTTGGGTTATTTTGGATATTGTTTATTTGAATTAATTACTTGTTAGATTTTCATTATGAATGTTTAAATGTATGTTTATTTAGTTTATTATATGAATTATATGTTTATGTTGGAACTATATTATTGAATATTATTATACAAGAATTGTTCGTATTATATTATATTAATGATGGTTCTTGATTTAGTTAACTGATTTATATAAACTAGAATGACCATAAAAGTTTCAATAGATTAGGTAATTATGTTCACATCTTGATATCATCTATTAATGTTAAGTAATCTTATAATTCAACCGATTCAGGAATTGTATTAATAATATGTTGATAGATCTTAATAAATAGTGATACTTTACATATCCTTTGACTGTATTGCTATATGAAAATTATCTTATTCTTTGTGGTTTTCTACATTAGTAAATCACAATAATAATAGCCAACACGCAAATAGACATAAGTTAATATAATAAGTTTAATAAATAATAGTTTAAATAGTCATAATCTTCTATCCAATTGAGTATTCTTAAGTTGTTCCTTAAAACTTATCTATTAAGAATCGGTATCAAATATAAATATGTTCGATCGGAACTAAAACGTCCCCCTATCTTGTATATTATTGTTAAATTGTATATTGATTGTAATAATTGTAATTAGAATAAATAAATGGTTAGTTATAAATTAAATCACGTTCCCTGTGTTCGAATCTGGACTTACTTATAAAGCTATATTCTATGATCAGGATAACACTTGCCTGAATTATGTGATAGTATTATTTAGTATTTCCTTATTTAAAACTTGTGATTATAATTGTCTATACTTGATAAGCATCAAATAGATACTATATTTTATACTATTTATCCCTATATTTGTATACATTTTATGCATTTATATGATTTTAGATACTTATTTTGTTAATATTTACAGAAATGTATTTTAATTGAAGATTGGAGAAAATAGAATGAAAATAAGACCGAAATTGAAGAAATTAAAGCAATTGAAGAAAAGAAGATCTAAACCTTGAAGAAATGAAGACTAAAGAGATAATATTTAAGATTTGGGCCAAGAAAATAAGTGAATCCGTTTAAAGAAGAAAAAGAAGCCCAATTTGAAGCCAAACCGATTTTGGAAGATTCTGGAAAATAAGCCCAACCGGCGGTTGGATTGTCCAACCGGCGGTTGGGGGCTAAAGGTTCAAACGGTGGAAAGAACGCAGAGTTGGAGTAATACTCAAATAACTAAAACCGGCGGTTGGAGGTTCCAACCGGCGGTTGGAGGGTCGGCCAGAATTAGTATAAATAGAGGCTTAGTTTTGGTTAAACGATATACAATTCTTAGAATTAAAAGTCGAATATTAAGGTTTAAGGTCGACTTTAGGTGCGAATTTGGAGGCTAAGGAGCTAGGGTTTGAAGGTTTTCAACCTTAGGAAGAGCTAGTTCGTCAATTGGTTCGGTTTCTTTATCTTTGTAGCTTCACTAACCTTTTGGGTTACTATGGATATTGTTTATTTGAATTAATTGTTTATTAGATTTTCATTATGAATGTTTAAATGTATGTTTATTATGTTCATTATATGAATTATATGTTTATGTTGGAACTATATTATTGAATATTGTTATGCAAGAATTATGTGTTATATTATGTTAATAATCATAATTAACTGATTTATAGATAAACTCACTAACCTTTTGGTTTTTAAATTAAGTGATTATGTTTTATTAGATGTTAAGTGGCATTATGATTCAACCAACCCTGGAATTGCATTAATAATATGTTGATAGATCTTAATAAATAGTGATACTTACATAACCTTTGATGGTATTGCTATATGAGAATTGTCATAACCTTTGAGGTTTTCTACATTAGTAAATCACAATAATAATAGCCAACATGCAAATAGACATAAGTTGATATAATAAGTGTAATAAATAATAGTTTAAATAGTCATAATCTTCTATCCAATTTAGTATTCTTAAGTTGTTCCTTTAAACTTATCTATTAAAGAATTGGTATCAAATATATATATGTTCGATCGGAACTAAAACGTCCCCCCTATCTTATATATTATTGTATATTATTGTTTATAATTGTGAAATTGTATATTGATTGTAATAATTGTAATTAGGATAAATAAATAGTTAGTTATAGATTAAATCACGTTCCCTGTGTTCGAATCTGGACTTACTTATAAAACTATATTCTATGATCAGGATAACACTTGCCTGAATTGTGTGATAGTATTATTTAGTATTTTCTTAAATAAACTTGTGATTATAATTGCCTATACTTAGCACACATCAAGTTTTTGGCGCCGTTGCCGGGGAGCGGTGTATTTCATTTAAAACTAACAATTTTCCCTTTAAAACAATTATAGTTTTCTAATGTGTTGCAAAATCAATAAGAAATATTGGCTCACCCATTGAGAATACTAACAAAAACAAAGGTATAAGGAGAGTTCAGCCCTACCTCATTGATTTATCATATAAGAGGAAAGGTGCTTCTCGAAAGGAACAGGTTTTTAACATGCTTCGCGCTGACCTGTTTCTCCACCTTTGTGTACTATCAATGGAGCTACCGAGATCTTTTGATTAGCAATGTATAAGAAATTAATATAATTATTCAATATGTATAATAAATCACTTTAGATAAAATAGGATTAGATAAGTAATCTAAACTATGTGCTATTTTATGTGCACAGAGAAATTTAACTGTTATTAAGAAATGGAGTCGATGCAAGTGGACTTTGGAAGTGATAATGAGAATTTTAAAGATATAGAGATAGGCGACCCCTTCTTTTAAACCAAACAAGAAAATCCGGCTAACAACTGAAGATGAGTGTTTTGAACATCCTCCTGTGATTTCAACCAAGGAAGACATGTTTGACTACTTAGATGACCATGAGGATGAGATTAGATTTGTTATGGAACTTGTACGTAATTCTACTTTAGAATATACGGATTATCAAAAAGAGTTGATTAAGAAGATGGAAGAACAATTCACTGCTTGAGTTATATCTAATGAACCAGAGACACAGATAATTTTATCAACTATGTGAATGAGCTGAAATATGATATTGTGAGTGAAGATGTAGATCCAACTTTTTGTGAAGAACAGCTGTTGAAGTACACTTATGTGTATAAGACATTTGAGAAATCTTTGTTTCCTTATTCTGAGAAGCAAAGAGAAATGTTAAGAGCATTGAAGGAAATAATAGAGTATGCCACTGGAAACTTGAGCAATATGGCCGACATCTGCTTGCTAAGGAACTTTCAAGACTTCTTCAATTCGATAAAGGCACGAGAACACATTGATTCTGGAAGATTCTTCATAGATTGTACAGTGGAGTTCTACATTCAAGACATTATTGATGAATTTTACTATGGAGAATGTGATGAAGTTACACGTACAATTCCTGAGTATTTTTCTGATGAACCAATGGCAAACTTGATCACTTATGCTAAGAAGGAGTTGCAACTAGCTTACCCTGGAGTTCATTATAATCAAAGAAATAACCTTTTTCATCTAGGACTATCAGAGGTTTATTATCATTTAGTAGATACTTTTAGGTATTCTGGGTTAACAACAGATCATCAAGAAGGATACTATAATAGGATCTTAAAGGATATAGGAACAGCAGTGAGAACCCACATCACATATGATTATCATGATATACATTTAGGGTTCTATAGGTTATTAATTTCGTTAAGGCACAATCATGTAGAACGCGAAACGAAAATTGAAGACAACTATTTGTGCACCGACGAAGATGGTAGAATAGCTAAAAAGGTAAAAAGAATAGCTGCCATGCTCATAGAAACTGAGAACGCTGAAAGAATTCATCATGAGAGTTTCTCTGAATTTGCTTCACCAATACCCGAGTTAGCTAATAAAATCTATGTGCAATTTCGAAGGATTTATCTTGAGAATTTTGGAAAACCTATCTATGGGAATTAGGATTGAAGACCAACAAAATCACTTCTGAAGATCATTTGCAACTTTTTCATTCTTAGTAGCTAGTTATATTTTTATGTTTTCTATTTTTAGGATTTGAATTTTATTTTAATAATTGGAATTTATTTCGTGCTTAGTTAATATAAGTTTATTGCTTTCAGATTTATATGTTTATCTCTTCTTTATTTGTATTAGCTACACAAATATTGGAAGGCGAAGTATTTAGAATTGATTTTTACACGAGTTGCAATAGTGATAAGAGTTTGATTAAAAATACTTAAAAGATAATTAATACTATAAATTTTGAATGTATGCTTAACATTGATTACAAAGTTGCAGGTATATTAAATTTAATATTTTGGTGACAAATAGATTGAAATAATGTATTTGAAATTCGATAAAGTCGACAATTGAATTTTCAGACAGTGAATGAGTCGACACATTCACTGATTATAAATCTATGTATACCAAAATAGGTTTATATATATCTATTGCTCGTAACAACTAACAGCAATGCATGTATTTATATTAATTAGAGGAACGAAATGGTAAGTCTTCTTTTCAAATATATTTACTTTCTTCAAATAAGATACAAATAGTATATAGTTAATATGTAACAATATTGTATATTGCATTTATAATAATATTACATTTAAAATACGTTAAAAATACGTATAAATAAAGTATTGTTAGTATATAGTTAATAATATTGTATATTGTAATAATATTGCATTTAAAATACGTATTAATAGAAAATGGGATAAAAAGAATTAATTAAAATATTTAAACCCAAATAAATTTCGGGCCGAATGGCCTGAGCCCAATTTTTGAACCAACCGGCGGTTGGGGAAAAACCCAACCGGCGGTTGGACTCTTTTCCGCCTAAAACCAGAAACCTTACGGTTTCTGCCATTTCCACACCCACACAACACCCACATTTCACACACACGAACGGGCATCATATTATCATCATCATTTCATACGTTTTTACGTTTTTCGCATCAAAGATATGATTTTCTAACTCGTTTTTATTATTCCTCGCATTTTCAATTTCGTAATATTTATTATTATTATGTTATCTGCGAATTGTGGATTGATTACATATAGTTTGATAAGTTAAATGATTAGGTTTACTTAGAAATTAGTTAGGTTAGCTAAGTTGTGATTTTTACGTTTTGATTGCGGATTGTTGCGGATTAGGGCTCAATTTTGGTTAGTTATTTATATAAATAATATTTATTAAAAACTATATTTTGATTAAGTAATACTTAAAAAATAAGAAAGTTTTGAATATATCGATAATATTTAAAAATAAAATTCGACTATATAATGAATTTTTATACTTTATGACTCGATACATTAAAAAAAAATACAAATAAAATTATAAAAATTTCTTACAAAAAAAATAAAAAAATTTCGATCTTTTTGACGAAATATATTATAAAACTAAGATCTAGTTATAAATTTTTTTTTAGATAAAAGATACATTTTATTAAAAATACAATTTTAGACACTACAAATATTTAAAAACAATTTTAATATTTATTATGAAATGTTCATTTACTTGATTCGATATTATATTTTCGAAATAAAAACATATATTATGCTTAGTTTATTAGATATAATAAACAGGTGGCTATCAAATATTAAGCAGAAATGCTGCCCAAATTTCTAATTTTTAGAAAGTTTTTAATATTTATTTTACAAATATGGCTACGAGACGACAGAGAGGACTTTCACTGTTAGCCAGAGATGACTTCCAGTTACATACATTTTTGAGATTCGAGCATGAGTCTGTCACGCAGGAGCGCAGGACAGAGTACGCTGACAGATTACGCTGACAGATTACTGGAGTTGGTGGCTCAGCTTGTTGAGGTTTCAGAGGTACTAGATTGGTCTCTCATGGAGAGAGTTATTGACCCTCGCCAGGATGGGGAGACTGGAGATGTTACTCTGAGGAGGCTGATGACTCAGAGTTATATTTTACCATCAGGTGATGTTGGTTTTATATCACATGCTTGGTTTCGCTTATTTAAGATTCAGGAGGTTATTTATAGAGAGCTTGTTATTGAGTTTTATACCACCCTTAGGTTTGATTCCACGTCTAGGCAGTTTGACCAGCCATCGATTTCTTTTTACTTAGGAGGTCAGCCTAGGAGGATGAGTTTGATAGAGTTTAGTATTGCTGTGGGGCTCTATACATTAGATGAGCTCCACAACCCATTTTTTGTGGATCATTTGACTGCGGGTATGGTGGGTCAGTATTCATCTGTGGAGATAGCTGCTTATTGGAGGGATTTAGCGATTGTTGATTATGGGGAGAGAGCACCTTCTGACATTCACATGAGGAGTCCTGTTCATAGGTTATTGCATAGGTTGTTGTCATTTTCTATTTGTGGCAGGCACACGGGACCTGAGAAGGTCTACCAGCTTGATTTCTTTTTCTTGCACACTATGATTCAGGGGACACTGATCAATGTTCCCTGGAAATTAGTGCATTGGATGACGACAGGAGCCACTAGGTATAGGTCGACCAGTAGTATATGTGGAGGACAGTATGTCTGTTGGTGCATCTTAGTGTGTCTGTCAGTTGGTCTAAGTCTGTAATGCGTTTGATATGTAATTAAGTTAGTTGATAACTTTGTTTTAATTACATTTTGTGTTTTGGCGACACAAGGTCTTTGTGTCGCAATAGTCAACCTGGCGACACATCTTGTGTCGCATGAGTCGGCTTGGCGACACAGCTTGTGTCGCAAAGGTCAGATTAGGTTTAGTATAAATAGACTTGTACGGCTCATGGGTTGAGGTTGACGAATTTGTGAGATCAGAAAGTGTATTGTCTTTGATATAATTAATATAAGCTGATCGATTATTGGTATATGATTCATATACTTTGTATTTGATTTGTTGTTAATCTGTTTAACGTTTTGGTTATCAATGGTGGGATTCCGCACTACGGTTGATTGTTAGGGATTCGATTAGGTCCGTTACAGGGGTCCTACAAGTGGTATCAGAGCCATTATCTCAGGATTTGGCATTATTGAATCCATTTTGACACGTTTCTCGGATAAATACAACAAGTTTGAGTTAGAATCTTCATTGAAAGGTGCTTAAAAATTGTTATTTGGTGTTTCTGGAACATATTGGAATTATTATTCGTCCTCCAATCGTAAATTTTCGTTAGGTTATCGAGAATTTTCGAATTTAGGGTTTTTGTTCGCTGATCAGCCGTTTCTGCGACACTATTCTGTGACATAAATTTTGTGTCGCGTCTAGGGTTATTGCGACATAAGCCTTTCATTAGGTGATATAAGCTTGCGACGCAAGTTTCTCTTGTGCTGCGACATACGCCTTTAGTTTGGCGACATAATCTTGCGACTCAACCCTACTTTGGTTTGCGACATAAGCCTTAATTTAGGCGACACAAGCTGGCGACACAAGCTTGCGACATAAGACTTGGTTTTCTTCCGTAGCTTATTTTTGCGACGTAATCAGTTGCGACATAATCTCTGTGTCGCTTAAACCTCTGCGACACATATTTGTGTCGCTTAACAGTTTGCTATTTGTGCCTTCGATTGTTTTGCAGGTTAATTAAAATGACATCATCTTCAACACACTCCATTCAGTCAGTTGGAGCAATGTTGAAACAGAACAACGAGTTGGATCTGGAAACAAACCTCCAATGTATATGCCAGGGATGAGTTATTCTGATTGGCATCAACGCTTCGAATCTTATGTTGGATTAAATGACCTTGAAATGATGATATATTTAGAGGAAAGATATGAACGTCCTCTAAGAACAGGAGTCTTTAATGGTCCAGTTCCTGAGAAGTCAATTAAATCAATGACTCCTGAGGAACGCAAAGCTTTTGATATGGAAAGGAAAACCCATGCTGCAATCACTATGGCATTTCCTCAACCTATTATGAGACAATTTAGGCAACATAAGATTGCATATGATCTTTGAAAAGCATTTGAGAAAAAGTGTGGTGGCAATGATCAATACAAAAAGAAAAAGATTGATCTAACTAAGAAGCAGTACGAAGTGTTTGATATGCTTCAGGATGAGTCTCTGGAAGATCTGTGCAATAGATATTCCCAATTGGTCACTGAGTTGATGGAAGGAGGCGTAGTTCTTGAGCGTAATGATGTAAACAAGAAGCTTCTAGATTCACTTCCAAAGAAGTGGCATACTCGAGTGCTATTGATGGAAAGAGATGAAGATATCATGGATATGGAGCTCGAAGATCTCATTGGTCACATTGAAGCTGAGCTTCTTGAGATGCAAAGAAAAGAGACCAAGGCTACTTCACATCTCCAGAATCCAAAATTATATGGAGTTGATGTTCCGGTATCTTCAAGCAAGCCTACTGTTACCACATTCATCGCTAGCAATGCTAGTGGAAATGCTCCTACTAGTACTACATCAGGTGGTACTTATTTTCAGAGTTCTGGTGCCTTTTCTGGTGAAGATTATTCTTCCACCTTTTCAGCTTTCTTAGCTTGTGCTGGTGACTTTTCTGATGAAGATTTTGGTCAAATTGATCAAGAAGAATTGGAGAGGTTGGATTTAAAATGGAATATGGCTATGCTGACAAGGAGAGTGAAGAACTTTTTGCAGAAAACCGGTAGAACTTCTGTGAATAATCCGGGTGAAAAAGGAATTGGTTTTAATAAAGGGAAGGTGAGGTGTTATAAGTGTCAGAACTATGGACACTTTGCTCGTGAATGTGAAAAGAAGAAGACACCATCTTCAGGTCTTACCAAACCTTCACCAAGTAAGGCAGAAGAGAAAGCCATGGTGTCAGCTGCTTTAATGCTGACAGAAACTCCATGGGACAACAGCTGGTCAGATGCAGCTGATGATGAAGACGAGAATACTGCGCTAATGGCTGAGGTTCATGAGGTAGATGATGAAACTTTATCTTGTGTTTCATGCATCAAACTTACTAACCAGTTAAACAGGTGTAGAGAGGATAACGAACGCCTTAATGCTACTATTTCACAATTAACAGAAAATAATGAAATGTTGAAAGAAAGTTATAAGGTATCTGAGAAGAAATTAACGGCTATTTTTGAAGAAAAGAAAGAACTAAAAGCCAAAATTTTTGAACAACAAGATGAAATAGGAAGTTATGTCGATATGTTAACTTTTGTTAAAAAGGAACTTGTTGATTCACAGGCTGAAGTTCTTACTTTAAATCGAAAATTATCAAATTTTTTGACATCCTCTCTCGTTTTTGATGAAATTCTTCAAAAGCAAAGGACAGATACTAAAAGTAAGGCAGGACTTGGTTATCACCATGTCCCACCTCCAAAAGATTATCTGCCTATGCCTCAGCAAGAAATCATCAAAGATTTTGTACCTTCTGTTCCTCAAGTAGATACAAAACCTGTCAAACCTGTTAAGGTAAGGATAAGTAGGCCTCATGTTGGGAAGGAGGGACTAGGTTTTCATCAAGTCCCACCACCAACAGAATATCATCAAGATGATACGGCTGAAAGTGTTAAACATGAGTCACAAAAACCTGTTACTAGTATGCCTGAGCCAGTTAAGGCATCGACTAGTGAGCCTGAAAATTTGAAGGCTTCTAAGGTTGACTCAGTTAAGAAGCTTGATGTCAGGGCTGAACCATTTAAGCCCATTGAGAAACAGGAAACTAAGGCTGAGCTTATTAAGCCTGTTGGAGTTTCCAAATCTGTCAAATCTGTTACTAAGTTGACTCCTCCAGTTAGTTTGAAGGAGGAAATTGAGATTGAGGATATAACCGATGAAGAATATGGTTATTTGAAAAAGAAGAATGTAACCAACGACCATCATATCTTCACCAGTGAAGGTTATGATGAGATTTATAAAATGAAAGGTAAAGCTAAGGCTGAACCTACAAAGGAGATTTCTAAACAAGAAACTTTCAAATCTAATAAAAAATCTTCTAAAAATAAATCTCAAGGTTTAACTTCTGCTTGTGCACATCAGTGCACCTGTTTGGCACAACCATTTTTTGGTCATCCTCAACGGTTTAAACCTCAATCTCCTGACAATGTTGAGCAACGATCTTGTTTCTATTGTAAGAAACAAGGTCATTTGATTAATATGTGCCCGTTGCTTGCTAAGAAGTATAGTCGAAGGGGAGATGCACGAACCTCTAACTCTCAAAGTTTTTCAAAAAATCTATGAGAGGTTCTGCAGTTCCACCAACTACTTCTGAGAATAACAATATCGAGCCAACCAAATTTAAACATGATAAGCTCAATAATGGTAACAAGCAACCATCCAAACCTCAAAAGGTTTGGAAGATCAAAGAGTCATGTTCTGACTCTTCATCTGACAATGATTCATCAGGCAATGATTTTGATGTGCTAAAAAATAAAATTTTGACTGATGTAATCATTGTGGATGATGCTACTGGGTTACCCAAGTCTGTTAAGGCTTGGGTCTCCCTTACTAATTGATTTTTATTTTTATTTTTGATGTCGCAGCAATCTGAAGTAGTTCAAAATAGTAGATGGTATATCGACAGTGATTGCTCGCGACATATGACAGGCGACTTATCTCTGTTATCTGAAGTCAAGGATTATAACGGGGGATACGTTGCTTTTGCCGGTGATAAAGGAGGAGTTATTACCGGACAGGGTACACTCACTAATGGGCAAGTGAGTTTTGAAAAGGTTAATTTTGTGGAGCAGCTTACTCACAACCTGCTCAGTGTATCACAAGTGTGCGACAAAGAGTACACTACAGCATTTACCAAAACTAAATGCTGCATTTTGAAACCAGGATTTGTAATTCCTGAGGAATGGGTGTTACTGAGGGCACCTAGGCAAAAAGA